>JAKWJD010001761.1:30696103-31046103 GCA_027705065.1 Solanum peruvianum | reverse complement strand
CGACACACACTTTATCTTGGTAAGTGATAAGGAAATCTATATCTATGTTGTGTAGTGTTTGGTATTTTAAAAATATCTCGTTCCATATAAATTAGTTTACAATAAGTAAATATAATTTGAAAATATAATTCGTAATTCTACAACTCTTATGTTTATGAAAAACTCTAATTTTGGATTTATGGATTCAAAAATTCGACGTAACATAGGAGAAGTGTTGTCCAGCTTGTGGAATTAGAAATCATGTTTGTTCAAGTGTTAGTGTTTTGATTATATCATTTATTAAAAAAGGTACTTTGATGTGATTCTTGATTATATGCAATCTTTATATATTTACCTACATCTTGTATGAAGTATATAAAGTCATGTTTTGTCGTTTTCTCTTTCAAATAATAGTTGTGACATGAGACACTAAGCTGGCCACAATCACTGTACTGGGAGAAATAGTCATATTTGTAAACGCTAAACATACTTGTGAATGTTTTGATGTTTTACTTCAACATTATTGAGCTTCTAGGAATTACATAAGTTATTTAATTGTATTTTTAAGGTTATATATTCTTGTGAACAAGCTGAGGACCTTCATAGGTTGGTGGGCCTACGGTTTGAACTCTTGAAGTGGTGTTTGACTGTTTCATGTCTAAAGAACTGAGGTTTGTGTATAAACTTATACTTGTACGATTTTTACCTGTTGGTATGTCTGAAAGTTTATACTAGTACGTTAGTTACCTCTTGTCAATTTGGATTGTATGTGTTATTATCGTTTAAGACATTAAAGACACTTGTGTAACTCGCCAACTATATCTGATTAAATTATGCTTCCCTCGACTCCTTATGATACCTTTGTGAATCTGAGGACTCGAGATCTATAGTTTCTACAGCACTAACCTACATGCTTAACGATAATTGTTTCTATCGTAAGTAATTTTCAAGAGGATGCTTGAAGTTGTCCATTGATGAAGGACATTTTGAAAGCCTTAAGGAAGATCTGACTTTCGCATAGGCATATATATATCTTGTATAAATGCTGGACTTGTACATGTTCTATTTGTTGTATATTTACATGAAATTTTGAGGGATGATTTTGTCATGTCACCATGGGTTGTAATATAAGTATGGCTATACATTTTTATGTTTTTGGGGTGTGTAAACCCAAGTCTTGTAATATAATAATTTACTAAATATTTTGTAAGTAGTTGGAGGCATGAACATTATTTCTTTACTCCATGGAAGTTGGTAATAGTATTGTGATTTTGTCCTTAAATGTGAGGATAATATATGCATGAAAGCTTGTCAGCTATTTGCTTACCAAATTTTGGGAGGCTTTTTCTTCGTTAGTTAAAATTTTGTTCCATATACATTTTGACCTTAAAATAAATTCCTCAAAAGGGGAAAGATGCACATCGTTAAATAAATTATTCGTTATGAACTTAATCCTTCAACTAGATTAAATCTGTATACCTTCGTTAATATCTTTTTAGTGTAGCAAGTATTAACATAGGTTAATTTAAAGGTTCTAGTATATATCGTAAAGGGTAGCTACATATAAAGTAGAAACAGGACGAGTTTTAATGTTGGTCACTGTAAAAAACACTTCTAAACGAAAGAATTATCATGCATGCAAAACACTATTCAAGAATTGCTTAATTGAAAGTAATTCTTTGGTAATTACCCATGGTTGCCACAACACTACTTGTGAAATTTAGGTACACATTATCTCAATAACAAAATGAAAATTATTAAAATAAATATGCTTGTGTTACTGATAAAAAGTTACGAACAATAGCTAAATTATCTTTTATTAATCACGAATATAAATTATCTCTCTACTATTTATAGATGTAAGAAACCCTAAATAAAATAATTGAGTCCAAACAAATAAAGAATCCAAAACCAAAAAGAATTGGAGTCCTAATTTTTATTTCTCCGCGTGAACAATAGTGCCCTCTCAATGAAATATCCAGTGCATAGATAGAATGCCACGTGAAAATTTAAATTCTTTTGCAATTCGCAAGTTGAAGAAATGCATCTCATATATAAATATATTATTTTATTCACTTTAATTTATTAAGCTGCCTTCTTGATTTCTTTCTTTCCTTCCATTTTTAATTTGTTGTATCTCATAAGTTGTTCATTTTTCCACCAATTTAATCCTACAAATAAAATAGGCAATTTAGCACAATCCAGAGAAATTATACTCAAAAAGGGAAAATGTAAATTATAAATATGAGGTAAATATTGAGAAAAATATGTATTTTTACCTCCCATATTTCTCATCCACCCATAATCCCTTAAATTCGGAAAGTGGATATGGGATCGCCTATACACTTCTTAAGTTTGGAGACATGAAATATGCGATGAATGCGTCCTAGTTTACTTAGTAACACCAACTCATAACCAACCTTACAAACTGTCACATCCCGAAACCACATCCAAGAAGTTTTGGGCAATCTCAGATTGCAACTGGCTTACATGACCTCTCGGAGGTCTTGTACAAGCCCGTACATATCATTCATCGCATAAACAAAAAGTGAAAAGTAGTGCGGAATTAAAAAATTTCACAAAACATGACATAGTCTTTAAAAACACAGTCATAAAAGCAATAGGACCTACTAAGTCTCAATCTCATCATTTTAAGACACAAAAATACTTGGGACACGGCCCATACTTTAAAATACGAATATAGAAATACTTAGTCTATTACAATACATTTAATGGAAAAAATAAAAGTTATATATGCCCTTGAGTCAAATGAGGACATACTTCAACTTCTCTTGAACGATTTTATGGTCCAAATCTTCCTTCCTGAAACTCCTTCACCTACCAAGAACTATATAGATAGATAAAAGCATGTAAATCGTACAACAACATGTACTAAGTATGTCATTATGCATAAAAATAATGAAAACGGAGTTTTATTAAAAATATGCATCTTTTTATTTAAAAATCATATTATAATCATAGGAAAACAATTTAACAACTTAGAAACACATAAGATAACATTTAAACCAAAAATCACAATTTTAGAGGTCACTTTTACAGTAACCTCATTCACTGTTACAGTGAATTATTTCAATGTACAGTAAAGTTACTTATTCTTCACTTTAGACACCCTTTAGCATGTAATCATCTATCTTACTCAAAGCTACCATACGATTCACTTAAGTCACACAAAGAGAGAAAGCTATACACGCTCTATAAACCTTCCTAAATGACCCTTAGGATTACTTATAATGAGTCACATACACACTTCAAGACATCAAACATATCAACACATAGACACTATGACATTTCCTTATCAGAGGCTATCAAAAGACATACTTAAGTAGATAAAGAAGATAATGTGCATTAATGACCTATTCAAGACTACCTAAATAATACTTAAGACTTCCTAAGTTCGGATTATGTCCATATAATCAACATTTTCCCTTACTAGAGTCATTCTTAAGAATCATGCAGGTAAGAAACGAAGTAACCATTCATATGCCCCCTTCACACCTTAACTAGTTAACCCTTAACTACTCTAGATACGTACTTATTCCATTTCCATACTTCATAACATAAATCATTAGTTCATTAGTTTATTATGACTCATATATCACTTAAATGACATTCAAGTAATGGTCCTAGACAAGACCTAGGGACTCTAACTAACACCTTCAAAGCCTATTTTCCAATGTCTAGATAGTGTCCCGTATCACTACCTAAACTTCATAGAACTTCGTTAATGCTAGTAAGTATCACACATGATGAGAATAAGCAATAACTGACATAGACCATGATAGCTAGACATGCAATGCGGAGTTCTAACCTACTCCGATAACGGTGTTCTACTTGCCAAGGGTAGAACTAGGACACATCCCATGTAGGCACATGGTTAAGGAATATAAAGGGCTTTTATGCACTCTAGTCTCATTCTCAAGTAGCGGTACATTTTAATCTAGTCTCATTCTCAAGTAGAGATACTTCCCATTACATAATCACTCGGTGCTATCCTTGGCTCTCATAGACTAATTGACATTAAGGATCACATGAAGAGGGTTCCTTATATACTTCATAACCCAATCACATTCACCTTACCAAAGAGGATTACTAGGGATACCTTCCAATGGAGACTAAGATAGCTAATCGTGAGTTTCCTAAGGATTAATATGATTCCGTTCCAGACAATTAACCTTCAGTTCACCATTACTTTACATTTAGGATACCATTACCACTCTCGACTTCAACATTCATAACATAAAACATTACCACGTACATGACCTTCTTAATATCCTCAGAGGTCTCACATATCTTTCATTCATTCATGACAAGGGTGCACTAAGCCTACCTATTCAAGACATCTCACATCACATATCATTCATACATATATGAAGTAAGGGACACAAGTATAAGTAACAAGCACAACATTCTTTTCCCTTATCACATATAGCATATCATTCTTGAAGCACTTAGGAATGACCGTTATCTTCTTAATGTAATCATATACATTACTCCAACACAATCATCCATCAACTCTAAGACTACACATATAAGCACATGGTCATAGTCTAACATGATCACCTACATATCATCCACAGATCACATATACTCTCACATTGCTTAACATGTAGATATATTTCATCATACTTTAAATAATAAATTACCCAAATAGCCACATTACTTCAAGTATAGCCGACACGACCATGATCATAATATTGCATAAAGTAATGCCGACAAGGCCACATCAATTGCAAGTAAAGGACATAACAGTGCCAGAATAAGTGTACCATACCAATAAAAGCATAATTGAAGTAGATATAATAAGAAAATAAGGGCAGCTTACCACCATCACATCCTCATATCTTCAATTCGATGCTAAATCATCCAAATTCAACACCATAAGACCCTTACAAATGGCCGTGAACAACAATTCAATATAGAAACTATAATAATCCATGAAACTAGGTCAATTCAAAAGATATTCATACATATATGATAACCTAGATATCAATTGAGCAAATTTTTACATCATTAGAAAGCCCATAGAAATCTACATCATAATTAATTAACATTATATCAATATCAAGTAACCCAAACTTAGTAAAAACTCTAGGGTTCATCCAAATCATGGGTTCATAGGTAATTTAGCTTAAAATAATCAATATATAATCAATTAAATCATTATTCATTGTTTAGAAATCATTAATACAAGAACGCATGGTAGAATCATGAAATTGGACAATTATCTTGAAAACTTTAGAAAACATCTTGAGAATTGGGACTCCTTGATGAAACGAGTTTCAAGGCTCAATATCCATTCCTTTATTAAGCTAATTCTTCAGTTTTATGAAGAATCTACACTCAAAAAGTCACACCAAGATCGTCCTAGATTTTTTACTGCAATGGAGTCTTTGGGAGTTCTTAAGGGATTTTGAGGTTTTTATTTCAAAAAATGAATACCCAAAAGACCCTTAATAGACCCCCATTACTCTTGTTTGGAAGTGGGGTGAAATTACAATATCACCCCTCAACTTACAATGAGACAACACATGAAAAAAGACCTATCAACGGTTGGACAGTCGATGGACCATTAGTCCACAAAAGAACCGTCCTGTCTTTCCGTTGGTTGGGTCAGAAACTTGTCAAGGTCTAATTTTCACCCAAGACTAAGTCTCCATCGACAAAAACCATCGGCGGGCTATAGATTAGCCCACGAGACGTCGATGCATCCATCGTTTGGGGCTGCCTGGGAAAGTCTTGACACAAAGTTTTAGGTCGTTCCTCAAGGACCCTTGGTTGGTCCTTGGGGATGTGTTCCTGGACGTTTCAAATCCAAATATGATAATCTATGAGTTTACCACCTCTAACATGTATTTAAGCCAAAACAAATACATAAATCCCGACAAAACATGCCTAGACACACACAACGTAATTTCAAGGCATATCATTCAAACGTCATGAACGTTCTTGGACGTTTGACCTCCAAATCCACGAAACATGACACATTGCCTATTCATGCTATAATAACTCATTTAAGGATCTTAAAACACATGAATCACATATAAACACATAGAACCACATATGAGGCACATAGGTGACTTAGTCGTCAAACGTCTTATCGTCCCTTGACGTTTGACTTCCAATGCACCTTATACTTTAGCTACTAAATCTATGCCATATATTAGATCTATTTAGGACCTTAGACAATAAATATAGACATGTTAGGCTCTAGTTCACCTATGTCATTTTTGGTGTCTTACAATCTCCCAAACTTGGACAACATTCGTCCTCGAATGACACTTGCCACTCTCCGAACACTTCTAAGAATAGATATTAAACTTGAAGCTCATGAGCATACAATATAACACCAAATCAAGAAGAAAAAATCAATTTCCCATAGCCAAGAAATTTACAACACAACAAGAAACTAGAAAACACTTCTATTCTCATTATGCTACAAAAACTCATACCTTACAGTCCATATAGTAAAAAATTATTTTATATTTAATATCATACTCATATACAACAGTTATAACCACATTACAACAATTTTAGAACAAATAATCAATTAGTCACTTTTCAATTTTTTTACAGTAAACAATTTTAATGCTACAGTGATTTTTACCAATTTTTTAAATATGCATCTTTTAGGTAATTCATGATAAAAATATGCTAATATGCAAAGTAACATCATATAAACACATATTTCAATATAATCATGAGTTCATAAAATACAGAATGCAAGAAGTTAATGAAATTCAATTTCAACAAAACACCTAAATATCATTCACATGCAACATGCTTTTATATCATTCAATCTCATTTACTAACCAAACTCCCCCACATAGAAGGAACTCATATTACCACAAATAACGAGAAATTACCAACATCATCATCACTATTATTCTCATCCGGCTTTGATCCTCTTGACCGGAGTGCATAGCAAGGCCTATTTATTGGAGCATGTTCCTTTGGGGCACTAAGAGCAACTTGCTTACTCTCCCTTCCTCTAGATTCAATGGTAGGACATTATCTCACCTTATGATCATCCTTACCACAACAATATCAACCACTAGTACAGGCTAGACAATTCCCATAGTGCCTCTTTCCACAAGTGAGACTTGTCGGCTTTTCATTTTGATAACAACCTCCTTTATGAAATTTCACCTTAACTCTCCTAGGTTCTTCTCAAGTTTGAGCCCTCTTATTAACTTTAGTTTGCTAATAATCCCTAGAACCACCCATTTTCAAGTTTCCAGCCATCCTCCTTAGTTTAGACTCTTCAATTGATTTTGCATACACTATGAGTCTAGCTACAATCTTATCATCTTGTAACATCTTGGTACGTCATTCTTTCCCTACGAAGTCGGCTACCCCCATCATAAAGCAAATCATTTCATCCCTTCGATTTGCCAAAAAAGAGGGAGAATATTTGGACAGCTTAGAGATTTTCAAAGAGTATTCCTCAACACTCATATTACCTTGCTTGAGATTGATAAACTCCTCTACCTTAACTTCCTTCATCTCACGGGGAAATTACTTACCAAGAAAAAATTTCTTAACTTCTCCCACTTAATAGGATCCGACTACTCCGGCCTATTGCCTTTCCATTGTGTGTTCCACACTTGATCCACATCCTTCAATTGGTACAAAGCCAACTCCGCTTTCTACCTAGATGTCACCCCCATACCATGCACTATCTTCTATAGCTCATCCATAAACTCTAAGGGATCCTCTCCACCTTAAAGCAAATAAAGATAGGAGGATTCATACTCACAAAATCTCTCAACCTATTGGTCATAGTGCTCTCCACCACATTAGCCTTAGGCACCATACTCAAATTCTCTTGAGTAGTTACTTCTCGGGCTAAATCAAGCAAAGCCTATCTAATGTCCCTATTACTCATCTCCGGGGATCATTACCTCCTCCATCAATAGAGAATTGATCACCTTTATCACATTGAGAACCTTGTTCATCTTCCTCAACATGAGGAGGAATCTCCTCTTGTACCTCATTCTCTTCAACTCTTCTGGCCGGTGCCCTCCTCGTATTGATCTTCCTAGAAACACAAGGAAACCATATGATAAGAGTATTCATATTTTGCACTCTATGGCACCACATAGGAATAGAAAAGAAGGATAACTCTATCTTCCTATAGCCTCTCGCCCATAGATGTGTTGCGACTCACACCGATGTTTAAAACTCTTCTAGTTGTGATTTTATGGGACTTTTCGATTCCTAATACTACTTTTACAAACCTTGATCTAATATTAAGCTTTTCACATTCCTAAGCCACACCCTAGAAGATAACGGCAATCTCGGATTGCAATCGGCGTACTTGACCTCTCGGAGCTCTTGTACAAGCCCTTACATATGATTCATCGCATAAACATAGTTAATAGTAGTGCGAAATTAATGATTTTCACAAAACATAACATAGTCTTTAAAAACTCTTTCGTATAATCAATAGGAAATACTAAGTCTCAATCTCATCATCTTATGACACAAGAATACTTGGGACACAACCCATATTTCAAAATACGAATATAGAAATACTTAGTCTATTACAATATTTGAATTGAAAACATAAAAGACATATATGCCTTCCAGTCAAATGAGGACGTACTTCAACTTTTCTTTAAATATTCTATGGTCAAAATCTTTCTTTACAAAAGCACCTCACCAACCAAGAATTATATAGATATATAAAAGCATGGAGTTAGTACAACCACATGTACTAAGTATGCATTATGCATAAATATCATAAAAATGGGCTTTTATTAAAAATATGCATCTTTTCATTTAAAAATCATATTATAATCATAAGAACACCATTTAAAAAATTACAAACACATAATATAATATTTAAACAAAAATCCTAATTTTAGAGGTCACTTTACATTAACTTCTTTCACTGCAAAATTACTTCACGGTACACTGAAGTTACTTATTATTCACTTTAGACACCCTTTATAATGTAATCTTCTCACTCAAGGCTACCCTAAGATTCACTTAAGTCACACATAGAGAGACCACCCATACCCCCTCTCTAAATGTGCCAAAATGACCCTTAGAATTACTTATAATGAGTCACATACACATTTCAAGACATCAAACATATCAACACATAGACACTATGACGTTTCCTCATTAAAGGCTATATACAGACTTACTTAAGTAGATGAAGAATATAACATCCATGATTGTACTCTTCAAGACTACCTAAATAATCCTTAAGAATTCTTATGTTTTGATTATGTCCACAAAATCAACATCTTCCCTATCAAGATTCATTCTTAAGACTCATCTAGGCAAGATACAAAGTGACCATTCCTATGCCCCATTCACACCTTAACTAGAGAACCCTTAACTACTCTAGATAGGTACTTATTCCATTTACATACTTCATAACATAAGTCATTAGTTCATTAAGACTCATAAATCGCTTAAATGACATTCAAGTAATGGTCTTAGACAAGACCTAGGAACTCTAACTAACACCATTGAATCATATTGTGCAATGTCTAAATAGCATCCCATTCCACTACCTAAACTTCATAGAACTTCTCTAAGGTGGTTAAATATCCCACATGATGAGAATAGACATTAACTGACATAGAAAAGGATAGCTAGACAGGAAATATCGATTTCTAACCTACTTTGATAACGATGTTCTACTAACCAAGGGTAAAACAAGGACACATCCCATGTAGGCACACAGTTAAGGAATCTGAAGGGCATTTATGCACTCTAGTCTCATCCTCAACTAGATGTACATTGTACTCTAGTATCATTCTCAAGTAGAGATACTTCCCATTGCATAATCACTCGGTGCTAGACTTGATTCTCATAGAGAAATTGACATTAAATGATCACATGAAGAGGTTTATTTATCTAGTTCATAACCCAAACACATTCACCCTACCAAAGAGTTTCACTAGGGCTACCTTCCATGGTGGGTAAGATAGCTTAAAATATGACTTTCCTAAGGATTAATATAATTCCATTCCATCCAATTAACTTTAGTTCCACCATTTTTTACGTGAATGATAACATGACGGCTCTCGACTTCAACATTCATAACATAACCTTTACCATGTACGAGACCTTCTTAACATCCTCTTAAGTCTCACATATCTGTCTTTCATACATGAAAAAGATGCACTAATCCTACCTAAGACATATTATATTCACATATCATTCATTCATATATATATATATATATATATATATATATATATATATATATATATATATATATATATTAAGTAAGGGACACAACTCTACCAAACAAGGCACTACATTCTCTTCCCTTATCACATATAGCATATCATTCTTTTAAGCACTTAGGAATGACTCTTATACTTTTAATCTAATCATATTCATTACTAAAACATAATCAATATAACCATTATAGACTCATATAGTCAAGTAGGAACAATCATGCATCAACTCTAAGACTACACATATAAGTACATAGTCATAGTCTAAAATGATCACCTACATAACATCAATAGATCATATATACTTTCACATTTCTTAACATGTAGATAGATATAATCATACTTAACACAATAAGGTACACAAATAGCAAGATTACTTCAAGTAGTGCCGAGAAGGCCATGATCATAATATTGCATAAAGTAACGCCGGCAAGTCCACATAAATTTCAAGTAAAGCACATAACACCGTCACCATATGTGGACCATACCCATCATAAAATAATTGAAGTATAAATAACATAAAAATAAGGGAAATAGGCAGCTTACCAACACCACATCCTCATCACTTCAATTCGATGCTAAATCATCCAAATTCAACACCATAAGGCCCTTACCAATGGCCATGAACAACAATTCAATGTACAAACTATGGTAATCAATGATATACTAGGTCAATTCAATTGATATTCATCCATCTATTATTACATAGATATAAATTGAGCATAATTCTTAAATTATTAGAAAGCCCATAGTTTTCTACATCATAATTCATCAACATTATATATAAATATCAAGTAACACAAACTTTGTCAAAAATATATGGGAACATCCAATTCATGGGTTTATACGTAATTAAGGTTAAAATAATCAATACAACATCAATTAAATCACTATGCAATTTTTATAAATCATGAATGCAAGAACCCATGGTAGAATCATGAAATTGGACAATTGAACTTGAAAACTTTAAAAAATATCAATTCAGATTGGGGATCCTTGATGAAAAGAGTTTCAAGATTAAATATACATACCTTTATGAATCTTATTCTTCACTTTGATGAAAAATCTCCACTCAAAACGTCACACCAATCTCTTCCTTGATTTTGGACATCAATGGAGTCATTGGGAGTTCTTAAGGGATTTCTCAGTTTTAATTTGGAAGGATGAAATATCTAAGTGTTACAAACTTATATATATATATATATATATATATATATATATATATACATATATATATATATATATATATATACATATATATATATATATATATATCAAAAATACCCAATATACCCCTAATTAACCTCCAATACTCATATTTGTAAGTGCGGTGAAATTACAATATCACCCCTCAACCTACAGTGAGACAGCGCAGGAAAACAGGCCCATCGATAGTTGGATAGTTGACAGACTGTTTATCCACAAATGGATCGTCATTTCCTTCTGTTGGTTGGGTCAGAGACTTTTAAATGTTACCTTATCCCCCAAGACTAAGTCTCCACCGAAATAACCCATCGAGGGGGCGTCGATGACCCATGAGTCGTCGATGCCTCGGTCGTTTCGGGCTGCCTGGGACAGTCTTAACACAATATTTTAGGTCCTTCATCAAGGACCATTGGTTGGTCCCTGGGGATGTTTTCCCGGACTTTTACAACACAAACATGATCTTATATGAGTTTGACTCTAACATGAATTTATCCAAAACAAACACGTAAAACTTAACGAAACATGCCTAGACACACACAAAGTCATTTCAAGGCACATAATTCAAACGTCATAGACGTTTGACCTCCAACTCCATGAAACCTTAAAAACTGCTTATACATGCTATAATAACTCATTTAAGGACCTTAAAACCTCAAGAATCACACATAAAAACACAGAACAACATATGAGGCACATAGGTGACTTAGTCGTCGAACGTCTTAGTCGTCCCTTGACGTTTGACTTCCAATGCACCTAATTCTTTAACTACTTCCTCTATAACATATATTAGACCTATTTAGTACCTTATAACATCAATAAAAACATATTAGGATCTAGTTCATCTATGTCATTTTGGGGGTCTTACACCAACCCATTTTGCTATCTCATAAGGGCCTACATACCGGGGACTAACATTCCCTTTTTTTTACCAAATCTCATCAACCCTTTCATCGGTCAAATCATCAAGTAGACCCTATCACCTAATTCAAATTCAAGGTCTCTTCTTTCTGGCATAAGATTTTTTTCTAAATATAGGTTGTGTTCAACCTATGCTTTATCATCCACACCTTCTCTAAGGTATCGAGGATTATCCCGGGACAAAGGAGTGAATAGTCTCCTGCCTCAAACTACTAAACGGAGACTTACACCTCCTACCATAGAGTGCTTCAAAAGTTGCCATGTAAATACTTGAATGGTAGTTATTATCGGAGGAGAACTCTATCAATGGTAAGTGATTTTCCCAATTACCCTTAAAGTCAATAACGCAAGTTCTTAACATATCTTCTAGGGTTTTGATGGTACGCTCCGCTTGACTATCTGTTTGAGGATGAAAAGTGGTGCTGAGTATCAGTTAAGTACCTAGCCCTTTTTGTTAAGACTTCAAAAAATGAGAAGTGAATTGGGCACCTTTATCCGAGATGAAGGACAAACGGATTCCATGGAAAGTCAAAATCTCATTTAGGTAGAACCTAGCATACTCCTTCGACGAATAAGTACACAAGATGGGGATAAAGTTAGAAAATTCAATCTATCTAATATAACCCATATTGAATAATTTTTTCTCTGGGTTCGAGGCAAACCCATATTGAAATCCATATTGATATATTTCTGCTTCCAAGTAGGGACATCCATTGCTTGAGTTAAACCATCGGGTATTTCATATTCGGACTTAACTTGTTGTTGACTAGGACATTTGTCCACAAACTCCACTATACACCTTTTAAAACCATCACACCAATAGATCTCTTGAAGATCACACTACATTTGGGTGGCACCCATTGATAATTACTCTTTCTTATCCTCGGGAACATAGTCTACAATACCCAATTATATTCGACATAGATCATCTGCAACCACATTGTTCTTTCAAGGGTGATAAAGAAAACTCATGACGTAATCCTTCAAAATATTCAACCACCTTTTTTGTCGTACATTCAACTCCTTTAGAGTTAACACATATTGAAGACTTTTCTGGTGGGTGAATACATCTACATGTACCCCATACAAGTATTGCCTCCACATTTTCAAGGCAACAACTACGACCACTAATTCAAGTTAATGAGTTGGACAGATCTTCCGATACACCTTGAGCTGTCTAGAGGCATATGCTATCACCTTACCATGTTGCATGAGGACACAACCCAAACCTACTCGAGAAGCGTCACATACACTATAAACCCTTGGGTACCATCCTATAAAGTCAACACTGTAGTGGAGCTAAGCTAATTTTTTTACTCTTGGAAGCCTGTTTCACAAGCTTTCGACCACTGAAACTTAGTATTCTTATGTGTCAAGGTTTTCAAAGGAAAAGGAGTGGATGAACGCCCATCAAAATGTCTCCTATAATAACCGACTAATCCCAAGAAACTTCTAATATATGTTGAGTCAAAGGTATAGGCCAATTCTTAATCGCTTCTGTTTTCTTCGGATTGACCTTAATACTCTCACTTGAGATAATGTAATGAAGAAATGCAACCAATCTCAACAAAAATTAACACTTAATATATTTAGAGAAGAGTAGATTCTTTTTGAGGACTTGAAAAACTACCCTCAAGTGACCAATCCTCTCTCTTATAATACACCAAGATATCACCTATGAAGACACTTACAAAGGATTCAAGGTAATTCCAGAACACTCTATTCATAACGTTCATAAAAGCAACCGGGGCATTAGTTAGACCAAATGACATTACTAGGAACTCATAAGGACTAAGATTCATTTAAGGTATGTCTTAACCTCTCACCCTAAGTTGGTGATACTCGGACCTCAAATCGATTTTAGAAAAGTACCTTTCCCCATGGAGTTTATGAAACAAATTATCGATCCTAGGGAGAGGATACTTGTTATTTATTGTAACATTATTTAGTTAACGTTATTCAATGCACACTGGAGAGACATGTGGAGAAATACTATTTCGTATTTAACCTTTGTAAAGTATGTCTTTAGTTTGAATCATAAGTTCCTTCAACTTGGTCGGAGACATCCTGTTAAGAGGGATTGAAATAGGCTTCGTAACCGGCAACAATTCTATGCTGAAGTTAATTTCCTGATGGGGAGGAATTTGGGGCTAGTCATCATGGAAGACGCTCGAAAAATTATTCACTGCGGGTACCTACGCTAAAGAAGGAACCTCGTAGTAAACGTCCTTGACCCTTACAATACGTTAGAGACACCTCTTAGAGATCATCTTACATGCTTTTAGAAACAAAATTATTTGATCTCTAGGGATTGAGTTACCTCCCTTCAATTCTATGATGAGTTTATTGGGAAATTGGACCTTAACTACCCTTGTTCTATAGTGAATAGAATCAAAATAATAATGTAACCAACAAATAGCAAATATGACATCAAAGTCCAACATATCAAGTTCTACCAGATAAACCAATATAACTCTATTGGGCAATGATATGGGACAACTCCTATAGACTCTTTTCGCAATAAAGGAGTCACCCACTAGGGTTATTAAATGAAAAAAGGTTTAACTAAGATGTCAGGTATCATATCAAACTTTTTAGGTACTAAGGTAGTTACAACTGATAAAGTGGCACTAGGGTCTAATAAATCATAGACATCAATAGAAAACACTTGTAATTTACCGATGACAATATCAAGATAATCTTCTAGATCACCCCCTAGTGCGGAGAGTATAAAACCGGTTCTTTTTAGGAGTAGCGGGATTAGGACCGCTTGCTTGTGCTTGTTTATTCTCCTTTCCTCTATCCATAATAACTATACATCTCTATCTTATGTACACCCTTTCCACAGCCAAAATAATTATCCATTCCCAACAAGCATTCACCCATTGCTTTGTACCCTATTTGGTACAAGTAGGTTTCTTACTAGGTGAATTTAAACTTTTCCTCTTGGAGGCCTACGGTGAGACAGTATATCCTTACTAGTCTTTGTATATTTAGTAGGAACTTTGTAGGAGAATATCTTATTGAACTTACGCTTGTATTGAATTTCCAACTTACCCATAGAAATACCTTCTTTATAACACCTTTCCCTCTTAGCATCCCTATTCTCCATGTTGATCATACTCTCCTCAACTTGTTGATCATGCACCATCAAACGAGAATTATCCATGTTGTCATGATGCATCGCCGCACAACACTCTTCCACAAGATCATCAAACATATCGTTAAAAAATGAGTCATTTTATGTATAGTATTGGACACACAAAAAAGTACCATATTTAGAAAACTTAGTGAATTTAAAAGATTATTCTTGGACACTCGTACCTCTTTAATGAAGGTTGGTGAAATCATCTATTTTTTCCTCTATTTTATCCCTAAGGAAGAACCTATCAAAAAAATCCCTCCTAAACACTTCTCAACTTATGGGACCCTCTCTCAAACTCCTATTGTCCCTCCATTCCATGTACCAAGTTTGAGCAACATTTTTGAGTTGATATGCGGCAATATCAGCCCTCTCATTTGAACTCACTCCCATCATACAAGATCTTATAAAACTTATCAAAAAAGTAAGGGGAGTCTTCATTCACCTTATACACAAATAACATTGGACAGTTAATCCTTGTGAAGTGCTTCATGCGAGAAGCCATGGTAGTAGCATTTTCGTTCACAAAAGGTCAAACTTCCAGTTTGCTTGAGCCGTCATGGTTTGAGCTTCAGTAGCTACAACTTGAGCTTTAGTAGTCATGGCTTAATCTAAGTTGATGGCACCAACCTTATCTGTCAAATTGTCACGGCAGTAGAATTGACCACTGCTTGGTCTCTTTGTGGATCATTTTCATGAGGAGGAGCATTATTCTCTTGGGGAGGAACTAGAGTATTATAAATCTCCTCTTCGACTCTCCTTGCAGTTTTCCTTCTAGTAGTCATAGCCTATTACCAAAATAAAAGGGTTAGAAGAAAAGGACACATAGAGTTAGCACTCTTGAGGCACGCCTTTTAGTATTACCAAAGAGGTGAGAATAGCATAAGCATCAGATAGCCTCGCATTCATAAGTGTGTCAAGCCTCATTCTAATGAACAAGACTCTACGTAGACGTGGTTAAGTGAGATATCAATACTAATATTAAACAACCTCATGATCTAATACCATGTTTTTCACGACCAGGAGCACCCCATAGACATAACCGGCGTCTTCGTCCTCGAAAAGGACTTAGACTAGACCTTAAAATTTATCATTACATATCATAGGTCGAGAAAATATGGAAAATTTTAAACGTTTACATAATGAAGTATACTTTGACTTATCACTAATCATATATGGAGCTCATATATACTCCTCGATTATGAAGTGTACATAGAATTCTCGTTTCTGAAAAATAGTCAGTTCATATGAAATATTCTAATGCTTGTCTAACATTTAACCATCTAACACAAAATTACAAAGTATGGCATATCCCGTACACTAAAACAATATGCCACATATAGGCCTACGACAATAGTCTCAAAATAAGGAAACAACAAGTCTCTTTATATAGTAAATATCATAGGTAGAGTAGAATAATAGCAACATCGTCAAAGTTGAGGACTCATTAATAACTTGGGAGTAGCAAAATGGAAACATCGTCGAATGTGAGGACTCACCAATTACTTGGGAACAGTTCCAAGTCTTTCTTCAAAATGTACTTCTACACTTTAATGGAAAGAACATGAATTATTGTATAAATATTAAAAAAATGGGTAAGTACAAACTACATATACTGAGTATGGAAAAATATACAAGCAAAATAATTGAATCATGATAAATCGGAAATTTTGTTCAAAATCATGCTAAGTCACATTGAAAATCCTTTATGCACATACAAGAGCATATACAAGTCAATGATCATAACATCTCTTAAGACAAGTTTATAATGAACACAAGACCAACATCATCATAAATTCATATCAACATGAATAGCTTGAAGATAAAGTGATAACAACAATTCATCAACTATAGTTCATAACATCAAAGCTTACAAGACCGTTACTCACAATCCCATCCAAAACCTACAAGTGCAATGCTAATGTGAATACCCATAACCCTACATAATGAAGTAAACTAGGAAGGTGGTCATCAGCAATGTATACATATCATATAATTTCATACCATGCATATTCATCATTATTTGTAGCAACATAGATCAATATTATGTTCATCACATAAAGACAACATCATGTAAGGTCAACAATATATAATGTCAACATATGCATTTCATTAATAACACAAATACATAAGAACACCCTCCTAGGACTCCCCTCAAGCTCCAATTGTTCAATATATAGGTAAAACTCCATAACCTTAACCACACTAAGTAGAACCACTTAATTCTCTCAAGTTAGTGTTCAATTTATTACTTTAATTCATTCATTTTACTTTAAGGAATAATAACATTAACGGACAACAAACCATGTGATCTCAACTTGGAATTCGTTGTCGTGAAACTCTACATGGAGAGAAGATTCTCTACTTTCCAAGGTAGAACCAACACATGGACATAGCATTCTAGGTGTAGCTACTAGCCAGTTTTCCTATTGGGCAACATAGTTAAGGAATTAGGATATATATGTTGGAAATTTTCTTTATGCGCAATTGCATTATGACCTCCATCTCATGAGAACCATTGTGGACTTACCTGCCTCATTGGGAAGGGACACCTCTAATATCTAGTTCACTCAGTGATAAGCTAAATTCTCTTTATAAAGGTATCATTAAGCCTTTCTTAATCATTAAATTTTAAAATAGGCCATAAGATAACATCCTCTTGTGTAATCATGTCAATAGGTTATTAGGTATTGAATAAAAAATCCCTTTCTTTACAAACCATCATTATTAATATCAACACATCATAGTCACTTCATAATTAGGCACACAAAAGAAACACATCACTCCTTGCGTTATCATTGTTAGGATAGAATCCACACACATACTTGATAAATAAAGAACACAATAACTTTAGATAGAAAGATATGAGAAATCTAGAGAGAGAAAGAGAGAAACAATTATTTCATGGTAACACCATGTGAGTACGGCGATGGGGTATGTATATTAATAAATCAGAGTAATTTTTGTTACAGAGAATAAATGGAGAATATATAAATCAGGCTCCACAACCTAACAATTCTCCCACTTGGAGACTGATTCAGATATCCAAAAAAATACATTCTCAAAAAAACTTTCTTCATCATCAACATCTTTACCACACCGCAACATCTGTAGCAGCAACTACAGAAGACCAACCGAGGTTTTGCATAACCCCACTTTCCCAACATCAACACATTTCTTCAACATGTCTGCCGGGTTCTTTGCACCCTCTATATTCTCCAAGCACGTATCACAATCCTCCACTTCCCTGCGAGTAAAATGGTATCGCCTTCTGATGTGCTTTTTCTTCGAATAATAGACTGGATTTTTAACAAACTGTATGGCACTCTGGCTATCTGAGTAAAGAATCTTCTCTCTCTACTTATTGCTCAATTCTTCCAGATAATCTGCCAGCTATATCATCTCTTTCCCAACTTCAGCTATTGCCACTTACTCAGCCTTAGTAGATGAAAGAGAAACACACTTCTGAATCCTGGATATCCAACTCACTTCTGTTCCACCTATGGTGTAAATGTACCCGGATGTACTCTTGCTCGAGTACACAAACCCACGAAGATCAGCATCCTCAAAACCCTGTAGAGTCACCCTGCCTTTGCCAAAACAAAGTGAAATACTGGATGTACCTCTGAGACATCCCAGAAGCCACTTCAAAGCATCCCAATTCTCTTTCCCAAGGTTTGCCATGTACCTGCTAACAACTCCCACTACATGTGCTATATCAGGTCTAGTGAAGACCATAGCATATATAAAACTCCCAACTGGTGAAGCATATGGAACAAGTGCCATATGATCACGCTCCTCGGCAGTCTTGGGTGACTGCTCCTTTTACGATTTAAAGTGATTTCCTAATGGAGTAGTCCTGGGTTTAGCATCATTAACCCTGAATCTGCTCAGCACCTTCTCAATGTACAACTCCTGAGATAGATTTAATGTGCCAGCATATCTATCCGGAGAAATCTTCATCCCCAAAATGTGCTTCGCCGGACCCAAATCTTTCACCTCAAACGCTGCAGACAACCTTCTCTTTAGATTGTTAATATCCCTCATACTAGAACCTGCAATCAACATATCATCCACATACAAGAGTAGAAATACATATGAATCAGTGTATTTCTTGAAGTAGCAAATAGGATCCTTATCAGCTTTGCAGAATCTACTCTTGGTCATGAAGGAGTCAAACTTCTTGTACCACTGCCTTGGTGCTTGATTTAGTCCATACAAGCTCATGGTGAGCTTGCACACCATGTGTTCGCTGCCTGGAACCACAAATCCTACCGGTTGTTGCATACAGATCTCTTTTTCCAGATCTCCGTGTAAAAACACTGTTTTTACATCCATTTGCTCTAGACGCAAATTCTCCGATGCAAAAATAGTCAACAAAATTCGAATAGAGGTTAACTTCATAACAAGATAAAATATTTCAGCATAATCAATACCTTTCCTTTGTGAATACCCTTTAACCACAAAATGATCCTTGAACCTTCTTTTGCCATCTGGTTCAGTCTTGATTCTAAACACCCACTTGTTCAGCAAAGCTCTCTTCCCTGCAGGTAACTCATTCATAACCCATGTGTCTTTCTTCTCAAGTTACCTCATCTCATCATCCATGGCTTGCTCCCACTTGATCGAATCCTCCACCTGTAGGACCTCATCAAAAGACTCAGGTTCCCCCTCATCAGTCAGCAATCAATAGTGTTATGAAGGTGAATACCTATCTGGTGACCTGGTGGTTCTTGATGATCTGCTTAACACCTGCTCAGTTGTGACATGCTCCACTTAAGATTCTTTAGTAGGAGTTGGTTGAGTATCTGCTTCAACATCTCTAGGTTACTCTTCTCCAACTCAACCTCAACTCCCACTTGCTTTGTAATCTCTAGAACCTTCTGCTCTCTATACTTGTATAGGACAGACTCATCAATTGTCACGTCACAATGTCTCTGAATCTTTCTGTTCTTGTCATCCAAAAACATGTAACCAAACAAATCAGAACCATAGCCTATGAAGTAACACTTCACAGCCTTGGCATCAAGCTTACCTCTCTTTTCTGGATAAACATGAACATAAGCAGTGCAACCAAAAGTCCTCAAGTGTGAGTACTTGAGTTCTTTTCATGTCCACACCTCCTCTGGAATCTTGAACCCTAAAGAGACTGTTCGTCCCCTGTTGATCATGTGTGTAGTTGTACTCACAACATCCGCCCAAAATGCTTTGGGAAGCCCAAAGTGTATCCTTATACGCCTTGCACGCTCATTCAATGTTCCGGTCATCCTCTCAGCAATTCCATTCTGCCTTGCCTTACAAGGAACTATTCTCATCAATCTGATTCTTTCAGCTGCACATAATGCCTTGAAATCTGATTTGTCATACTCTCCTCCATTATCAGACATTAGGCATTTGAATTTCAAACTGGTCTGATTCTTAACTTCAGCTTTCCACTTCTTGAAAGTTGCAAACACATCTGACTTATGCTTCAAGATGTAAACCCATACCTTCCTACTGGAATCATCAATGAAGGTAACATAGAATCTGGATCCTCCAAGTGATGATACTGGAGATGGTCCCCAAACATCTGTATGGGCCATTTCCAACCCTACTTTATTTGGATCTGTAGGAGTCTTTGTGAAGCTTACTCTTTTCTGTTTGCCCATAACACAAATCTCGCAAAGACCTATATCAACAGACTTCAGACCCTCTAATGCTTCTTTTGCAACCAGCATCTTCATTCTTTTAACACTCATGTGTCCAAGTCTGTTGTGCCACAAACATGAACCGGAAGCACCTTCAGCAACAGTGGACAACTTAATACACCCTTAAGTGGTGTACAAGGTTCCATATTTGGTGCCAAGAGCTACTACCATAGCACCTTTCAGAATCTTCCACGAACCTTTCCCAAACTCTGCTGCATATCCTGTGCTATCCAACTGACCAACAGAGATCAGATTTTTCTTGATCCCAGGAATATATCTGACATTCTCCAATGTCCACTAGGTTCCCGAGGTGGTCTTTATGCAAACATCCCCCTTTCCTTAAATCTCTAAGGCTTTATTATCAGCAAGATATTCCTTTCAATGTTTCCAGATTTGAAATTTTTTGAACAACTCCTTGCTTGGAGACGAATGGAAAGATGCACTAGAATCAAATATCCATGATTCAACCGGGCTGTTCACACAAAGAATTAGAGCATCCCCAATGTCCTCTGCTGGATTAACAGAATCATTGTCATCTCCATCTTTATGATTCTGTTTCTTCGTAGTCTTTGTACAGTTCGTCCAAAAGTGCCCTTTTTCTAAAAAATTCCAACAAGTCACGTTTGATCTGTTCAGGGATTTTCCTCGATTCTTTGATTTTGATCGACCATGTTGATTTTCACCTTTCGTATTACTTCTCCCCCTTCGGTCAACGCTTAGAGCACTGCGCGATGAATCTCCCACTTTTCCTTTGCGAAAACTTTTGCTAAGAACAACATCACGGATTTCATCAAACTTCAGTTTTGCAAATCCATGGGAACTGCTAATTGCAGCAACAACAGTATCGCAAGACTCGTGCAGAGATGACATCAAAATCAATGCCTTAATTTCAACTTCGAAATTAATATCCCAGAATTGAGTTGACTCACAATCATATTGAACTCGTTTATATGATCTGAAACGGATCCATTCTCAGACATCTGTAAATTGAACAATGTATGCATCAAATATACCTTGTTCATAGCCGATGGTTTTCCATACATGTTTGATAGTGCCTTCAACAGACCGGACATAGTATTCTCCTTCACGATGTTGAACGCCACCTTTCTTGACAAAGTCAACTGGATCAACCCTAGAGCCTGGTGATCCTTGATTTTCCACTTCTCCTCCGTCATGGATTCGGGATTCACCCCAGTCAACCGGTTCGTGAAGATCTTTCTAGTACAAATAATCTTTGATCTGCATATTCCAGAAACTAAAATCAGATCCATCAAACTTCTCCATTCCAAGCTTCGCACTATCAATCTTCAGTGATCGTGTTGAATCTCTTTAGCTTTGATAGCAGTTGTTAGGATCGAATCCACACACACACTTGATGAGTAAAGAACACAAGAAATTTAGAGAGAAAGAGATGAGAAATCTATAGAGAGAAACCAATATTTTGTGGTAACACCCAGTGAGAAAACTTCCACGGCGATGGGGTATTTTTGGTTACAGAGAATAAATGTAGAATAAATAGTAAAGCCTAAAATATAGGTCGGGGCGCTGCACCGAACCCCTCCTTCGGATGAGGTGCTCCCGCCCCCCATAACCCCCTCGCAACCTCACCGCGGAGGTTAAACCGCGTAAACAATTATATATATAAATCAGGCTCCACAACCTAACAATCATACCACTATCAAAATCTCACAATTCATCAGACCCATAACATGCGTTCACATTCATCATATCACCATCTTCCTAATGTATTCACATAATATACTTCAAGACAAACATCACCATCAACATATAATAACAATTATTGAAGTACAGAACTCATGATAAAAAAAGTCTCACCAAAATTGCTACCAAAAGCTCCTTCAAGATCTTAACCTCAATTCTACAATATTCATACATCAAACCACTCATCATCATCATCAAATAATAGGTAATTAAACAATAACATATTAAATTCAAACATACCTAATCATAAGTCAAATTCATAAATAGGGTTAGGGAATACAGTTTATTCATGGATTCTTTCATAGAACTATGTAAAAGAATAATCACTAAAACAATAAACCAATTAAAAATAATAACCTATCAATATAAACAAATGGAATTTAACATTAAATCAATTTGAAACACAATTCACAAAATTCGATGAAAACCAAAGTTTAAGACATCTTTGAAATCCAATTTTGAAGAAACTTCTTGGGAAAGAGATCCAAGGATTGAATAGCTTCCATACCTTAGGATTTGTTGAAGAATTATGTAGAAAATCTTTAGTCTTGAAGACTTTGTGAACCTAAAGCTTGGTCTTCAACGGTGGTCTTTGGAATTGAGAGAGAAAGTAGAGGGAAGTTATAGAGAATTATGTTTGGGAATTAATGGGGTGTTGAGTTTGGTTAATGTGGTTTAACTCTTTTGTAGTCCCCAAATAACTTAATTAAAAACCCCTTAACCCTTTATTGATTGAATAAATAACTAACCAATTATTTTAACTTAACCCAATACTCAATAGCGAACTCGAACCTAAATCGATGATTGTCCGTCCACACTCTATCGAGAAGATCATAGACGTAATGGCAGTCCATGGTTTTGGTCAGAGACTACTTTTTTTTTAACCTTCTTGGGATTTGTGTATGTCCCAACCCATGACCACAATCGACGGGTCGTTGACCTATCGATGGCTTGTCGCTTGGTTAGTCGACTACCACTGTCAACTAAGAGCTTTTAGGGTCAAATACATGGGTCCTCATCAAGAAACCTTAGAGTGATCCTTGGAGAGTCATACCCAAATGTTTTGACCTAAACATACTCTACTATATGTTCCATAATTTACAAAAAAAATTGACTTAATTAGGTCTCTTAAAACCTATTGAATCAAAACACGGCACAGTAGCTCACCTATAACAAATCTCTGAACGTCATAGTCGTCCTTAACGTTTTGACTCTAACACTTCCTAATTTGTTTAAACACGTTAATTTTGACTTAGAACCAATATTTTAAGGCTTAGTTTATCTAGTGAGACTTTAGACTAAGTCATGGACTTTAAAAGTGTTATAGATATTGTGAAGGACCACAGACAACTAAATGGTCTGTGGAGCTTGACACGAGTCGTGAAGTGGCTCGTGAAAGAGACGTGACAGATATTGAGGTTTAGGTAAATTCCAAACTATCATATATTTCAACAAAAAATTATTTAGGTGGCCCATTACCAATAAAATAAAAGGTATTTGAGTCCTCTTTAAAACACAACCACGTTTTGCTCATTCCGAGCAATCATTAAAAAGTTATGATTATTTTAGTGAAGACTTATCGGGTGGAGCATCTTCACATACCACTTGGCAGGTTGTGGTTCTCTAGAAGGACTTGATAAAATTTCGTCAGTTTTATTTGAGGTTTTATCCCCCCGAAGTTGCTAGTTGAGCACCACATACATCTAAATGGTATGTGAAGCTCCATACGTACCGTGCAATTATAAGTGAAGAAACTTCTTGGACATAGAGTTTAGTCTAAAGTTTAAATTATCATATCGTTCATCACAAAATGAATTAGGTGGAACATGACCTATCTAATTGAAATATCTTTGTATCATGTTTTCAATGCCACAAAGTTTTCTTAATTCCAAGCACGAAGTAAAAATTATGCCTATATGAGTGAAGCCCTACCAGGAAGGGCATCTTCACAAGATGCTAGATGGGCCTTGGTCATCATGATAGCCCGTGAAGATTGTCTTGAAATTACTTTCCTAGCATTTAAGTCAGAGTCGCATTGATCGTTTCCCATATTGTGTTGTACTTAAACTACGTCGTTTACTGTTTAATCTACATTATTTTGCTTTTTCTACACTTATAAACTAGGTAGAAACTATCTAAAAGTCTCATTATCATAAAATAATCTAACTTATAATGGAAAAAATAGAATGAGTCGACTGTTTCTCACAAAAACAAGCAGAGTTTTTTTGAAGTTCATCCGAAAATTCAAAATATTTCTCTATTTCTTTTTTCACCGGATTTGGGGAATTTCACTATTGAGTTCCTTTCACCTATTATGTTTCTAGAATTCAGCCAGTTTTTGGATTTATTATAAATTGTTCAAACCTAGGTTTTTCATACTTTTAATATCTATTGTGATTTTAGAATTTATATTTTTCTATTATATAAATAACTTGTTTCTTGGTTAATTAGTTTAGTTTCATGCATAGAACTCACAACCCTATGTTGTGTTTATTTCCCATAATTCATGAAATATACTTTCTAGGCTAATCTCAGAGAAATTCATGCTTCAAAATTCGAACTTATTTTATTTATATATATGTCGATTTTCGAAATAGTATATCATACCTTTGAGATACTCAGTATTTTTGTGCATTCAATCACCGAGTAGGACTATGTTTTAGCATACGCTTAAGTTCTAGAACTATGTGGCTGCATAGATTTCTAAGTCCCTATATTTGTCTCAATTTAGTGATCACACCACAATCATGCCTCTATACCCATAGAAGGGTATATTAGGTCCTCTATTTGATGGTGAGTGTACATCGAACTTAATTTTTATCTCATGTGAATTATATCGGTTAAAAAGACCTCCCTCAATTAAGATTCTTATTGAATTAAGCATTTTTAAGCATTTACGTCAATATACAATCATCTTTATGATTAGTACTTTGTCATTGTATCAAGTTTGGTTTTTCAATTGTACTTCAGTACAATTTATTCTTTGTTCAGCTTTTATATATATATATATATATATATATATATATATATATATATATATATATATATATATAAATATTATTTAGGTTAGCATATTAATATCTTGGAAACTAAGTATATTCAAAGTATTTACACATACTTTTGCGCTACATCGTGTTATCATGTAGGTACAGGAATTCAACATTCTGATCATTATTAGTTAGACTCCAAATCCAAATTCAGTAGTGTTAATCTACATGACCTAGTAATTTACTGATTTTAACTTTATGCCTAAGTGTCAAACAGATTGCCTGGCGTGTTCCAACAAAGCAATAAGGATATTAAGTGAAAGCACAATATTTTCTATGGAAAATACCATGATCAAAAGGTTTAGAAAACAATGACCTCTACCCCTACATGATTTAACTCAAACTTCGTTAAACCATTAAGCCTCAAAAGAAATAGTGTACAAACTTTGCAACATACCTAAACATCAAGTTTGCATATAGATTAAAACTCTTGTAATCCTTGTAACAAATTCTAATTCCTAAACTTCAACGCAAAACTCCTAAGGATATGTTCCCGACTCTTCCATTTATTACAACTTGAAGATAACACTTCTAGGTCAGTATAAACTCACTGAAGTAATATTAAATCAAGATTCATTCACAACAAAAAACACCTAACACACATGTCACATCAAGGAATAGCCCCTAGACATAATATGTGTCGTCGTCCTCTTTGTGGAGTAAGACTAGCCTCTTATCTTACGTCATTACATTCATAGGTCCAAATTTACCGAAAAATTTAAAATTTTCATTACTTGTACTCATAGGTTTACATAGACCTCTGCATACACATAATATATATATATATATATATATATATATATATATATATATATATATATATATATATATATATATATGTATGTATATATATATATACTTCGAGTATACATAGACCATTCGTATAGGAAAATTACTTACCCTTCTACTTTTATTCCACATAGTTATATACAGAACATAACATAGTCATAATAGTCTTCTCATATCATAACCATCTAATAAGAATGTAAGAACTTGGACATAACCCATACATCAAAGAAAGAATTCCTCACATGGGATATACAATGTGTCATACTAAATGGAAAAGAAAGAAACATAGAAGTCTTAAACTCAAAACAACTCCATTAGCTAGATATTGGCATTACCCTCGGAAAGTGAGGACCTACCCTACTTGGATGATCAAGAGATCCAATACTTCTTCAAGTCCTATTCAAAAAAGCACTTCAACGAGCGGAACCTAAAATTTTTGGGAAAAAGAAGAAATGGGGTTAGTACACAACTTGTACTAAGTAGTATGAAAAGGGACATTTCAGAAAGATATGCAATTTACTTTGAAAACACTTCTGCATGTTCAATTAGACCATACCCACCAATAGGACATGTTCATTAGGTCATAGCTATGTTCATCACAAGAAGGATAACTTCAATTCTAGTCAAGTCAACACAGATAGCATATAGTTGAATACATAGCCAAGAATCTCTATCATCAAGTCATAATAGTCACAAGCATGACTAAGACCATGAACCCTTATCAAGTCAACAAGTGCAATTACACAGCAAAGCCCAATAAAGTTACTCAATCATGTGACCCAACAAGCATCATCACTAATATCGTACATCACATATCAAAACATTTAAGAGTACATAACTCCATACTTTAAAAATATAGACCATTACACATTCATAATTGCACCAATAAACATACAATACCAATAACGTGCAATTTCATCATATACATGTCATATAGAATCATAAGCATTTTCATACATAACAACATCCATTTAAGACTCTCTTCAAGGCTAACTAGTGAAATGTTTATGTAGAGTCAAATACCTCTACCTAGACTAAGCCCAACCCCTTAGGTCATCTTAGTGAGAGTTCAATCTTTAGTTCATTTGACATTTTGAGAAGATCTTGCCCTAACTGACATGAACCACATGAGATAATATGGAGTCCGGTGTCATGGAACCCTACATCGAAAGAAGAAAAACTACTTTTTAATGTAGAACAAAACATGAACATAACAACTACGTGGATCAACTACCTAGTATTCCTATAGGGGAAACAAAGTTCAAATACTAGTAGATAAAGTTGGGACCCTCTTTACGCAACATTCATTATAGTCTCCAATCTCAAAAGTACATTAGTGATCCTACCTTCCCTATGTGGGAAGGGACACTCGTCACTCTAGTTCGCTCGCTGCTAAGCTTGTGTCCCTTTTTGAAATGTCTTTAATGTCTTTAATAATCATTATAGCTTATTTTATGTCATAGGGTCTAACCCCTGTATAAACATCATCATCATCGTCATCATAGCTGAATAGTAATTGCTTAAATATTGTCCTTTCATTATAATTCATGTAGGTGAGGTTAGCATTTTGATATTCTCATATCATGATAAGGCACATTGGTAAATTATTCATTATCCTTATAATATTCACATCTTAAGCCAACACCTCACAATCATATTCAAGAATTTTCAATTCAAGATCATACAATCCTATCATTCCCAATACAAGGAATAATCTAATACAACATCATTACTTAATCACAATTAACCACAATTTGAAGTAAATAATAGGGATCACAAGACTTACAATCTCTCCTTCATAATTCATCATCAAGATCTTACCGTCAACACTTAATTCAACCAAATTATATTATATCATCATCATAAGTCAATGACCAACATGATAACAAGGTTTAAAGAAACACTATATCACAAAGACAAGATACTTAGGTCAATTTATATCATACCTCAAAACCTAGATCAACTTCTCAAGAACTAGCATGATAGAACTACAATTAACCCTAATTAATTTATGATTAGTATATCAACATCATCTGGTAGTATTCAACCAATAACAATGTCCATTGAATCAATACAATATGATTCTTATCAAGATCAAAACCTAGGGTTGAGGGATAAAGGTCATCTTCTACAAACTAGACCAGACCATCAGGATATGTCATAATTAGGTTGTAATACATGTTAAAATATTCATAATATAAAAAAGAAATCATAAAAATAAATTTATAACATCAAATTCAAGATTCTGTTAAACCCACTTGAAAACTCAACTTTTGGAAATCAATTTGATGGAACCCTTTGAGGAAGAAAGTCTCAAAGGTGAATTAGATCTCATACCTTACTAATTGATGAAACTTTTAGTGAAACTTGACCATTTGCAGTCCTTAAACCCTCCCCCTAGGCAGTAAGCCTATATTTCAAGATTTGGAAGCTCTTTTCACATACCTCAGTCCACGCAAATTTATTACTCCTTTGGGTCAAAGTAGTCAAGGGATATGCAATCGATGCAAAGTCATCCAAAAACCTCTGATATTAACCCGCTAGACCCAAGAAACTCCAAACGTCATTTCGAGTCAATGGACTAGGCCAATTTTTCACCGTCTCGGTTTTCCTTGGATCAACCTCAAATCCCTCACTAGAGATGATATGACCAAGAAATGCAACCAACCTCAACAAAAACTCATATTTTCTATATTTGAAGCACAATTTATTCATCTTGAGCACTTTTCACACCACCATCAAATGGTTCATATGATTACCCTCATTTTTGGAATATACTAAGATGTCGTCAATGATGACAATGATGAATAAATCTAGGTAACTTTGAAACACTCTATTCATGAGATTCATAAATGTTTACGTGTCATTTGAAAGACTAAAGGACATTACTAAGAACTCATAGTGACCATACCTAGCCTTTAATGTCATTTTTTGTATATCCTCACCTCTCACCCTAAGTTGGTGATACACCGACCTCAAGTCAATCTTAGAAAAGTAGCTTGGCCATCGTAGTTGGTCAAACAAGTCGTCAATCCATGGGATAGGATACATATTCTTAATAGTGACTTTATTGAGTTGGAGATGATCAATGCACATTCTAAGGAACCCATCATTCTTTTTAACAAACAAAACCGGACCACCCGATGGAGAAATACTAGGTCTAATAAAAAAATCATCAAGTAAATCCTTTGGTTGAGCATTCGACTCTTTCAATTCGACTAGAGCCACCGATAATGAGGAATAAAAATGGGATTTGTATATGCTAACAAGCTGATACAAAAATAAATATCCCGTTCGGGAGGAATATCGGGAAGGTCATTAGAAAATACCTACAAGAATTCCCTTACTACGGGGACCAACTCAATGGGAGGAATGTCGAAGTCTAAATCTTCGACCCTTACTATATGGCATAAACACCCTTTAGAGATTATTTTGCATGCCTTCAAACAAGAGATGATACAACACCTAGGAATACAATTTCCCCCCTTCCTCTCTAAAATGGGCTCATTCTGGAAATTTAAACCTCACCACCCTCGTTCTACAATCTATAGAGGCAAAGTAAGCATGCGACCAATCCATACAAAAAATGAAATTAAAATCAAGCATATCAAGTTCTACTAGCTCAACATAAGAAACTCTATTGGGAAATATTAAACGACAATTTCTACAAAACCGTTTTTCAACAACCGACTCACCTAACCAGGTAGACGCTATAAAAGGTATATGCAAGATATCGGGCAAACTGTAAAACCTTTTGGCTGCTAGAGGGGTAAAAAATGATAAAGTAGTACTGTGATCAAGTAAGGCATATAAATCAATAGAGAATATTTTAAAAATACTGGTCACCACATTGGGAAAAGTCTCTTGCTCACCCATAGAGAGGAGACCATAGAAGTGGTTCTTCTTCAGAGCCTCATTTGAACCACTTGTTCGAGCTTGACCACTACCCTTGTCTTGACCCCTCAAATTAGTACAATACTTAACTTTGTGCCCACTTTTACCACAACCAGCACAATTGTCCGTCCCTTTATGACAATCACCATAGTGTTTCTTGCCAAACTTTCCACAAGTTGTCTTTTTCGGTTGATGAACTAGTACCCTTTCCATTATTAGTCTTAGGTTTAGACACCCTATCATTCCTGGCCATAGGAAACTTAGAAGGAACTTTATTAGAAACTCACTTCTAAAACCTATGCTTCTCTTGTATCTCTAGCTTTCCCTTTGAAAAACAACCATCAAAAGATCTTGCCCTCTTTGCATCTCTACTCTTTATCTTATCCCTTGTCTCTTCCACTTGTTGATCATGTACCATAAAATGAGAAATGTTCATGTTGTCATGTCACATAGCCGAATGAAACTCCTTTTGCATATTATCTGACACCCTCATCACTAAAAGGCTAATTTCATCTCTAAGATCGTACACCAAAGAAGGAGCATATTTTGACAATTTAGTGAATTTCAAGGAGTATTGATGAACACTCATACCTTTTTGGTGAAGGTTGATGAACTCCACCACTTCAGATTTTCTCTTCTCCCTAGGAAAGAACCAATCAAGAAATGCCTTCTTGAACACTTCACATGTCACTGGTCCATCCCTTAACGACTTATTGTGCCCTCCATTGGACATACAAAGCTTTAGACACATCCTCTAGTTGGTAATTATCTAACTCGTCCTTCTCACTAGTCAACAACTCCATAACATACAGTATCTTTTAGATTTTGTCAGTAAACTCTAGGGGGTATTTTTCAACCTTGGACCCATAGAAAGTAGGGGGATTTATCCTAGTGAAATCACTTCGACATGAGGCCATGGTAGAAACTTGTTGTTGTGCTCGGGGTACAACCTACCGATTAGCTTGGGCCGTCATGGCTTGGGCTTGAGTAGAGGTGGCTTTTGCTCTAGTAGTAACCGCTTGGGCCATTAGAAAGAGAGAGACCCTTGTTCTCATCTGTCATAGGAGCAGGATTCATCGAGACTTTTTCATCATTAAAATCTTCCTCAATAGGAGGAACTTGATCACCACTGGGAGGAACTCCCATATTGTCAATCTCTTCTTTAAATATTCGTGTCGCATTGCTTAAAGTAGTTCTTTCCTATAATGACGATAAGAGGATTACATGCAAAAGAACATTGAGTAACACTCCAAACTCACGATATTGGACTTCTAAGAAAGTGAGAGTTTTCTAAGAATCTCATAGATTTCTATTTATAAGTGTGGCACACTTCACAATTATGAATACAAAACTACGTAGACGTGGTTGAGAGAGACAACAACTCAAATATATTTAACCTCATTCTCTGATACCATGTTTTTCACATCCGGGAATAGCCCCTTGACGTAACTGGTAGTGTCGTCCTCTTTGATGACTAAGACTAACCTCTTATATACATCATCACATTCACAGGTTAAGTTTATAGGAAATTTTAAAACTTCTCATTACTCTACTCAATGGTTTACATAGACCTCCACCGAAACACAATATATATATATATATATATACATACATACATACATACATACATATATATATATATATATATATATATATATATATATATATATATATATATATATATAAAGTATCCATAGACCCTTCGTATATGAAGGTTACATAGTCCTCTAATTTTATAGTACATAATTATATTTAGAACATAACATAGTCATAATAGTCTTCTCATCTAATATTAATCAAATAAGAGTGTAAGAAATTTGGCATCACCCATACATCAAAGTAAGAATGGCTTACATAGGCTATACAATATTTCCTACTAAATTGAAAACAAACAAACATAGAAGTCTTAAACTCAAAACAACTCCATTAACTAGATAGTGACATTGGCCTTTAAAAATGAGGACCTGCACTACTTGGATAATCAAGAGATCCACGCCTTCTTCAATTCATATTCAAAAGCACTTCAACGACAGAAACCTAAAATGTTGGGGAAAAGGAAGAAATAGGGTTGGTACACCACTTGTACTAAGTATGAGATGATATGCACATAGTCTTTAAAATTATGTTAAGAACAAGGACATTTCATAAAGATATAGAATTTACTTGTAAAACACTTATGCATGTTCAACAAGACCATACCTACCAATAGGACATGTTCATTAGGTCATAGGCATGTACATCACAAGAACAACATAAAGTCTAGTAAAGACAACATGCATAGAATATAGTTGAATACATATCCAAAAATGATTAAGAGTACATTTCAGCATGACTAAAGCAAGAATATTACCCATGAACCCATATCAAGTGTAACGACCAAGCAAAGTCACATAACCTTACTCAATATAGTAACTCAACTATCATCCTACTTCACACATCATAACATTTCAGAGTACAAAACATCATACTTTAACAATATAGACCATCACATATTCTTAAGGGACACCAATCAACATATAGTATCAACAATGTGCAAGTTTATCATGTACATGTAATATAGCATTATTAGCATTTTCATACATAACCACATCCTCTTAAGAAACTCTTCAAGGCTAACTAGTGCAATGCTTATGCATAGTCTCATACCCCTAACTAGACAAAGCTAAACCGCTTAGGTCATCTCAATTAGATTTCAATCCCTTAGTTCATTTTACCTTTTCCAAAAATCTTTCCCTAACAGACATTGACCACATGAGCTAATGTGGAATCCGGCATTATGGAACCCTATATCTAAAGAAGGCAGACTACTTGCCAAGGTAGTAAAAAAATATGAAGATAGCAACTAGGTGGATCAAGTAGCTCGTATTCCTATGGGGGTAACATATTTCATGAACTAGAAGATATAGTTGGGACCCTCTTTATGCTACATGCATTATAGTATCCAATCTCAATAGTACATTAGTGATCCTACCTTCACTATTTGGGAAAGGACACTCATCACTCTAGTTCACTCGGGTCTAAGCTAGAGTCCCTTTTTGAAATCTCTTTCATCTCTTTATTAATCATCATACCTTGGTGTAGATCATAGGGTATAACCCTTGTATAAACATCATCGTCATCATAGCTCAATAAAAATTGCATGAGCCTTGTCCTTTCAATACATTTCATATAGGTGAGTTTAGCACATTGATATTCTCATATCATGATAAGGAAAATTGATAAATCATTCACCATCCTTATAACATTTAGATCATAAGCCAACATATCAATATCATAATTAAGACATTTCAATTCAACATCATACGATCCTATCAATCCCAATAGAAGGCATACTACAATACAACATCATTACTTAATCACAATTTGAAGTAAATAATAGGGATCACAAGACTTACCAAGTCTCCTTAATCATTAGTCCTCAAGGTCTTACAATCAACCCTTAATTCAACCCAATTAGGGTATATCATCATCATAATTCAATGACCAACATGATAACAATTCTAAAAGAATCACTACATCACAATTCAATAATAGATCATAGATTAAGACAAGATACTTAGGTCAATTCACAACTTAATCATAACCTAGATCAACTTCTAAAGAACTAGCATAATAGGACTAGAATTAACACTAATACATTCATTATTAGTATAAAAATATCATATAGTAGTAATTCAACCAATAAAAAAGTCAAATTAGTTAGCACAATATAATTCATATCATGATCATAACCTAGGGTTAAGGGGTAAAGACCATCTTCTACAAAATACACCAAACCACTAATATAAGTCATATTCGTCGATGTGTTCAGAGACCTTCCAAAAAAGATCCTTCAAGGATTTGGATAAGTGTTTGTCAACATAAGAAATTGATGCCCCGTCGATCCACACACGTTTCATCTACTGTCTTTCGTGGGTCAAGACTACCCAGGCAGTGTTTGACTCTTACATGCAAGGGTCCTCCTCAAAGAACCTTGGTTGATACTTGGGGAGTCATACCCAGACGTTTCTACAATGAATCAACTTAAACACATTTGAGACTCCCTTCCACCAAATTTCATCAATTTCTGACTCCTAAAAGATAGTAAAATAGGATAGCGCATGCATGTATCTCCTTGAACTAGTTTTTGGACGTCATAGACGCTTTGGTTTCTAGAATGACTTATATTTATTAAAATGGACCTTAAACCAGTATCTAAACCTTATGAAACTTATGTTAGTCTCTAGAACACGTATTGAATTTTCGAAGTGTTACAATATAAACTCTATAAAAGATATGGTTCTTCGATGTGTTTCATCAATTTGGTTCTGTCACTTGCAAAATTTATCAATCACTCTTTTTGCTCTTTAAGTGAACAAGTATTCTAGATCATTTAAGCACAAGTCTTCATAGAGTTATTGTTCACTACGAAGTCCTTATTGATATGAACTTTCTTGAATTAGAGTTTTACTTCATGTAACACTCCTTTTTCGAATTCAAACTCTTAGCTTCTTTGGACTTCTTTTTCAAATTAAATTCATTTATTCTTTTGTATTGTAGTCGAACTCCAACACTTCAATTTAATACTAACTTGAAGAATTCTACTTTGTGTGAGACTCCTTCTTTAATTAAAACTACTTACCTTATTAGACTCCTTCTTCAAATCAAATTCATTGATTCTTTCTGTTCAATCAATCAGATATTTATTTCCTTGAATTTCTCACAAAATTAACATTAACCATTCATTTTTTTAACTCTTATCTTCATTCATTTTAGAGGCTTTCTCGTACTCAAGTGCTCATGATAGTGCACCTTTGGCCCACGTTGACTGACATATTTCATCTTTCTCTGTCAATCATAAAAACTGCGTAAATCCTAACAAGTAGTTTCAGTGGTGAGTCATCATACTTTGAGAAAAATAGACATGTTTTACTTTTCAGTCTTTATTTAAGTTTTGAGCCTTTTTAGTGTTAGCTTCGGGCATGTCCTCACAACTCAATCAAATTAGAGGCCTTTCAGACATAGTAATTGATTCAACTTCAGTTGTTAAGTTTTTTTCTGGTCATCACAAAAATCTTATTAAATATTGTAAGAGGTTAAATCTTGTGCAAGCACAGGTACAATCTTGTAGAAGTATACTATATGTTCATCGAGATAATCATAAATGTTTTATATGGTAGTATAACATTGCTCTACTATATAGAAGAAAGACTCATTCTCTTCTTGGTAGATTTACATGGACAAACACTTTAGCATGTGTTTATGTTTTATAGTTCGTACGTAAAATATTTAAATCTTAAAAAAAAAATGAAAGTTTGTATTTACAGACAAAAAAAATTATTTGCGAATGTTGTGGCAAAGTGCTATATATAGTATCGAGTGTCAAGGATTATCCTATCCTAACTAATTCAAAATCAGAAGAAAAACTTAGCATCATTGTTACAAAATCTTTATAGTTCTGCAATATTATATATGTGAAGTCGAGCTTATTAGTAGGGATTTTATTTTTTAATCACCATAGTTAGTTAGCATTTTTCATATATTAATATCATGTAAAGTTTGAGCAATATACTATTGCAGAAGCATTCTCTTCTAAAACTCTTTAATGTATCAGTGATCAAAATTTCTTCATTTAATCTACATTTTTTTCTCCCATGGCATCCTCTAGCAAAAATAATATTACTCACTTTTCTGGAAAACCCTTGATTTCCATTCAAAACTTTCATATTCCTTTAAATGTTAATTCTCAAAACTACCCTAGTTGGAGAACCTAAATTATTTATTTAATTAGTAGTCACAATCTTATGGGTTGTGTCATTGGTGCAATTACGTCACCACAGAGTGCCATTGAAAAAGATGGTCAACAAGCTTCTAGTCCAGAATATTAATTTTGAGAATGCCAAGATAAGTTATTTTTGGCAGCCATTATTCCTTTTATATCTTTTTTGGTAATGAGTACCTTCACAGATTCCAAAACATCATTGAAGGCATGGACAAAATTACAAATAGCGTTTTCAAGCAAATCAGCTACACAGTTTTTATCTTTGCGCCATAAGATGTCTAGAGGAAAAAGACATCCAGTTGTTGAATATCATCAATTGATCAAAACCATTGTTGAGGAACTCTCTTTGTGTTGAAATCACGTGACTTGTAGATCTTGTGGTTGACGTTCTTCATTGTGTTGGCCCTGAATTTCAAGATACTGCTACAACTATTCATCCTAGAGTACCATCATATTATTTGATGAACTCCAAGAGAACATATTGGCTAACAAATTGTATTTGAAACAAGAAAAATGAAGTTCTTCATTCTTGTGATGAAAGTTAAGTCAATCTTGTTTATGATGAGTCTAGTTGGTTTGGGTATTTTGGTTCAACTTCTAATGTCATGGCCATGAAGGAAATATCTTCTTCTTATATTCTAGATAATTTCGGGATGTTGAAGATAGGCAATAATCAGGAAGCTTTTATTCTTGGTATTGGGACTATTAATTTGGAAAGTAAAATGGTTAATGCAAGTTCTCAATAATGTAAAGTATGCTCCAGGATATTCGCTTGAATTTGATTTTTGATGCAAAACCTTGATGATGAGTGTACTTTTTATACCCTTTGTGCTGGACAGTGGAAGATTACAAGAGGTTCGATGGTTGTAATCCATGATCACAATTTTTCTAAGTTTTATGTTTTTGAGGGTTCCATTCTCATAGTCTTAATAAATATTATGGAGAATAATACATCATAAAAATATGGTGACGTCATGATTGTTATGGCATTTAAGACTGAGTCATATAAGCGAGTAGGGGATGGAAAGTTTGTCTAATAAAGATTTATATATTAGAGTGAAACAAGCAAAATTCAACAAAGTGTTCATTGCTAAGCCGATATACAGAAATAATTTTCTTTTCAGAGTCATCCGCCTTCATGAAAGCTTGATTTAGTGAAGTTGGTACATCATAATTTGTTTGGTCCTTTTAAGGTAAAGTATTATTGTAGTGCACTTTACTTTGTATCTTTTAATTGATTATTATTCATGAAAACTCTAGGTATTATCTTTGATGTCCAAGGATCAGGTACATGATTTGTTCAAGAATTTTAAGACCTTTGTTGAGGGACATACATGGGTGATACTGAAATGCATTTGTTTGGATAATGACTATGTGTATATTGGTCTTTTTGATAGATATATCACACAGTAGGGTAATTGGCATCCAAAAACTGCTCCGAACAGTCCTCAACCAAATAGTTTAGCAGAGAGGATGAACAAAACACTAGTTGAGAGGATTAGATGTATTCTTTCAGATGCTAAGCTGTCAGATTCTTTTTGGGAAGAAGCACTTAAAATTGTTGTCTATGTTATAAATTATATCCTATTGTTACTTTGAATAGTGTTGTTCGTGACAGATTTTGTTCTTGTGAGAATGTTTCTTATGATCATATAATTGTTTTGGGGTTAAAGCCTTTATGCATAAGAATGAGAGATCAAAGTTGGATGTTAAAACTAGGCAATGTATCATTGCTTCTTATGGTCAAGTTTAGTTTGACCATCATTTCCTTGATCCAATCGAGAAGAAACTTGTTATAAGTTATAATGTTGTGTTCTTTGAAGACCAAACAAATCAAGATTTTAAGAAAGTTTATTCTCAAAACAGTGAGAAGCCTAGTTTACATTTATTCTCATACAAGATAATGAAAATCAAGTTTATATTGAAGATGGTGATCATATTTAGTATGACTAGTATGACATTGATGCTAAAGTGCAAGACGATGTAGTTGGTCAGGAACAAACCATTACTGGTTAGCTAGAGGGTTCTCTCCAAAGATCTGCAAGAGATAAAATACCTCCATCTCGTCATTCTCGTAATGAGTATGTACTCTTAACTGACGGAGGAGGACACGGGATTCTTGATGAGGCCATGGAACGTGAAGGAAAATAAATATGGTTTGATGCTATGGAGGATGAAATGAAGTCTCTACATGAGAATTATACCATTAATTTGGTTATCTTACCTCAATATTGAAAAGCTTTTCAAAATAGGTGAATTTCCTAGGTGAAAGATGAAGAGTGTAACTTAGTTTCATAGTACAATGCTAGAATAGTTGTGAAGGTCTTTAACAAGAAAACTGAAATTTATTTTGATGATATGTCTTCTCACGTTTTGAAGATGTCACTTATTCGTGTGGTTCTAAGCTTGGCTGTAAGTATGGACTTGGAGTTTGAACACAAGGATGTTAAAATTATTTTTCTCCGTGGTAACTTTGATGAAGAAATTTATATGGAGAATCATAAAGGCTTTGAAGTCAAGGGAAAAGGTAATTTTGTTTTCAAGTTGAAAAAGATTTTGTAAGGTCTAAACCAAGCTCCAAAAAAATGGTACAACAACTTTTGTTCTTTTATGAATGGGCACTGCTTAAAAAATACTTCTTCTGGCCATTATGTTTTGTTGCAAAAAATTTCGGATGGTTACTTTATTATCGTTTTTCTTTTTGTTTATGAGATAACTTTCTTTTTCATCATGCTTGCAGGATTAAAAGGTTGAAGCAAGAGTTGAACAAATCTTATTCTTAGGAAGACTTGGGACTATATTGATTCAGACATGGCAGATGATTTTGATATTTGGAAGTCCACTTCAGAATAATTGATTACTTTTGCAGGGTGAGTTGTGTCATGGTTATCTAGGTTGCAAAAATTTGTTAACTTATCTACTTCAAAGGTTGAGCTTAATGTAGTAGTTGAAGCTTGCAAAGAATTGATATGGGTGAAGAGATTTTAAGGGGACTTTGATAGGATCTAGAAACTTATTTGCTTTAATAAGATAGTCAAAGTGTTATTCATCTTGGCAGGCAAGAATTCTAAATTTCATGATCAGTCTAACACATTGATGTAAGGTATCATTTGATTCGATATGTGTTGGAATATGTTGCATGAACTTGAGAAAATTCATAACAATGATAATGGTTCTGACATGATGACTAATGATTTTCCAAGAGGGGAGTTTGAATATTGTTGCATGATCGTCTGTGTGGTGGTTTCCTCCGCATAGTTGGTAGGGGGAGAATTGTTACGTTTTGGGCCTTTTATACTTCCCATGTGGATAAATAAAAAATCAAAGTTTTGGGTCTTCCTTACCTTTTTTTTGGATAAATTTTGTTCAAATTTTACCAGCCCACTTTTCCCATAAGCCTTATAATATGGTGCATTTGTAAGACTTTCTTTTAGGTCTTATTAGAGAAGAATTACAAGCGATTGATAGAAGAAATATATAGAAAGAAGTGAAAAAATGCATATTTTCGCACAAGTCCTAGTTGTCAAATTCCAATCGTGATTCCCGCTTCGTTTCTCGTCCGTTTGAGCTTATTTTTTGACAGCTTGTTATTTTCACTTATTCTTTTAATTTTAATTGAGATAGGTAATTTTGAGTACTGTAGCTCCAGATATGTTCTTTTGAACAAAAGTTGCGGGTTAGTGTTTTTACTTCTTTTATTTCTCTCGATTTTGGTGCTATCTTATAGTTTCGTTTCTCGGTGTTTGGATCTTTTTCGGTGGCCATATTGGAGAAAAAAATTGTGATTCTTGTTGATTATAGTGGAGCTTTGGTCTGTTATTTCTACTCTTCTCACCGAAGAGGTTTTCCACGTTAAACTTCGGTTTCTCGTGTGTTTATTTGTTTGCTTGCTTGGTTGATTTTTTTGTTGTCCAAACTATTTAATACAGAGGCATAAAAAGTAGAAGGAGAAAGACAATATGTTTAGTGAAAAAACTTACAAAATAGTAAAATTGTAAGATTACAAATGAAAATAAAATGAAGAAATTAATCTCTTCAGGCTGAGGCGCGGATATCTCGCTCTCTTTAAGGAGATTCAAGCCCACTGCAGCAAATGTTTTCACCGGTCCAGCAGTAGTCCTCTTTGACTTGTCCCCTCCAGGATACAACAGCCTTCACAAAGTATAACTCAACAACTGTGAACAAGAGTTGAGTCCGAAGCTCCACAAAAAAGAACACCTCCCTTCAACTAATAAGAACTCTCTTTTAGACTAACTCTTTCACTCTTTGTTTTGTCTTATGAATTGTGTGTATCTAAAACCAAATGAAGACTACCTCTATTTATACTACAAGAAGTCTTCCTAGCAATGAATAGGAAGATAATGGAGGTAGTAAATAGTGAAGATAATGGCCTTAGGAGTTACATAGGTTACAATGGGAGCTACATAGGTTACATAAGTTACAATGGGAGTTACATATGTTACATATGTTACAAAGGGAGTTACATATGTTACATAGGTTACAAAGGGAGTAATGGAGGAATTAAGAATGAAATACATTGATGGATAACCAATGCTAATGGATGATGTAGAAGTCATCCATTCCAATGTTCATTCTTATAACTCCAAAATAAAGCAATTTAATATGTTAAATATTAAAATGCTAATAACCTAACAATCCCCCACTCATTTTAATATTTAGATAAGAGAGTATATCAGTTGAAGGAAGACTACTATGCATAATGAAGGTGTGCTCTGCATTGAACCTCCACTTAGTGAAACAGTAACTTTTACTCCAGAGTCGTAGAGGTCTCAGACTTGAACTATGACTGCTTAAGGGAAAATAAATATCACTGCTCACACATAATAATCAAGGTGTTGACATGAGCTTTAACAGCCAGCACGTTATGGCCATGTGCTATCCCGGTTTCATGAGTGCATTTGAGAATAAGCCCCATTCTCATAGGAAGCGACCTACTTCCACACATCACATAGGTGAAATCTGTCGAGAGTGCTCCTGTAAGATTAACACTCCACCCATACGGGCTACAGATTTTCATTAAGAGTTTTATCAACGCAACCTTCACAAACTACAGGAAATAATGCACTCACATCATAGGGAGGGGAAAAAATAGTGCATTTTTCACAACAAGTCATCATATGATTAGTTTTTCCCTTTGAACCTGGTTATAGGATCACTAGTCCCCAGGTTGGGTTTCCTCATATATGACTCAAGGATTTGTAGGCTTCAATCCCATCCCCCTCGATGTTCTCCAAACCTTTTCTCTTGTTAAGGCCTTTGTAAGAGGATCTGCAAGATTATCACAAGATTTAACATAATCAACATTAATGGTACCATTTGTCAAATACGATATTACATTACTATGTTTCCTCCTTATAGGTCTGGATTTACCGTTGTAATAACGGTTTTGAACTCAACCAATTGCAGCGGTGCTATCACAATGAATTAAAATAGGAGGAATTGGTTTTTCAAAATAAGGAATTTGAAACAATAAATCTCTTAACCAATTCGCTTCCTCACTAGCTGAAGCTAAAGCAATTAGTTCAGCCTCCATGGTAGAGTTAGCAATTATAGTTTGCTTTTTTGATCTCCAACAAACAGCACCACCACCTAAAGTAAAGATATAACCAGTTGTAGAACAGGAATCACCTGACAAAGTATTCCAATCCGCATCACAAAAGCCTTCAAGTACAACAGGATATTTTTTATAGAACAAACCACAATTTTTGGTTCCAATTAAATATCTCATAACTCTTGTTATAGCATGCCAATGTTCATTACCTGGCTTGCTTGTAAACCTGCCAAGTACTCCTACTGCATATGCAATATCAGGCCTAGTGCAATCAGTCACATATCTCAAACTTCCGATTATACTAGCATATTCCTTTTGATTTATTACATCATTTTCACTTTCAACAGGAAATAAGTGAACACTTGAATCAAAAGGAGTAGCAACATGCTTGCAATCATGAAAGTTATATTTTTTCAAAATTTTCTCAACATAATGTGACTGGTCAAGGAAAATCCCCTCACATGTTCTTGTTATTTTTATTCCAAGAATAAAATTTGCCTCACAAGGATCTTTCATATCAAAATGGCTTCTAAGAACATTTTTAGCTTCATCAATAACATTCATGTTAGAGCCAAAGATCAACAAATCATCAACATATCGGCAAATAATCACATGAGAATTATTCCAAGACTTATGATATATGCACTTATCACACTCATTTGTTTTAAAACCATTTTCAATCATGCAGGAATCAAACTTTTCATGCCATTACTTTGGTGCCTGTTTCAAGCCATATAGGGATTTAGTAAGTCTACATACTTTGCTTTCTTGGCCTGCTTCAACAAGACACTCGGGTTGGTCCATATAAATTTCTTCATTTAGGTCTCCATTTAGAAAAGCAGTTTTTACATCCATTTGATGAATTTGCAAATAAAAAATTACAGCCATAACAACTAAAAGTCTAATGGATGTAATTCTTGTTGCCGGAGAAAAAGTATCAAAAAATTCTAGGCCTTCTAGTTATTTGAAACCTTTTGCAACTAGCCTAGCTTTGTATTTATCAATAGATCCATCCGGTTTCAATTTTTTCCGTAAGACCCATTTACAACTAATTGTTTTACAACCCGGTGGTAAATCAACTAACTTCCAAGTTTTATTAGAAATTAGAGATTCCATTTCATCATTTAGAGCCTCTTTCCAAAAAATAAAATCATGTGAAGATAATTCTTCTTTCAAAGTTAGAGGGTCATTTTCAACATTAAATACATAAAAATCAGGACCAAAATCTTTTTCTACTATAGCTCTTTTACTTCTTCTTAACTCAAAATCAACTTCTTTATTTTTCAAAGTTGAAGTAGAAGAACTAGGTAGTGACAAAATATTTTGTTCAATCCTTTGACCCCCACTATTTTTAGTATCAAAAGGAAATTTATTTTCATGAAAAATAGCATCACCAGATTCTATTACAATATTATCTTCAAGATTAGAAAATCTATAGGCTGTACTATTTGAAGCATAACCAAGAAAAGCACAAGTAGTAACTTTCTTACCCAACTTTGTAATCTTGGGATCCGTTAGCCTCACAAAGGCTAGACAACCCTAAACTCTTAGATATCCCAAACTTGGCTTGTAACCTTTCCACAATTCAAAAGGTGTCAATTTAGACTTTTTATGAGGCACACGATTCAACACATAACAAGCAGTTAAGATAGCTTCACCGCAAAAATTTAAAGGTGCATGTGACTCAATTAGCATGGCATTAGTCAATTCTACCAAAGTTCTGTTTTTCCTTTCTGCTACTCCATTAGACGAAGGAGAGTAAGGAGGAGTAGTTTCATGAATTATTCCCAATGATTTAACAAAAGAATTAAACTCATTTGATTCATATTCACGGCCTCGATCACTTCTAATTCTTTTTATTTTTCTTCCAAACAGATTTTCAACCTCATTGAGATAAGTTTTGAAATTTTCAAAAGCATCACTTTTATTTTTCATCAAGTAAACATATGTAAACTTAGAAAAATCATCAATGAAAGTGATAAAATATCTATTACCTCCACGAGTAAGAATTCCACCAAGTTCACAAATATTTGTATGAACTAATTCTAACAAATCAGTTTTTCTTTCAACTTGAAAATGAGGCCTTTTAGTGATCTTGGCTTTACTACAAGCCTAACACTTTTCAAATATCTTTTTAACCATTGGGATTAATCCTAAACTACTCATGATTCCAACATAACGATCATTAATATGACACAAACGAGCACGCCAAAAATTAGTAGGAGAAAGCATATAAACAGAAGTAGAAGTTTTATTCATTTCAACATTCAACTTAAACATCTCATCACATGCATACCCCTTCCCCACAAAAATACCTTTCCTCACTATTACATATTGATCAGATTCAATAATCTGTTTAAAGCCTGCTTTATTAAGAAGAAAACTAGACATCAAATTTTTTCTCATAGAAGGAGTATAAAGTACATCTTTCAATGTTAATATCCTTCCAGAAGTAAAACACAATTCAACATCTCCCTTTCCAAGCACTTGAGTAGTATGAGCATCACCAAGCATGATGGTTTTGGGCTCCTTAAAATGAGTATATTTTTTAAACCAATCTTTGTCATAACAGACATGACGGTTTGCACCAGAATCAGCCCACCATCCATCAACATTCTCAACCATGTTTATGTCGGTAATTACCGCCACAAAAGGTTCTTCGGTAACGCTTGCCTGAGGGTTAGGACCACGTTTCCGGAATTTGCAAAATCGAGCAATATGCCCACTCTTGCCACAAACAAAGCATGGTCCCTTTTCTTGAACTTGTTGATTTTGTGCTTGGTGATTTTCACCATTATTTTTCTTGGGAGGTCTACCATTATTTTTCTTAAATTTTTTCTTCTTAGGCTTTAAAGAAGTATTTTTGTGAGTTTCAGGAGTAGCATTATTCGTAGTAATTAAATTTACCTTCGATGTAATGTTGTTCTCTTTTGTTTGTAAAAGTGCATCTTGGCCCCTTGCTTCTTCTTCCATGCGGATTTTCATTATCAAGGTTTCAAGAGAGGTTTCTTTTTGTTTGTGGCGCATAGTTTTTTGAAATTCCTTCCAAGAAGGTGGAAGTTTATCCACTATGCCACAAACAATAAGGTTATCTCCAATTTTTACCTCTTCGGACCTAAGCTCTCCAACAATCATGATGAAGTCTTGAGCTTGATCTACCACTGATTTGTTGTCCACCATTTGGAAACGAAAAAATCTACTAGCTGCATATTTTTTCTCTCCAGCCTCTTCGGTATCATACTTACTCTGCAATGCCTTTCAAATTTTCTTTGCACTAGAGTAAGTTCTATCATAATAATCATAAAAATTATCAGATAGACAATTAAGAAGATAATACTGACACTCATAGCAATCACCATCGTACTTTTCCACTTTCTCTAGATGAGAAATAGTTTCATCATCATTCATAGTGGTGATGTCTTCTTTATTTGGATTCTTCTCGGTTAAAACGTAAGAAACATTGAGAAGACTTAAGTAGAAAAGTACTTTACCCTTCCATCTTTTGAAATGGTTACCATTGAATCGAAATGGCTTGTTAAGATCTCCCATCTTGACATCCGCGGTTTTTTCAATTGTAGCCATCTTTGAATCTCCTTAAAAATTGTTAGTGAAAAAACTTACAAAATAGTAAAATTGCAAGATTACAATTGAAAATAAAATGAAGAAATTAATCTCTTCAGGCTGAGGCGCAGATATCTCGCTCTCTTTAAGGAGATTCAAGCCCACTGCAGCAAATGTTTTCACCGGTCCAGCAGTAGTCCTCTTTGACTTGTCCCCTCCAGGATACAACAGCCTTCACAAAGTATAACTAAACAACTCTGGACGAGAGTTGAGTCGAAAGCTCCACAAAAAAGAACACATCCCTTCAACTAATAAGAACTCTCTTTTAGACTAACTCTTTCACTCTTTGTTTTCTCTTATGAATTGTGTGTATCTAAAACCAAATGAAGACTACCAATATTTATACTACAAGAAGTCTTCCTAGCAATGAATAGGAAGATAATGGAGGTAGTAAATAGTGAAGATAATGGCCTTAGGAGTTACATAGGTTACAATGGGAGTTACATAGGTTACATAAGTTACAATGGGAGTTACATATGTTACATATGTTACAAAGGGAGTTACATATGTTACATAGGTTACAAAGGGAGTAATGGAGGAATTAAGAATGAAATACATTGATGGATAACCAATGCTAATGGATGATGTAGAAGTCATCCATTCCAATGTTCATTCTTATAACTCCAAAATAAAGCAATTTAATATGTTAAATATTAAAATGCTAATAACCTAACACAATACATAAAAACATAATAGTAAGGAAAGAGTAAATCCTTTTAAAATGTGATTTAAATTGATAATAAATTTTCTAATGTTTCTTAAATAGAAGAACTCACTAGGGATAATTTTATAATCGCTGAATAAACAAAAGAAAACAAATTTGTTATAAAAAAAATATAATGTGGATGTCCAATACTCAAAAAAGTTAGTACATAACCTTCTCAATTATGAAGATAATCATAACCTGCATAAACTCCAACTTTATAATCATTACTCTTGTAACATTTTCCTTCCATAACCTCCCTCATTATATTCATGTTAATCTCTTGTTTATGACTAACCTTTTGTATGCTTCTACGCTACACTATAAATAGGGGCACAAGAGTTCATATTGTTAACAATTCAATATTTGATGAATAAGAAATGCTCTCATCTTTTGTCTCCCTATTTATATTGTTTTATCTTATATATTTCTTGTCATATTTTACTTTAGTTTTATAACACGTTATCAAAAAGAATTAATCATCCTCCATCAAGAATAAATTGTAGGTATTTTTTTTTTTTTATGAATTATCCTAGTAATTTTTCGTGCAAGGTATACTTCATGATTTTTTGGTTGCATAGTATACTTCATATAATATATATGTACTGACAAAATTTATTTTGTATTTATTCTAAAATGGTAAGTAAATTACAATTATCTTCATAACAATGTTGAGATAAACTCTTAAAATGTTTGACTTTATTTTAACTTGGGACTTCTATATGATTCTACCATGTTGTTCTAATTAATAGTATTTTTCATTTATCTTGTATATTAAGTAAGTTCAGATTATATTTATATTTTTTGATCATTATTTTTTTGGCAACGCATATGATTTATTAAGGCATTAATTGAGGGTAAGACGGTGAATTAAAGTTTCACCGCACCAAATGGGTAACACATCGAGTTAAAGCTTGGTGCACCATGATAATAAGAAGTTGTGTTCAAGTCCCACTAAATTACGAACAAAGGTGTCTTTATATGTTCAGGAACTGAGTTTAAGTCCTAATACACTATAGTTATAATATGATGATGACTAATATAAAATTTTATACTTTTGACTGATAGTCATGAAATTTACCCAATTAATTTGCTCCATTCTCTTATGTGAATGTGGTAGCAGTTTATCAATTTGTCTGAAAAATGAAAAGTGGTTGAATGTATGAAAATGAGTATGGTGAAATGTTAATGGTCATCATTGTGGTAATTAAAAGGAAGAACATTATGAGTTTTTAAGATTTTAATTCTAATGTGAAGGTAATTTTGTCCATTTAAATTGTATGAAAGGTTATTGGACACATTGTTTCTGAAAATTGTCCTTCAAAGTTAAGATAATTTCTAAAAGTATTTTTTATCCATCAAAGTGGGATGAGATGTTGGGATATTATTGTTGGTGGAACCCAATTTATAAAGTTATGTAAATCCTCCTTAAAAAAAATGAATACAAAGTGGTAGTATATTTTGTACATTTGACCTCTTAGAGTATGTTGAGGTGAGTCACATAATGCTGAAATATGAAAATGAGTGTCCAATAAAAATTTCTGGAACATGAACAGTGGTTATGGTCCATTTCTCAAAGAAAATGTGAGTTGTGTTCGTATGGATAAGAACATGTTCATGTATTGTTGGGTGAATGACACATGTCACCTCTATAGAAGGTTTGAGAGATTGAAAGAAAATCTTTAGACATAAGTGGTCATTTTGGTCATACATATACTTTGAGTACTACACATATATTGTGGTATATTTTTATAATAAAATATTAGAGAACAAAAAAAAAAAAATCTTTTCAATAAAGGTTGTGGTCATGATCAAAATAAATGTCATTGTGTGGCACCACAAATTTGTCGTTGGTTATCAAGAAAAAGTTTATTGTAATAATTTAACCATAAAAATAATAATAAGTCTCCTTAGGAGTTGGCCAGCATAAGGATGGAGTTGTGAATATAGTGGTAGTACACAAAATTAATTGATAGTTCCGAAAGGGCTAATATTATCTGGAGGAATGAAATTGTTCATAATATTACGTTTGTAGTATTTGTCAAAAGAAATTTTTTCAGTTTCTGAAGAATTGAATACAAATATTATATTGAGACTGGAATTATGAGAAGACTTGATATCTTCAAATTACTACAATCAAAGCGGGTAATAAATATTTACGTATAAGATTATCCATTTAGTTTGTTGTTTATTGTATACCAAAATATAGGCATGGCCCATGCAAAAATAAACTAGAAGTTTACTTCAATAAGTATCAGTTTACAAAATCGATCAACCATTCAAATTCAATTGTGATGTAAAAGAAATTGAAAATCACGTTCCTATATATTGAAGAAATACAAGAATTTTCAAGAATTATCTTTTGTAGCTTGCTCTCGTGATAAAATGATCATTGTACAAGCTGAGGTTGAGATTGTATCCCCTAAAATTATTTGGAACGTATAAAAAAATTAATATGAGCCTGTTCACGTGTCCTGTTGACCGTTTACTATTATGATTTAATAGATGCATCTATAGTATGGTCACATGTGTGTTTGTATGAACTTATAAATTGATTTTTGTAAGATTGTTTGCTCGAATTATTAAATTAAGAGTAAAGTTCAAAACTATAAAGTCATGTCGATAATGCTGGTTTGTTTTGCAGAAATTGTATGCCTCCAATTATAGCTAGACCATTGATTATGAGAAAAAATCTCTAAAATAAAATTTTGTTTGAGAAGAGTTTATTTAACATGTATGTATCAAGCAAACAATATTCTTCTAACACAATTAGTTCAGGGTCAAGAACCAAATAATTTCAATCTAAAATTTTTGATGTGTGCACATATGATTTTATGTCTCCACCACGTACAAAGATGGATCCCCAATTAAAGATAGAGGGTGAATGTTAGATATTCTAATATTAGGAGAAGATATGTGTAGTAGCTGAAAATTATGTGTGGCATGAATTATCTAGATCCTCGTTAAAAAATAATGTGAACTTGAAGTTCAAGAGTTAATTCACTTGCAAAATATTGCGAGTAATTTGCCTGATGTATTTGCTAAGCCAATTTTTTAATTAAGTTGCAAATGCTCCAATAAATAGTCATTGAAGGACAAACTCTATGGTACACGGAAGCATGATAGACCAATTGATTCCAACTGTAAAACTCCTTAATGAAGGAGAGGAGCGAATTATAAAAATGATCATTGATAATGAGGTACGTGCTTTGAAAGAGCACTATGACATAACACTTCATAAAATCTTGGCGAAGATTCAGGTACCTAAAAATAATGAAAAATGAAGAGATATCGATAAGTTATGTCGTATTGGAATCAATATAAAAATGATCATCAACGATATATTTGATATAAAGTAGCACTCAATGCTATAAATAGTTATGAGGTTTTAAATTTGAATATGTCATAAAGCATGGACAAATGAATGATTAGCCAAAAAAATGCACTATTCAGGTATGTTTTCTTCACTTAGAAAAGTGATGTTTTTGAACTTATAAATTATAGATCAAAATAAATGTTTAAGGGATACAAATGAGTCATTATGCGAAAGTATAACCCTAAGATATGAAGTATGGTTTGTGCCTTGAGGCATATAGAGTTTTCGCAAAAATCCTGACATTATTAAATGGAGATATATTCTTTAGTGGTGGATGCAATAGGACTTGTTTCAGTCTAACAATAGATGAAATACTTGAATATGCATAATGATTGATTATTATTTATAACTAGACGATGAAGGTTATATGAAAATCCTTGAAGGATTTAAAAGGTCTTAAAACAATTTCATTGAGTATGCAGCGTTTTGAGACTGCTTAACACAAAAAAATAATCTTTTCCACCTCATGAAAATGATTTAAAATATCATGTATTGGTGGAATTGGTGCACTTACAGATTTTTGTTTATGCAAATGCTAGAATTTGTGTGATTTTCTTTGAGGAGAAAAGACGAGCTTCAATAAAATTGATCAATCTCTCATGAGTCAAATTTTTTTTATTATGTAGATGCAGAATATTTATTTAATCTACACAAACCTTAATCTCAATTGAGCTATTTGCTTACATATTGAGGTATAACAGTATTTTGTCATTCAACAAACATTGATAACCACCTCTTTAAATTGTGCAGAAATAATACTTACATATGAAGTATGTTAGGATGTGTTTAGTTGGAATTATGATCTATCATATTCAGAAAATATGTGATTTTTCATCCACCATATACGACAATAATATAGCTCAATTGAAGGGTGTATATAATAAAATAAGATCGAAAAAAGTATAGTTCACCAAAAGTCTTTCACATATGATCTTTAACAAAATGGTAAGAAAGACGTTCGAAGGTTCCTTAAAATAATAATCTTGTAAACTTATTCACGAAATATTGCCAACATCAATATTTGGGAAGTTGTGGTACAAGATTGGAATGAAAAGAATTGTTTTCGATATATCAAGTGATATTTTAATCAAGGGGAGGAAGATACGTGTTGTACTCTTTTAATTAACCATGATTTTGTACCAATTGGGTTTACCTGGTAAGGTTTTTAATGAGGCAACATTCAAAGCATATTAAACGATATGTGTACTATTTTTCCTTCACTTGAATTTTTTCCCACATAACCTTATCAATATGACGATAACCATAACCTCCATAACCTACCACTTTAGAACCATTATTCTTGTAACATTTCCCTTCCATAACATCCCTCATTGTATTCATGTTAATGACTAACCTTTTGTATTTCTCTATGCTATACTATCAATAAAGGCATACGAGTTCATATGCTAGACAATTCAAGTTTTGATGAATACTTTGATGAATAAGAAATGCTTTCTTCTTTTGTCTTCCTTAATCTATTACTTTATTTTTTTTATTTCTTATCTTATTTTACTTTAATTTTATAATTAAATTCAATTTATGTGTACATTTATTGATCATGCATTGCTCGATTGAAGCAAAAATAGAAACATATAAACATCCCAACATGCTAAATTGTACAGAACAAAAACTATCATTATTAAGTATTGTCGAAGATGCAAGATAAAACAAAAAAAGAGAACAAAAAAATTATATCAACAGACCCAAGAACCAAGGAATTATTACTTAAGAGAGCACACAAACGATAAACGCAACGGATGGAAAAGATACATACCAAGAAGGATAGGCAGCACAAGCGACAAGACTCACGAAACATGGATGACTAAACTACATATCGTAAGATAATCATTAGAAAGAAAATTATTCTACCACACAGAAGGATGAGAGCCCTGCAACAACATCTTAGGACACGTCTAGTTTTCCAGAAGTGGACAAAACAAAAGCAAACAAAAAGACTAAAATACAATTCTAGTGAAACAAGCATGTTGATGAAGAGGCCTTGCTTGTAGCCTCTTCTATATATTAGTACCATTATATGTGTCCATGTGTTACTCAGTTAGTTGATAAATATAATTTAGAATATTAATCTATCAACCATTTAAAGAATAAATTTATTATTAATTAATATTATTTATTTAAATACTACACATTAAATATGTATCGATAATAACTTTAATAATATAATAAAATCACTAGTAAAATAAAAGATTCAAATCAACCGAATTAAACATCAATCATCCTGCAAAAACAAATTTAAAGTCATTAAAAATTATAAACCAAAAATGAAAAAGTATAAAAAAAACTAAAGGTTTATAATAATTATTGATTAAGAGATTGTAATGCTTAAATATTACTATATCTATATAATGCATACACAAATCTCACTAATGGTGTTAATTCTAAATATGAAATTAGTTTTATTGATTTTTTTCTCAACAACTATAAAAATTAGATCCAAAGAAGAAGGAAAAAACTGTTTCGTCAAAAAACTTTATGCATAGTAATAGAAAATAAAATATTTTACTCTTTCTTATTGTTTTTTTTTTTTTTTTATAAAAAGTTACACAAAAAAATTTGTTGAAGTGTTTGATGGATATGTGATTTATGCATGGTTAAGTCAAAACTGAGGAATTGAGATATTGTTATTTTGATCATTTAATACACTGAAACCTAATCAATGGAAAAAAACCTTACATATGATGAAACTCTCTCTTTGATGGTTTCTTATTGTCCTTGAATGTATGTTGTTAAGATGAATTGTTCTCCTTTGTTATATACTGATATATCTTACTTTTTCTTTGTTGAAGTGGAAAACTATTTTTTTAATAGTAATGAATCGCAAAATCGCTTTGAAAACTAGGATTAATTTGACTTTTTTGTAAAATTTAAATGGGAACATTGGAGTCGTCAATAACTACCAGTATGTAGTTAATAAATTTTTTATTAAATAACCTATATAGTTTAATAGTTAATGGTCAAGTGTTTGACTCATTTGATTTTTTAAAAAAAACACTTGGCCCACATATATAACTAATATAAGTTAGAGGGGATTATTATTATTTTTATCAAAATTTGAGCAATCAATAGAAACGAGGGAACTTTCCTGTTGAGAAATCCAAGCTTCCAGAATTTGCTTTAGGTGAAAAACTATTGCAAAATTTCGATTGTATATTTGCATATCTTGATTTTTGGAATACTGGGAATTACTTATTGTTTTATTGATTGGTGAAAAATAGTTGAAATTTGGTGGGTTAGGAATCAGTGGTATAGGGGTGAAAATTTTATAATTTTTGGTTAGAAAGATATAAGAAAGTAATCAAATTATTTTTGGATTGAAAACTGCAACACGTAATGGTTTTCATAAGAGGGTTAAATATGCTAGTGTGCTGGAATAAAGTAGCATGGGATAATGTTGCTTCTTTTAATCTGGTTGGAGTCTGTTGTTATTGCTAATATTAGAAGTACAATTGTTGTAACTAATAAATTTGAGAAAAAATATTTGGGGTCGTGTTGATTACATTAATGGAAAGGGAAAACTTTTTTTTGGTTTATGAGGTTGCAACTGGTTTGTAACCAGTACTCTATAAATTCAATTTATATTAATTGTTTATTGTATTATAGATCTACTTTTTATGTATATTGAGTTACACATTTAATAATTAGGTCTATTTTATAGGATTATTATTGAATTTGAGATAATTGGAGATATTCAGACGTAACACTAAGCTTGAAATTTAGCAAACATGATCCTTGACATATAATTTATATGAAGAGTAGGAGCTTGATTGAAGATATGAGTGAGTTTTGGGGTTTAGATTAGACATAAAATTATTTGAGTATCTACGAACTCTCTTACGTACAAATATTGCATAGTTGGTAGATTGAGAATATTCTGAAGCTTTGTGAAAATGAAAGAAAAAATCTGGAGGATTCATGACAAAGGTTTGACATTTAAGGTATGTTAAAACTTTCAGACTTCATTGAAGGACATTTTTTAGTAAAATAGTAAAAATGAAATACACCATTGATAAGGGTGAAAGATGAAGGTCTTGTACTAATGATGTGACAGATATTGGTAGGACTACCGGTGTTATAAAGGGAATGTTTATGTAATCCAATAATTACAAAGCATATAGGCATTAGGGGATGTATTATTCCAATGAATTCTTTTTGTGATTGTATTTCTTATTAAAACCCGTATATTTGTAATAGTTGAGGTTAGTAGTGTAATGTTAATGGTTGATTTGTTGAGATGCGTCATCATCCCTTTCATTAAAACAATATTTAACACATGTATTAATATGAGATTGAGTATAAGTTGGGCAGGAGGAGATCGTCCGTTTTGGGATGGTGAGATGTTAATATTATAATTCGAGCATAGAAAGACCATCCATGCGGTAATTTTTTTATTTTATGATACCATATTGAGATCGTCCACACAGACACGTAGAGATCGTCTATGTACATATATGGACCTTATGACTCCCCATGGGTCATAAAATCTCGATCTATTTGAGAGGAGTATCATGTATATACGATTGAGAGAGTACTTAGCATATAAGGCATATCATTTGATGGTGTTACATTACATCGCATCTCATTATATCATTTAGTCTTTTGGATTAGGTGCTTTCATAGTGGTTCTACATTATGTGAAGTTTGATTATCCTTTTTGATGAAACTAATTGACTGGTAAGTATATTGTAAACTTGCGTTAGTAAAGGTTTGATTTTCTTATATATAATTCGGTCTTTACTTCTTCATTGTCAGTCTATCCGATATACTTGGTACATGTGGTTTGGTACTACGAGCAGTGCTCGTGGAGATTTTTTATTCTGAAATTGAAGTATCTTGGAGATGCGGTGAGTTGTCTGGTTGTTCCGTATCCTACCCATCACTCTAACTTTTTTTTTTAAAGTTGTTTTTGTATTTAGATAGATATCCCATATGTTTATGTTTGCCACATAGATTTCGTGTTGCATCATATTTAAATGCAATTTTAATTATGACACCAATTCTAGTGTGGTAATTTTAGCTTTCCACATTTCGTATTGATAAAGAACTTTGTGTTGGGGATTCTTACTCGTTGTTTACCTTTTTACCTTATTCATTAGTTAAAATTAGTCAAATATGTTTAGTTAGCTTATCTATTGATTTGGAACATAGGTGTCATCACGACACTTGGATTTGAATTGTTACAATTTGGTATTAGAGATCTAGGTTCATCGGTCTCACGTGTATAGGATAAATGTCTAGCAATGTCTTGGGATCAGTATGATGAAGTCCATACCTATCATGAAGAGGTTGTAGGAAATTTAAGGATATTCTATTTTATAATTCACTATCATGCACACATGGACCTAATGCAATTCTAATGTTTATATCTCATTCTCTATTTGATAGTGAGTACTCGTACATATTCATGTGGTTATTAAGATCCTATTCATCTGCCTACTTCTCGAATAACTATCCTAGGTAGAGTCAAGGGATGAGGTCGAGGTCTAGGTTGGGGTAGGGTTCGTATTTCAGCACCTGTGGAAGTAAAAGTACCAATGCCTACCTACGGCCGTGAAAGGACAGTATCTCCTGAAGCAGATGTTATTCATGGTGATGTACATGATCGTGTCGAGGGGGATGGGCCGCTCCACCAAATATTATTGGAAACAAATTCGTTAAGATACCTTGGCTCGTATGTTAGGACTTCTAGAGGGGATGGTTTAGGTGGAAATTTTACCTATTAACTTTAATGACTCACATACCCGTATTGGAGGTCACAATCCATATATGATAGTTTCTAAAGATTCTCAGACTCTCGATACTCAGCCAGCTGCTGATATAGTTCTCCGTTTAGATAATGTAGAATTTCAATGTATTGCATCGCACTTGGCGAACATGCCTTTCGTGAACGTTGATGATCAAAAGACGTTTGGGACGTTAATACTAATGAATTCTCCAAATTATACTAGTGACTTGATGGAGGATGCATATGAATTTACAGTTAGTTATCATGAGAGGGTGCATAACTTTTGATTAGTGGAGTCTCAGGGAGTTGATTACACAAATTTTAAGATTACTGGTTTTGTCACACAATGATGGAAGAATTACATTAGTAGTAGGCCAGATGGATCCCCTCAATTATCATGGACTAAATATACAAAAGTATTTCTAACCAAGTTTGTTCTATAAAAAAGAAAGGAGCGTAAGAGGTCCGAGATCAAGATTTAGTAGGAAGAAGGTATGTTAGTCACAGAGCATGAGGGTAAATTCCATGCACTGTCTAGACATGCTTTCATTATACTTTCCACAGATTTTGAGACAATGAGATGGTTTTTTAAGGGGCTGATTATTCCTATTCTTCTAGGAATTTCTGAGGTTTGTACATTTGGTATTCCATTCAGAAGGTGGTAGATGTTTCTAAGAAGTTGGAGATGATTTGACGTTAGGGATTTAATCAGTGTGAGGTAAATAAACCTTGTTATTCACGTTATTATGGTTATGATCTTTCTATGAATCATTGTTACATAGAGAGAGATTATCACTCTCAGTCTAGCAAACCCATTCATGTTGCTATACTCCCGTTTAAAGCTAGTTACGTAGGGCATAATTTTTCTAGTTCAGAGCATATAGTACAATGTTCATCTTCAAGACATGTAGGTCGTGGAGGGCGTTTTGGTCATTTATGTTCCTCTAATCTTCCTACATCTTGTATGCGTTTTTTAGAGTTTAGTGATATGGGAAAGTTTGTGGGAGATGACCGTAGGACAAGACATGAGGGCTTACATCAGGGTTCTCAGGCTTTGACTTTCAGGGGTGCACAACCTCTAACTAGGAGAGGTTTAAAGAGTATTAGAGGTTGTTCTAATTAAGGTAGAGGTGGTTCTCCATATGGTCACGGAGATGGTTGTGTATGTTCACAATCGGAGGGCGGTTGTTCCCACTGTTATGCTTTTTCAGACAGGCTAGAGGCTAAGGCTTTAAATTTTATCATGATAGGTATTATTCTGGTTTGTCATTTATACCTATAATTCTCCATAAACTCTTATATGTCCAGATATTTTCTTTGAGTCTTGTTATATTATTTGAGTATCTTGATTTGTCAGTACATGTTTCTACTTCTCCTATGAAATTCTTTGTGGTAAATCGGATGTATAAATTATGCAAAGTGACCTTGATGGTGTATAACACTCATGCAGATTTAAAGGTCTTTGATATGGTAGATTTATATGTGATTCTAGGTACATATTGGTTATCTCCTTAATACATAGTTTTAAATTGTCAAGCCAAGATAGTTACATTACATATTCCTAGAATTCCTATAGTAAGAATGGAGAGTTTGTCTTAGTCACCCTCTTAAAGGGGTGATATCATTTCTTAAGGCTCGTAACTTGGTAGAGAGAGGATGTTTCGCTTACTAGGCGCATATTCGATATACTAGTGTTGAGACTCCTATGCTTGAGTCTATTACAATGGTGAGTAAATTTTCAGATGTTTTTCCGACACATTAGCAAGATCTTCCACCTGATCGTGATATATATTTTTGTATTGACGTAGTTCCAGATACTAAGCCTATTTTTATTTCTCTTTATCGTATGGCACTGCCTAATTAAAAAAGATCAGTGAGCATTTGCTGGATTTGTTGAGCAAGGGTTTTAATAGACCGAGTTTGTCTCATTTGGGTACTGCCATAGTTTTTATGAAGAAAAAATATGGATCTATGTGTATGTGCATTGGATATCGACAGTTGAACAAGGTTACCATCAGTAATAAGTACTTTACCTCGTATTGATGTCTTTCTCGAAGATTGACATGAGATCTGTTGCCATCAGTTGAAAGTTAAGGAGGAGAACATCCCTAAGACAACTTTTCTAATACGTTATGGCCATTACGATTTTTGGTTATGGATTTCAGATTGTCTAATGCCCCATCAGATTTTTTATACGTTATTAATGGAGTATTTAGATAGTACCTGGATAACTTTCTTATTGTCTTCATAAATTATATATTGATATACTCCATTGGTAGAAGGAACACGAGCATCATTTGGGAATTGTGTTTGGGAATCTAAAGGAGAGAAGCATTATGCAAATTTTTCAAAGTGTGACTTTTGGCTTTGTTTGGTAGCATTCTTTGGACATGCAGTATCCAATAAGAGTAATATAGAAAATCCTAAAAATATTGAGGGACCTACTTCAGTTGCTGAAATTTTGATTTTCATAGGCCTTGCAGGTTATTATCGACGGTTTGTAGAGAGGTTCTCATCCATTGCATCCCCACTAAAAGAAGTGGCTTTCTTGAGGTCTAGTGAGTGTGAGGCATGTTTTCAAAAGATCAAGACGTTATTGACTACTACTTCAATTTTGACCCTACCATTGGGCGGAGAGATTTTTTTTGTATATTGTGATGCTTCTTGAATAAGTCTTGGTTGCACTTTTGTGCATAAGAGAAAGGTGATATCATATGCCTCGAGTCCAGTTGAAGGTTAATGAAAAGAACTATCCAATTATCAATTTGGAGTTGGTGGGTATTATGTTTGCATTAAAAATTTGAAGGCATTATATTTATGGTGTGCATTGTGAGGTGTTCACGGATCATCATAGACTCCTGTACATATTCATTCAGATGGATCTTAATTAAAGGTATTAGAAATGGTTTTGTTGCTCAAATAATACGATATGGCTATTTATATATCATCTGAGTCAGGTGAATTTTGTCACGACTGTGGAGAACCCCCTAGACGTAACCGACGTCTTAATCCTCAAAAAGGTCTTAGACTAGCCCTTAGCATACATCATTGCATATCATAGGTACAAAAGATGCATAAAAATGAAAACTTACATATGAAGTTTACATAGACTTCTCTTTTATCAAAACAGTCTACATAGTTGTCTCACACAAAAACCATCTATCATAGGAGTACAAGATTTGGACATAGACCTTAAATCATTACAATAAAGTCTAATAAGAGAATACAACATAGTATTACAAGATAGTAATCAGAAGAATGTCTTTAGACTAATCATATAGTAAATCTAGAATAGTTTCATCATCCTCGGACTCCAGTTCTCACCAACAAGTTGGGAACTATCCAAGTCTTCCTTGAAAACGACCTTCAAGCCCTTCAATGGCCCACACCTAAATTGTTATATAAACTAGAAGAGAATATGGGTTACTACAAACCATATGTACTATGTATGGAAACATATGTATGTAAAACCTTTGAAAACATGCACGAAAGGACATTTTATTTACAAACATGCTAAGTTACTTTGAAAACCTATATGCTCGCACAAGAGAATATACAAGTCAATAATCACAACAATATTAAGATATGTTCATATCCATTTACTAGAGTAACATCATCATAAAACCATATCAACATTTTATTTTCAAGAGTTCTTATCATCAAAGCATACAAGACCCATACTCATAATTCCAATCCAATGCTACTTGTTTAATGCTCATCTGAAACCCCATAACCCCACATAAACCAAAAGCTAGTAAAGAGACCATAATCAATGCCTTTACCTCATATAACATCATATCATGCATGGTCTTCATCATACATAACAATTTAGACCATTGTCATGTTCATCAAATGAAACATCATACTACATAAACCTCATATTGTACAAAATATTAATACAATACATTCATAACATAAGTGCATAATAACTTCTCCTAGGACTCCCCTAAAGATAAACTAGTGCAATGCATAGGTAAAGTCCCATCCCTTACCTACACTATGTATAATCCCTTAAGTCACCCTATTTAGTGTCCATCCTATTACTTTCATTCATTGATTATAAATTTGAGAACATTTTCCCTAACCGACAATATATCATGTGAGCTAAACATGGAATTTGGTTTTCATGAAACCCTACACCGAAAGAAGGTGCTCTACTTGCCAAGGTAGGCCCATACATAATTGTACCATCTAGGTGGATCCACTAGCTAGACTTCCTATGGGGGCACATATTTATGGAATAGGAGATCTACAAGAAACTCTTTTATGCACATTTGCATTGTAGTCTCCATAGTATGAGAATAATAGTGAACCTACCTTCCTTTTTGGGAGGGGACACCTCTCATATATAGTTTGCTCAGTGCTAACTTAAAGTCCCTTTTTAAAATATCTTTAAGCCATCCTTTACATTAGTTGATTGTATAGGAATTAGGAGGATAACCCCGTGTATAATCATGCTCATAACTCTTAGGTATAGAATGATAGGTTCATTTAATCACAACCAAAACTTTAGTTACATCATGTCATTATAGCCATAATAATAAGGCACACAAGAGAATCACTTTCAATCACGCATAATAATAGCCGTATCATCATCTCACCTTCATAACATTCATAACATGCTATCATATTAATCATCTCATCATCTGCCTATTCTATTCATATATTCATACTTAAATTAAACATCACCATCAAGAATAGACCAACATTATTGAAGTAATGTATGCATGGTCTTGAAAGTCTTACCGATGGTTTTAAAGAATCTCTGCCAATATATTAACCTCAATTCCACAACATTTATCTAATAATCCAATCACCATCATCATATAATAGTAAATTAAGCAATAAAAAAATCATTACAACATCCCTAATCATATATAAACTTAATTAATAGTTAGGGTTAGGAAAAATGGACATTCATTGATCTTATAGGAACATTAGGTAAAAATGTAAAATAATAGATCACACACAGACAAAGAATTATAATCCACCAATATAATTCTAATCACTACAATAGTAAACAAATTTGAAAGATAACCCACGAATTAGGTTGAACATCATAGTTTTGAAGAACATTAAAAACCAAACTTTGAAGGTTCTCTTGGGGAAAAGATTCCCAAAAGTGAATATCTTCCATAACATGTTAATTCTTAGATAATTGTAAAATAAATCCTTCATCTTGAAGCCACGGTGAACCATTTCGTAATTAGTAAACTAAATAATTAAAACCGTTGTTAAACCTTAATTAATTATTTAACTAATTACCTAACTATTCCTACATTGACCAACTTAAGACAATGCCCTGGGGTTCCAAACGATGAGACCCCGTCAATGAACTGTTGATCCACAGACCATCCTTTTCATCCATGATTTTGTTATGTAGCATTCAAGAAAATGTACACGTCTAATGAAGAGCCTATTCAGTTTTAGGAATAGGTATTGGGATTACATAGGCATCCCAATGCCCAATATTTAGAAATATTGGGCATATTAGAAATATTGGATTAAAGGGTGTTAGCCAATTTTCTATATATTAACAAGCTTGACGAAGAAATGTACTTGCAATGAAGAGCCTAAGCTAAAAATATTCATTTTCATTGCTCACAAAATAAGTGCGAGACATCCATGTGTCAATCCTAAGCACAATAGAACATTACCAATTAAAATTGTCATGTAGATTAAGAAGTGCCAAAAAACTAATGAGGATCCTTGGGACTTTAAGTAAACTTTAAAAATGAACCATCAAGAATAGTTAGTTAGGAAAGTTCAAGCAACACATTTGCAAGCACATGTCAAAACCGGCCAGGTGGGGGGGGGGGGAGAGGCGTGGACAAGGGTCCACCCATGTGGGGACTAACTCTCCTACAAACTCTAGACTCTAACTAACTGATCTGACTAGCTAACAAACCTAGGACAATCAATAATAAACTATCTAGTGCACCCGAAAACCTAAGACTTAATTGGGTGACACTAACCTAGTAACTAGTTCAATACACATCCTAGTACGTAACATATGATAGTCCAAAAGGGTTAGTTATGGTCCCAACGATGTAGGGGTACTTTATTAATTATACTGGGTCCTTTATTTAATTAAATTTAAGAATTAATCAATTAAGGAAAATTCACAAGCAAGGCCCAAACTCTTTGGAAAAAATTTAGATTTGACTAAGTTAAATGCTTTCCTATTTTTAGTGAATCTAGGAGGGGTATTTTAGTAATTAACTAATAAATTTATTTAATTAACTTCATTATCCTAATTTTAATTAGTCAAGATCAGTTCCTAAGAATTAGACTTACGTTCAAACACTAGAAAATTCACAACTCAAAACAGTGAGCAAATGAAAGAAGAATAGAAATGTTTCTCTCGATTCTTTTAGGCTATTTGAAGGTATTCTTCAAGGTTTTTGTGCAAGGTGATATTCGTATATTCAGTGCTACATAAGGTATGGGTTTTTTCTCATGGATTCTTTTCCCGAAGAGGCTTTTAAACAGTTTTATGGATTGAAGAAAATCAAAATTAGGGTTGTTCCCAATGACATTGTTGATTGTCCATCTCCTTAGTATCCGTGTTCTCGATCCTAATATTATGTAGATGCAATGTCGAACATGTTTTTGGTATGTGGTCCTAACTGATCATTATGTGTAATTTTTATGTGATTTGAATATGTCGAACGAGATCTATAGGCTAGGTCCATATGATTAATGCCTAATTGTGTTCGAGAAGATGAAATTATTATAATTCGTTTAAAAAAATCAAATTTATTGTTGAAAGAGGTGAAGATTTTGATTACTATTTGTATTTTACAGTAGATATGTTTGTAAGTGTTTTGAAAGTAATGTTTCCAAGAATAGATAAGAATGAGAATCAAAGCTAGTTAATGAACCTTCAATGCCAAATTAATTTATTAGCTTTGCAAAACTAAACAGTGAATTGATCATATAAGCTAATCAAATGTATAATGTTGGATGATTAACATGATGAAATTACAATAATATATACATGAAGTTAAGCGAATTAGCTAATGGTATTCTCATGACAAGTGTCTAGTGAAAGTTTGGATTTTTCCAATAAATTGGCTAATAATAATCTAGATTAGCATAACATGTGAAAGTTTAGTCTATGCCAATCAATTGGCTTACAATGTTATTTCCAAAATAAGATATAAAATTGGTTAATGACTAAGTTATACCAAATTAAGCATGAGAGATGTAACTTTGAATTAATAACCGAGGGTATGTCAGTCGTTGGCACAAGTCCCACGAAACCCTTTCCAAATGAAGTATGAATATAAGTAAGTACATTGAACAAAGTAAATAATGTTCATAAAGAGCTGTATAAAGCTACAAAATTTCATCAAACAAGATAAGGTGAGTAATAACATAATTAAAAGTTTAACAATTATGAAAGTGAGCACAATGAGGTGTTAAAAGAAGTGAGGCAAGTCTCACTGACACCTAGACAATTATGTTAAAGGTACCCACATTTGATGGTGTTAATAATCGTGATACAAGTCTCATTAACATCTTGATAATAATGTAAGGTTAAATTCACATTTCATCAAGAAAAGTAAGAGATGACTGGTTATCCAAAGAGTTCAGTAAACCTCATAACTAGAAGCAAGTTTCCGTAATATTTGAGTAAACTCTAAAATATGTAAAGAAAAAAAAGTTGAGCAAAGCACCGATACACTAGAAATGAGCTTGTGCCAGCACATGTAATCCTCATGAGAAAAGGCTACCACCAAGGTGGATAAGTAGTCTCGGTATGTCTCCTAGTCTTCGAACGATGTTGCTAGCATAGGAACTAGCTAGTGGATTCCACCTAAAAAAGTTAGGTATTATACGGTTTTCCTTTGTCCGGTGTAACCACCACTTTTCGGTGTGGTGCACACACTAGCTTTCATGCTTAGCGCACATGTTCTATGTTTGTTAAATGCTCAAAGAAAGTATTCGTTTCACTTTAGCCGTGAAACACCTCTTTTCGGTATGGGGAAGTTAATGGACTTGGTTTCACTTTAGCTTGTGAACACCCCTTTTCGGTGTGGCGCAGACACGGGATTTCATGTTTAGATCACAAGATCTAGTTTCACTTTGATCGGTAAACCACCTCTTTCGGTGTGGGGAAGACACTCGATTTAGTGTTGGCTCGTATGATCTTAATGCTAAAGATTTTATTAAGAATGTAAGAAAGAAAGAGAAGAAATAGAAGTTCAAGGTGAGATAAGAGAGTAAAGGATTAATTATATAAAATCATTACTGGTTGATAGGAATGATGTTTTAAAAAGTTATTGGCTTGTGCCGAATCAAGATATATGCTCCAATATCTTCATAATAAGCAAACGATTAAATAATGGGTACAACTAAATAAAAATTAGCTTATAATGACTTTGTATGTTATGTTAATAAAGTATAGTAAAATATAATTGTTAAACAATGCCCCATTATCTCCATAATATGAAAATGATGAAATAAGTGGTCTAGACAATAAAGATTGGCTTATAAGGATTTCATGCTCAATTTATCAAGAATGGAAAGAATAACTTGTAGTAAGGTAGTGAAATGCTAAAATTTACTTCTTAAATAAGAAATAAAGTGGTCGTATCAAGTAAAAACCCAACTAATGAGGTTGGTCTTGTTCCCACGTGAAAAATAGTTCAGACTTAACTTTATTCTATTATTACAATTATTTCCCTAGAAAAAAAAGACAATAAAGAGGGAGTTTTATTTCTTAATTAATGAAAATAATTAACTAAATTAAAGTAAACAACTAACAGATTCAAATCTTGGAGCTTAATCAATTAAAAAAAGTAACTAGGGCTTAAGTATTCCCCACGGGTTCCTAACTTTATAATCTAACTATAATAATTCTTTCCTAGTATATTGCATGTAGAGTGATAAGTTATGTATCTCTAGTCCTTGGTCCGACATCTAGAATATTTCACTCCGCACTTTGGTCCGGCTACGTGTGTTGCTATGCTAACCTTTACCTTTACCTCATATTAAGCAATGTGTTCGATATTTGACTAAGTTATTACTTCATACCAATCGACACTAGCCTATTAGATAGTGTACACTAAATCTATGTTGATAATTCTTTTCCTATTATCTACCTCCTTGGCCCGGCAAGTAGCATTAAGGCGAGTTCTAAAGTTGGCCATCCGTTAAAAAGACTTCTAAACGAAAGCATTATCAATACATGCAAGACACCATTCTAGAAATGCTATTTTAGCTAGATTTTACAACATTATTCACCCATGGTTCCCACAACCCTAGTTATGGAGTGTAGTTACCCATGGTCATAATCACACTATTCATATATTTAATATAAGAATTCATGCACTTACTTTAATGAGAAAGAATAAACTCCAGAAATTCACTTGATTAATCAACAAAAGAACCAATAATTGATTCTAGAAAAAGTGTAACAATTGCTTAAATTAATCCTTCAATACTTGAACAAGAGATCTAAAGATTATCCAAAAGTCTAACCCCAAAAACGAGGTTTTTCGAACTATTTATAATAAAAATGAAAACCTAATATAAGAAGGATTCTAATTAATGGAAATCTGTCAAGTCGAGTCTGGGTTGCCGGACCTCGTGACGGACCGTCGTGTTCACGACGGGCCGTCATGGCCTGCGTCATCCCATACTTCACATATTTCTCTGTTGCTTCTTCACTACCCTCAACGAACAGGTGTGACAGACCGTTCCAAGCACAACGGTCCGTCAAGGCTCTCCGTTCCATAATACTTAAACTTCTTGGAATTTGGGTATTGGGACTACTCTCTGATTATTACGATGAACCAGCAGGACGTATCGTCGAGGCCATGACGGTCCGTCGTGGACTTCCGTAATCCCACACTAGGTCAGACTTCCTCATCTTGTTCAGCAGATTCTATCGTCCCTACGATGCCACCTATGGACTGTCACAAGCTAGACGAACCGTCATAGGCTCCGTAGCTGTTGTCTTCTGCATTTCTCGCTCAAAAACTTCTGCGTTCATCTTTAAATAGATTTCTTGCAAATAAGGAGAAACTTACATTAAAATCAATACAAAAAGGCTTTTGGATACACACTAAACTTAAGGAAAAAAACATTAAAAATACCGTGAAACCATGGTACATCAACACCCTCAACTTAAATTCGTAGTTTTTCCTCAAGCGACACACTATGACTCACTACAAAATCTTTGTACAATAGTATCCATATTTTAGCTTTCGCAATCATTTGTCTATCAATCACAATAAGTATCATCATGTTTATGCATGTTATCACTATTAGGCTTGAATTATGTGGAATCAGACAATGACACAGACTCACAACGCACTGACACCTATCCTCTTCAATTTCTCACCGAGGTGCTAATATTTCCGGTATTGCAACTAGTGTCCTCACTCAAAAACAACATCCTCATTTTTCACACAATGATTTTAATTTGCGTATAAGGATTACTTTTCAACACTCACTCTCAGAACAAATTCACAACTCATTCATACATATTGCCATAAGCTTGCCCTTCTTTTCACTGCTTTATGTTCTCCATACAACTCTTAGAATCACGATAGGACTTTCTTAGCGTGTAACATAGGCTCAGGGTTAGGTAGGGTATATTTAGGTATACTTTAGTGACTTTTTGGTCTCCTTGACATATCGGATAAACTTACCATTTTTATCGTTTTATTTCACCCAATTTCTCATATTCTTTCACCTTGCTATTTTCTTTTCTTGCTTGTATTTATTATATTTTTTATTTGACTTCTCTTTCAACTGGTTCTTGAGTCACTTTACTTTTTTTTTGTCTCTCTTTGTTCTTTCGAACCCACTTTCCAGAGCATTTCTCATAATAGCCACCCTGAACTCATGACTTTGCCATGAGTCAAAGTACAAAATACCCAAAATTGGGTCAGGGCCATGAAAAGGTTGTTGACTTCATTAGCCACCCTCAACTTATGCTTTTGGCATAAGCTGAGGTGCACCTGTCCAAGGAGAGACCAAGGCCAACACATTATTCCCAGAAAAGATCAATTGGGGTGAAAAAGAAAAGTATATTTTAAGCTCAAATAATTTGGATCAAAGAGGGATTAATTTTATTCGTTTTTTATGTAGGCTAAAAATTGGCTATATTTAACACGGGCCTATGATCCTTTCCTAATTGACTATTACAACTTACTTTTAGCAGGACTAACCATACAAGTTCTATCTCAGTACAAATAGTGGACTATTAAAATTTTCCTCACGCCCACTTGACAACTCATTACTCTACCAGATTATCAGATACCTAGTTCGATCTTAGACTTAGGGTCATGCAGTGGTGTATCTCTATGTCGTTCTTAGAGCCACACATTGATGAATTACTATGCCTAGCCATGCATCATTTTCACTACATTAGGATATCATTTTTGTTTTATCCATCATGCTTCAAAGTTATACTATGTACAAAAGATATAGACATGTCGGTTCAACAATAAAAATAATCAGTCTTTGGGGGAAAAAGAACACAGGCAAGAAAACCCCAAAAGAGGATCGTGAATTGGGCTATTCTGTCTTCACCCTAGCACTCACTTTCCATTTACCCCACCCACAACAAAAACATATGAAATTGTACCCAATGCATAAAAAAACTGAAATATGAGAGTGGTAGGTGAAGCAAACCTAGGGCGCAAAACGCCGGCGATCAGCAAGCTGGTGGGTCCAATTCCCCAGAAACCACTAACTATATAGTCTGGACACCCTCAGTAGTGTCCTCATCAGCAACAACAATATCAGTGTTGCCTCCCGCTGTCTCCAAATCTCTGGAGCTAGATGCCACAGCAGCTCACTCTACATCCCTGATCTGACACGACTTCTCATCACAAAGTGAGGGTCTCCTCGCAGCCTCATCTCACGATACTCCTTCTTGTTTGCTCTAGTCTCATCTTGCTCTCGACCCCTACGACTCTTGGCATTCTCTCGAGAGGGAGGTGGTGGAATCTCAGAAGTTACGAATAAAACCGATAACACTGTGTCCTCAGTAGGCTCTGCAGAAGGGGCCTCAGACCCAGGCACCCTAGGCTCTAGGATCATATCAATATCTGCTAGCAGACTCTAAACCGCAGCCTGAAGGGTCGACATGTCCACCGGAGGAGCTGGCCGGGCTAGCACCCGCAACACAAAAGCGTCTAAACGCTAATGAATCTTAGCGATATTCTGCTCTGTTCGCTGTGCCATTTTACGCTCCATGCGCTTCTCCACCTCAGAAATAGACCTCTACATCCAAGGCTGGATGTGATGCAGAAGTGTGGCCATCTGAGCCTCTAGTTTCTTGACCCTAGCAAGCGGGACCAGAGCAGGGAAAGGGGCTGAGCGAGAGGAGCTATGGAAATTTCTACTACCCTTGATGGACTCGACCGGGGTAGTGTCAGTGGTTGCGGAAGTAGCCTATGTAGCCGTTCTAGCATGCGCTAAAGTATCTGCCAAATTCTCACCAGGTGGAGGCACCTCTCGACGGGGCCCTCTGTGTGGAGCCAAATCATTGGCCTTATCCGTGATGAGGCAGATTTCAACAGCGCCCTGCGAAGTCTTGAGCTGATCAATGTGCCAGATGGTCATACCTGTGGACCTTCTAAATGAAAATATCATGCATGAAAAAGGGTAAGTAGTGGTGACCTTGCAATCCCACTCGTGCATTACCGCCTATAGAAGCCAAGCGAAGTCAACCTCAAACCCGGCTATCATCACTGCCATCAGAACTGCGCGATCTCATGTAACTATATTATCAGCAGCCATGAGGGAGAGGCAGTGGCGGACAATCAACCATAAAAACATAGCTATGAAGGACAAGTTAGCCTATCTGATGGCTCCCTTAGGCTCCATTACATAGTCGGCACCCTCTCCATCAATAGATATGTGCAGGGCCATCCACCGCTTGGTGGTCTCTCTTAGCGATGGCTCACGCAAAAATTGGCCATGTTCAACAATTTTCCACTGATAGTCGAACTCAGTTGTAAGAGGGGTCCTGGTGGAATCAACATCCTTGCCGTACAGATAAAGGCGAATGGCTGGCAAGGAGATGTCGACCTGTATGACGCGTACTTTGACGTGCTCAAATTGGGCGTGTTTGGCGGGGCAACCCGCCTATCCATCATTGGTCGGAGAGTAGCCACATAAGAGGCGTAAAAATCTCAGACCAACTCCTCACTGTAGCTGCCCAAAGAATGAGTTTTCCACTCTAGCCAGTGTTTGGTGAAGGGATTCTGGATATCTCGTATAGTGGGGAGACGTCTCGTAAGGACCCTCCTCTCCAATGTAAGAGTCAGTGTCATGACGCCTTTATCATTTAGAAACTTGGCATCTGAATACACTTGGTATTGACCATCAACACACAACCGGTTGGGATGGTCAGCAATCGGGGTGAGAGCAGCAGTCGATTAGCCTATAGTGGAATCAAGACTGTCAACCTCATCAGACGAGGCAGACTGTGCAGCCGTGGCGGGTGCAGGGACTTCTGCGGCCCCGAAAGCTTCCTCCGACAACAAAACTCCTAAGGAACCAGACACTTCTTCTTCTTATGTAGCTGACCAAGAATTTGTACCGGTCAGAGTGTGCTCCTCATCAGACTGGTAGAGAGTGACAACACCGGACGCCACCTTTTTGGTCTTAGATCTTGTTGGACGTGCAGCTCGTGCTGTAGTGGCAGTTCTTTGGGGCACGTACTCGGATCATGCTCATCATTAGAGCCTACAACCAGATAGTAAACTCCATCTTGTTTTGGTGCCATTACAGATAGTACTTGTAAAGAATCATTATTACACTAGAATGAGAAAACAAAACAAGAGAAAACGAGAAAAAATACTCATCAGAGGAAAGCTTTAATGACATCTTTGTACTAGAAGTGAAACACGACAGACCAGGTGACGACTTGTCGTGAGTATGACGGACTGTCATGGGGTTCGTCATATTTTACTTAAACATTGTTTATGTTGAGACCCCTAAAGGAAAGTATCTGACAGTTATGACAGATAAGCAGGACGGACCATCGTGATAAATGCAGTCCATCGTCGATGTATGTCGTAGGGCACTTAGAAAAGTATGGAGACCCTTAGAAGAGGGGTCTCTAACCGTCATGACGGTTGTGCAGGACGAAACATCGAGGGTATGACGCTCTGTCGTAGATGTCCGTTAGTGGACACTTAGAAAAAAAATGGAGACCCTTAGGACAAGGGTATTTGACCGTCATGATGGTTGTGCAGGACTGTCTGTCGTCGTAATGACGATCCATCATGATATCCGTTAGAGGACACTTAGAAAAAGTTGGAGACCCTTAGGACAGGGGTCTCTAATCGTAATGACGGTTGTGCAGGACGGACCGTCGACGGTGCGACGCTCCGTCTTAGATGTCCGTCAGATGACACATAGAAAAAGTTAGAGACCCTTAGAACAAGGGTCTCTAACAACCATGATGGTTGTACAGGATGGACCGTCGTGTTAATGACGGTCCGTCTTAGATGTATGTCAGAGTACACTCAGAAAAAGTTAGAGATCCTTAGGAATAAGGTCTTTGACAACCAGAACGATTGTGTTGGACAGACCGTCCTGGGAACGACGGTCCGTTGCATGTGTCCGTTGGTGGACACTTAGAGAAAAGAAATAGTCGGGTGTTGGAAAAGACCCTATGATGGACCATCGTGAGTACGATGGTCTGTCATCGGGGTATTGTTCTGTCATTCAGTAAAAGAACTGAGGATGCCACAATCATCCCCTGTAACTCAAGCGAAATACTTAATGTTAACCTACATAATTCTAACAAATACCTAGCAAACTAGCAATGCTAAAGCACCAGTTTCTCGAGTTTTAACAAGGCAATCGAGGACTCTAAACCTAGGTAAGACAAAATTTGATCATAGAATAAATACCTATGAAAAATAAATATGCTAATAGTCATTGAAAAACAAAAATGCAATGTAAATGATTAGAGATCAGAGACACATACATGAGAAGAGGAGGAAAACAAGAAAGTGAGGCAATTGGTTATCAAGAGCAGAACCACAGTAGACTCTGACCAGTAGAAAGGAGATTTTGGGAATAGGGGATCAGGAAAAGTGATATGGATCAGGTGATAGAGAAGAGGGGATAAAGGTTGGAAGTTTAAAAGGGAGGGAATGGGAGAAAGAAGGAAAGAAACGGTTTAAATGAAGGGGTAATTTATTTTAAAGGTTAAAATTTTCAAAGTTCCCCAGCCGGGTCGGGTCGGGTATGCTGGTTAATGACAGAACGAGTCCCCTACGACGGTTCATTGCAGATGTGACGGTCCATCACAGGTTTCCTCGCAGATGCCCTAATTTTGAAAATAAATAAAAAACATACCTGACACGACGGATTCATACGACGGTCCGTCGCATGCGTGACGATTCGTCAATGTATCTGTCAGTGGATGTTGTGGAGTAATTTTCTAAATAATTTCCTGGTGATGTACCTGCATATTTAAAACCCATTAGTATAAAATGCTACCATTACTAGAAACAAAAATATACGTATTGGGTTTCCTTTCAACCAGCGCCTGATTTAACATCGCGGCACGACTGAACACACTTTATTACTCTAAATTTATCTAGATGGTATGCCTCGATCATTTCATTTGCCAATTCAGCATGCCCAAAATAGATTTTTATTCGTTGTCCATTCAACTTAAAGCGCACACCCTTATAGGTTTCCAACTCAACTGCTTCATGAGGTAATAGTTGGGTAACCAGGTAAGGGCCAGTCCATTTGGACTTGAGCTTGCCCGGAAACAAGCGCAATCTAGAATTGTATAAAAGCTCCAAATCCCCAACCATAAACTCTTATTTTTCGATTTTTAGGTCATGGTACTTTTTCATGTTTTATTCTTAGATGGATGATCTTTCATTAGCTTTCAGGCAAAATTTATCGTGTTCATTCAACCTAGTTAACCGTTGTTCTGCAGCTTTGTTCCAATCCATTTTCAACTTCTTCATAGCCCACATGGCTTTATGCTCTAATTCAACAGGAAGATGAAAAGCTTTCCCATATACATGTTTGTATGGGGACATACATATGGGAGTCTTATAGGATGTCCGGTAGGCCCAAAGAGCCTCATCAAGCCTCCTTGACCAATCCGTTCTACTAGTGTTCATATTTTTGACAATATCTGTTTGATCTCCCTATTTGACACTTCAACTTGCCCACTAGTTTGGGGATGGTAAGGAGTGGCCACATTATGGCGAACCCCATATTTTTCTAATAATCCCTTCAATAATTTGTTGCAAAAGTGGGATCCCCCATCACTAATAATTGCCCTTTGGGTACCAAATCGAGAGCATATATTCTGTTTCAAGAATGCATTTACACTCTTCCCTTCAGTGTTTGTGAGGGCGATAGCTTCCACTCATTTAGATAAATAATGAACCTTTACTAAAATATACTTCATTCTATTAGAAATCACAGAAGGACCCATAAAGTCAATGCACCAAACATCAAATAACTCAATCACAAAAATGGGGTTTAGAGGGAGCTCTTGCTTTCTTGAAATGCCGCCATCTCTTTGTCATCTATCACATGCTTTAGCAAACTCATGAGCATCTTGATGAAGAGTTGGACAATAGGAACCACATTGTAATATCTTATGATTGGTTCGGATACCAGTATGATGTCCACCAACAATGAGGAATCGCATGCCTCTAAAACACTCAACATCTAAACTTTTGGCACACAACGCCGAATAAGACCATCGGTACAACTCCTATATAAGTATGGTTCATCCCAAAAGAACATCTTCACATCGTACATGAACTTTTTTCTTCGATGAAAGGACAAGTACGATGGAATAATATCGCTAGCCAGATAGTTCGCAAAATCAGAACCATGGAATCAAGTCTTGTGAGGCAGCCAATACATGCTCATCGGGGAAAGTATCATCAATATCAGTCTTATCACCTAACTCTCTCATAGCTTCATCTTCTAGATGGGACATGTGATCGACAACTTTATTTTCGGTCCCTTTTCTATACCTCACCTCAAAGTCAAATTCTTGTAGCAGCAATACCCAACGAATCAACCTTAATTTTGCATCCTTCTTTTCCATCAAATATCTCAATGCTGAATGGTCAGTATGAATCAGAACTCTAGTACCTAGCAAATAGGAGCAAAATTGTTCAAAAGCAAAGACTACTGCAAGGAGTTCTTGCTCAGTCACGTTGTAGTTCTTCTGGGCTATATTTAGGGCTTTACTAGCATAGTAAATGGGGTGAAGGATTTTGTTCCTTCTTTGTCCCAATACCACACAAAGAGCAACCCCACTAGCATCGCACATCACCTCAAATTGAATGTTCCAATTCGGAGAAATAATGATAGATGCAGACACCAATTTTTCTTTTAGCTCGCCGAATGCTTTAAGACTGGATTCATCAAAATAAAATTTATAATCTTTCTCCATCAGTTTGCACAACGGATGCACAATTTTTGAAAAATCTTTGATCAATCTCCGATAAAAATCTGCATGCCCAAATATGCTTCTCACACCTTTTACAGAGATAGGTGGGGGAAGTCTCTCTTTTATCTCAACTTTATCTCGATCAACCTTTATGCCCTTTTATTAAATGCGATGACCTTAACCAATACCTTCTTTCACCATGAAGTGGCATTTTTCCCAATTTAGTATTAAATTGCAGCCTTCACATCTCTTAAGGACCTCAGATAAATGGCTTAAACACCGCTCAAATAATTCACCAACCACAAAAAAATCATCCATAAAAACTTCAATAGTATCTTTCATCATGTCGGAGAATATCGACATCACACATCTCTGAAATATGGCGGGTGCATTGCACAACCCAAACGACATTCTCTTGAATGCAAAGGTCACATATGGACAAGTAAATGTGGTTTTCTCTTGATCTTCTGGTGCAGTAGAAATCTGATTATACCCCGACTATCCATCAAGAAAACAGTACCACCCTTTTCTGTCAAGTCTATCCAACATCTGATCCATGAAGGGCATAGGAAAATGGTCTTTTCAAGTCCATGAATTTAATTTATGGTAATCCATACACACCCTCCATCCAGTAACAGTCTCATTGGAACAAGTTCGTTTTTCTCATAAGGACCACAATTATCCCCCCTTTCTTAGGTACACACTGAACAGGGCATACCCAAATACTATCGGCGATCGGATATATTACTCCGACATCAAACCATTTAATGATTTCCTTTTTCACAACCTCTTGCATAGGTGGATTTAAGCGTCTCTGGTGCTCAATCTTTGGCTTACGATCAGGTATGAGTCGGATTTTGTGAGAACAAAAACCAGGAGGGATCCAAATAATTTCCGCAATAGACCACACAATAGCTCTTTTGAACTTTTCTAGCACTTTCACCAAACTCTGAACTTGTTGTTCATTCAGGTCTGATGCAATGATTACCGGCAAAGTGTCAACGTTTCCTTAGAATTCATACCTGAGATGAGTTGGGACAACTTTAAGTTCTAACTTTTGAGCCTCCTCTATAGCACTTTCACCAAACTCTCACGATTCTTCATGTCTAACTCATATTTCTTCAATTTAAACAAAACATCACCACGATCAATAGCCGCGACTAATGACCCATACTCTCAAAGCAATCGTTGTCAAAATTACTTATTACTTCTGCTAAAGCATCTACACCTAGACGTTCTTCTATTTGTGTCTCGGATGACTTACAAACTTTGTAGGATATAGAAGACACTGATTGGAGCTCACCACTCTGCCTGATGGACGCACAAATTTTGAAGGTCACTTCTTCATCGTTCAACCAAAATTTCATCAGCCACTTTTCCTTATAAATTGAGGCTCTATCTGTAGCAAGGAATGGCCTCCCAAGAATAATAGGCACTTCAAAATCAGCTTCACAGTTAAGAATAACAAAATCTTTCGGAAATATGAACGACTCCACTTTTACTTGCACATCATGGAGTATCCGTGTAGGCCATTTTACTGTTCGATCGACCATCAGTAGCCACATCGCAGTGAGCTTGAGATAACCCAAATCCAACTTCTTGTAAATCGAGAGGGGCATGAGATTTATGTTTGCCCCCAGATCACATAATGCTTTCGCAAAATGTAATAACCCAATTGTGCAAGGAATACTGAACATACCTGGATCTTCTTTCTTTTGTACTAAAGATATTGTAGCAATAGCACTATAATGCTGCATTCTATCATCATCCTAAAAAAAGACCGATCTTTTCTTTGTAAATAGATCTTTCATAAACTTGGCATAACCGGATATTTGTTCTAAAGCTTCTACTAAAGGGACATTAATAGAAAGCTGCTTCAACATTGACATAAAACGCAAATATTTATCATCCTCGATCTTTTTCACTAATCTTTGATGAAATGGGGGTGCTGGTCTAGGCATAGGAGTTACCTTTTTAGGAACTTCAGCATATTTTCAAGTGTTATCTTCTACGTCACTACTGACCTCTACCACTTTATCATTATCTTTTATCACCTTTTCTACATTAGCCGGCATAGGTGGGTCAATGGTTTGCTTACCACCACGAGAAGTGATTGCCATACAGTGTCCATCATTTTTTGGATTTTGGACAGTGTTGCTAGGAAGAGTGCATGGTTTCCGTGTGCTCACAGTCGTAGATAATTGGGCCATTTGTAACTCAAGCTGCTTAATCGATATTGCATGTGTAACGATTTTCTGCCCAATACCCAGTAAATCACTCTTTAACTATTTAGTATGCTTATCATTATCATCAAATCTCCTCATCATTTTGTGCAACATATCCTCAACTCGCACCATGCTACCTCCACCATACCTGGGAGTAACCTTACGATTTTGAGGAGGAACATAGCTCTCATTCCTATCATTTCTGTTACCATATGTACCCCTATTGAAGTTGTTGTCGCGATTGTAATTTCCACCTCGGACATAATGACCTTCAAGGTTATAGTTACCATAGATCCGAACATGGTTTCCTTTACCTTGGTGCAAATTCTCCTTATTTGAGTCTTGGGTACTCAGTCATAAACCCTCGTCTGCTCAATTACCGCATAGGAATCCTCCTCATAATAAAATTCATCATTTGGTGGTTGTGGTTTAGACAAGTAGTTAATTGCATTTATCTTTTCTGCGCCCTAGTGAAATGTTTAAATACCAACCCAAGCTCAGTTCTCATCTGAGCCATCTCTTCAAGAATCTCATCTGTGGCTTGGTTGTGTGTGGATTGCAGTGCGAAGGTATTTCTTCTAGTATCTGAGTTCCTAGTACTCCATGCTTTATTATTCCGGGAGATTTTCTCTAACTTTTCGGCAATCTTTGCATAAGGAAACTCCCCATAAGAACCACCCGCTTTAGTATCCAATACCGCTTTATTATTATCATCTTGTCTCCGATAGAAGTATTCCTTCAGTGACTCATCATCTATGCAGTGACTAGGGACACTTTTCAAAAATGAAGTGAATCTATCCCAAGAACTACTTACTGACTCTCGTAGTAGTGCCACAAAGTTGTTCACTCTGTCTTTGTGATTTAGTTTCTCGGAGACCGGGTAGTAAAGTGCTAAGAAAATGTCCCTTAGTTGGTTCCAAGTAAAATTGAGTTATAAGGGAGTTAGTGAACCAAATAGAAGCCTCTTCCGTAAGTGAGAGAGGAAATACTCTTAGCCCTATTACATCCAAATCCAAATCAGGCCTCCCCTCACAACTTTTACACACCTGCCCTTACCTAAGCTATATGGGCATATGGTTCCTCAAAAGGTAGCCCTGAAAACAAACCTCTAGCATTGAGCATTTGCATCATACTACTAGGTACCACAAAGGTGTTGCCTTGTGGTAGAGGGGGCAAGACAAGTGTCCCATAAGAGTCTGCGATATTATCATAACCTCTGTAGTATTCTTGAGGTCATGGAGCGGGAATTTTCCCCCTTTGTTGATTTTCACCAGGATCATCGGCTAATAACTAACCGTGAACATCAACCAAAGATGGGATGTTCTAGGTTGGATCATCATAGTTAATACCCAAGTTTAGATTCATATTGTGTAGTGTACGCTCTAATTCATGGTCCTAGGGAAACAAGGGTTCTCTTCCTCTCCTTGTATTTGGCATACAAGGAAGATAGTTCTGCAAGAATAAAAAACAATAGAAAAGTTAAATTAAGAAAATATTGACTATACTTTAGTAATAAGTTCAAGTTAATCTAAAAGCTACTTTCCCCGGCAGCGACGCCAAATTTGATACACTCAAACTTACTTATTAAACAAGAAGTAAAGCGGTCGTATCAAGTTAAGAACCCAACTAATGAGGTTCGGATCGTTCCCACGAGGAAATGGTTCAGACTAACTTTATTCTATTATTACTATTATTTAGTCAACTATTTCCCTAGAAAACAAAAGACAATAAAGGGGGAGTTTTATTTCAAAATTAATGGAAATAATTAACTAAATTAAAGTAAACAACTAACAGATTCTGATCTTGGAGCTTAATAAATTAATAAATGTAACTAGGGCTTAAGTGGTCCCCACAAGTTCCTAACTTGATAATTCTAACTATAACAATTCATTCCTAGTATCTTGCATGTAAAGTGATAACATATGTATCGCTAAATCCTTGGTCCGACATCTACAAAATTTCACTCCGCACCTGGTACGACTACATGTGTTGCTAAACTAACCCTTACCCTTACCTCATATTAAGCATTGTATTCGATATTTGACAAACTTATCACACTATTCATATATTTAATATAAGAATTCATGCACTTACTTTAATGAGAAAGAATAAAATCCAGAAATTCACTTGATTAATCAATAAAAGCACCAACTATCAATTAAAGAAAACGTGTAACAATTGCTGAAATTAATCCTTCAATACTTGAACAAGAGATCTAAAGATTATCCAAAAGTCTAACTATCAAAAAGTCTGACCCAAAAAATGGGGTTTTTTGAACTATTTATAATAAACAAAAACCTAATAAAAGAAGAATTCTAATTATTGAAAATCTGTCAAGACGTGTCTTGGTTGACGGACCGTCGTGGTCACGGCGGGTCGTCATGCCCTCCGTCGTCCCATACTTCACAAATTATACTGCTGCTTTCTTCATTACCCTCAATGAACAGGTGTGACGGACCGTTCCAAGCACAATGGTCTATCAAAGGTCTCCGTTCCATAATACTTAAACTTCTTGGAATTTGGGTACTGGGACTTATCTCTTATTATTACGACAAACCAGAAGGACGAACGGTCGTGGCTATGATGGTCTGTCGTGGACTTCCGTAATCCCACACTAGGTCACACTCCCCATCTTCCTTCAACAACTTCTATCCTCACTGCGATGCAACCTACGAACCATCATAAGCTCCTTAGGTGGTCTCTTCTGCATTACTCTCTCAAAATCTTCCGCGTTCATCTTTGGACAGATTTCTTGCAAATAACGAGAAACTTACATACAAATCAATAAAAAAAGGCTTTTGGACACACACAAAACTTGAGGAAAAAGCATTAAAAATACCGAGAAATTATGGTACATCAGGTAGACAAATCATTTACCTAGTCTTTTCAATTACATACTCGATTCTTTGTAGGTATGGGACTACAATTAATCATTGCACTTGTAAGTAAAATATACGATTAAACAGATCTTTGAACTACACAACAACAAGAAGAAAAATACTAAAAAATAAACTAAGTGTTGGGGAAAGAGCTCTCAAGTTTGGAGGAGCAAATTTGAAAATTTTCGTTCGAGTTGTTCTAAAATTACGACCATGATTATAAGGTCTTATGTTCATAAATAAAATAAGTTGTGTGCTTTAAATTCATTAAAATATGTCAAATTGAAACCATAATTAACAAATAACGAATTAAGAAAGCCTAGTGACTTCACTTTCCAGAAATTGCATGTTGTTATAGGAAGAGCTTTCCTTGATTATTCATAGTCCTTATGTGTATATGTGCATCTAACCATACTTCGTACAAGTGTGTACTAACCCTATACTTTACTATTTTATAGGCACATGTTAGAGAGCGGATTGAAGACTAATTGAAGAAGTTTGGATCAGCGATCTGAAGGCTTTGGTATGTCATCTTGTGTTCAAGGATGCTACACCTAGCTTTTCATTTCAGAGTTTTATTCAGAGCATTGTATTTAGGCCATTTGGCAAACTATTAAGATATATTGATTTCTTCATTGAACTTCTTAATCGATTGTAGATGGTTATTTAGTTTAAGTTTATTACATTATCACTCTATATAGTAATTATATGAAGTCTATTGATACTTAATTATGTTCTAAATTTTTTAAGTCTTTTGCACATTTAACTATGTGATTGTGATGAAAGCTAAGAAGAGGCTGGTCCGCAACCTCTTAGAGGTTAACGATGCTAATTGCATTAGGATTCAAGACTCTAGGTGTGACAGGGTCTGAGATTTCTTTTTGAAGGATCATGGTGACAGTTCTAAGTGCTAAAAAACGAGCACCATAGACAGGTCATTCTCCTATCTGTGGCTGAAACACTATTTTTGACATCTTTTTGGCTAAAATGTTGCATCCTCCTCGAGGTCCATTAGGAGGTCCTTCCAAAGTCGAACCTGGATGCTGAGAATATAAACACACTGTAATATATATCCTAAGACACTTCACCATGTTTAGTACTTTTTTGACTCTTAAAAACCCTATAAATATTTAAAGGAACAATAGGTAATTTTTTACAAATATCTGAACGTCGTGGTCGTCCCTTGACATTTTTGTTGTAATACCTCCTAATAAAGTTAAATACATTCATTTTAGAAGTCATACTCGGATTTTGAGAATCTAAACATACTGTAATATATATCCTATGCCACTTCACCATGTTTAGTACTTTTTTGACTCTTTAAACCCCTTAAAATATTTAAGAGCACAATAGGTCATTTAAACGAATCTCCGAGCGTCGTAGTCGTCCCATGAAATTTTGGTTGTAATACCTCCTACTAAAGTTAAATACATTCATTTAGGTCTATAATAATCATTATACTCCACATAAGACTCTATTCTATATTTTTGAACTTCTGGGGTATTATAAATGTGGTAGCACATACCTTGAGTTCAAAGACAGTAAGTATGGGTAGTCTAGCAATTTAGCAGGTCACGAGCATCCTTTAGCTAGGGATGTTAGTTCCTTGTACAATATCTATGTGATGATTGATATTTCAGAATCTAGTAAGGTTTTGGCTTATGTGGAGTCTAGGTCATCCTTGTTGGACCAAATTCAGACTCAACATTTTGATGAGGCTGATTAATGTAAGATTCAAGACAATATGATAAAAGGAGAATCCAAGGATGTCATTCTCGATAGTGAGGGAGTTTTTAGGATTTGTGTTCCTCAAAAATATGATTAACTAGACAAATCATGAAGGAGGCAGCTTGATTGAGGTACTCTATTCATCCAGGGGATACTAATACATATTGTGAGTAATAGAAGCATTATTAGTTGTGTCATATGAAGAGTAACATAGTATATTTTGTATCTAGATGTTTGAATTATAACCAAGTGAAGTATGAACACCTTAAACATGGAGGTGTGACTGAGAGGATGCTCATACTTGAGTGGAAGTGAAAGTGTATTTCTATGGAATTTGTGGTTGGGTTTCCACATACCTTGGATAAGTTTGTCGTGAATCATTTGACTAAGCATGCCTACTTCATACAAGTTTAGACTACCTCAAATTAAGATAAGTTAGCCAAGATCTATATTTGAGATGTAGTTCGTTTGCATGAAGTTCTGCTTTCTATTAATTCTGATCGTGGAACACAATATACATGTCATTTCTAAAGGTCGATATAGAAAGACTTGGGCACTCGGGTGGATCTTAGTACTGCATTTCTCTCTCAAACTGGCAATCAATTTGAAAGGACTATATAGATTCTTTATGAAATATTGTGGGCTTGTATGATCATCTTTGGTGGTCATTTTGATCAGTTCTTGCCATTATTGGATATTTATTAGAATAATAGTTACCATTTGAGCACTGAAATGGCACCATTTGAGTGTCTAGATGGTAGGATATGTGTATCTCCAATTGATTGGTTTGATTCATTTGAGGTTAGACTATCGGGTAAAAAAATGTTTAGGGAGACCTTGGACAATGTCAAGTTTATGGTAGATAGACTTCTCATGGCTTAGAGTAGGCAAAAGAGACATGAAGATAAAAAGGTTCATGATTTGGGGTTTATGGTTGAAGAGAGGGTTTCATTTGAAGGTTTCGACCATGATGGGTGTGATGAGATTTGGAAAAAAGTTCAAGTGATCCCAAGGTATATTTGTCCTTTATAGATAGTGGTGCATATTGTTGAGATGGTATATTAGTTTTCTTTCACATCTGGTTTGTTGGAAATTCACCCCGTATTTCATATGTTGAAAAGGTATGATTAGGGTGGTGCTCAAGTGATTAATTGGATTTTTTGTTACCTGATCAGGATTTTACTTTTAAGGAGGAACTAGTAACTATTTTTGATAGGCTAATGCAAAAGTTGAGGTAGAAAGAAATTGCTTTAGTGATGGTTTAATAGAAGCATCGTCTAGTGAAGGAGGCTACATAGGAGACCTTGTCAGACATGAGGAGTATATATCTTTAACTTTAAAAGATTTTGTGTCCATTCTATTCTTTTTCCATTCGAGGAGGAACATTGTTTGTGTGGTAGATAATGTAATGACCCGCTAGGTCATTTTTAGAACTAGGACTATTTTTGCTTCTCCCATAAAATTAAAATGAGAAATTTGAAATATTTGGTAACTATGAGTATCTAGTTAAGGAAACTTTTATTAAATGATTTATAAGGTTGAATAGTTGATGGGCCAAGTCCCCGACTTATTTGAGCCCACATAATTAAAATAAGTTAGGCGGGTTAATATTATTTTTATCATAATTTGAGTAATTAATATAAACGAGGGCATTTTTCGGTTGGGATATCGAAGAATACAAAGTTTGCTTAAGGTGGAAAAACTCTTGCAAAATTTTTAATGTATATTTTCAAGTCTTGATTTTCGGAAAATTAAAAATCAATTTTTGTTTTATTGATTGATAGATAATGGTTGCGAATTGGTGGGTTAGGAATCATATGCATTGGGTTGGAAATTTTAGAATTTTTTCTTTGACCGTTAGAGAAAAGGAATCAAATCATCTTTTGATTAGTTATTGCAACACGTGATGGTTTTTCAAGGAGGGTTTAATATGCTAGTGAGTTGGAATAAAATAGAAGAGGATTATGTTGCTTGTTTTCTTTGTAGTTGGAGTGTGTGGTTATTGTAAATATTAGAAGTACAGTTGTTGTAATTAGTGAAGTTGAGGCATAATATTTGGGGTCACGTTGATTACTTTAATTGATAGGGGAACCTTTTTTTCATTTTCGAGGTCTCCAGTGGTTTATTACCAAGTGTTCATAATTTTGATTTATATTAATTATTTATCATAGTATAGATCTAGTTTTTGTAGATTGAAATAGGTAATTGATTATTTGGTTTATAATATATTATTAACATTGAATTTGACATACATGGAGAGTCTAAGGCTTAACACTTGGCTTGAAATTAGCAATTAGGATCCTTGACATATAAAATATAACAAGAGTAGGAGATTGATTTGAGATATGAGTGAGTTTAGGGTCTAGGTTAGACATAATATTTTGAGTGTCTATGAACTCACTTTGTAATGAATATTGCACAATTGGTAGATTTGGAATGTTGCGAAGCTTTGCAAAAAGGGAAGGAAAAATTTAGAGGATTCGTGGCACGTGATAGACATATAAGGTATGTTCAGACATTCAGACTTCATTGAAGGAATTTTTGCTATTTAAAGATTAACAATGAAATATATCATGGGTAAGGGTGAAAGATGGGGGTCTTGTACCAAGGGTGTGATGGGAAGGTGTAACACTCCTAGAGCATGTCAGATCCGGGGAACACCTTCTAGGCATAATCGCCGTCGTCGTCCTCGAAGAAGACTAAGACTAGGTTCTTAGCATTTGTTATTGCATTTCATACGTTAAAAAGTGTGGAATATTTAAAATATTTAATGTACATATACAGTATGAGGTTTACGTAGACCTCTCATTTACACATACTATATATATAGGGAGTTTAATTAGACTCCTCGCAATTAGAAGCTTACTTAGTCTTCTACATTTATGTCACATATATATATCATACACTATGTAGTCGTAATAAGGATGTCTCATATTAAACCATCTAAACGGAATAGAACAATATGGGCATAGCCACTACAAGAATGTTACAATGCCTGTTAGGGCTTACAACAATATCTTGAACAACAAAAGTGAAACAAATTTCATTAGACTATAGCATTTCACACATGTAGAATGAGAAAATTCACCATCCTCTAATCTTGAGGACATATCCACACTTGGAGAAATGACCCAATACTTCCTTAAAAACTTGGCATGAACCCTTCAAAAACCAGAACCTAAAATTTTTGGGAAAAAGGGAGAAATAAGAGTTAGCACATTAGCAAATTTCTTGGAGTAGTCTTTTGCACAACCCATGAACACATACGAGACAATAATCAGATAATCCTTAAGAAAAAAATATATTCAACACAAGACCAACATATTTTAGTTATGACAAGTCAACATGTGCATAACATAATTAGATTAATAGCCAATGGAACTCTAACATAATTTTATAACCACAAAGGGTGTTCACGAGTTTATAACATTATAACCTAAGTATAGCCCTTACTCATAAAGCCTTACCAAGGCTACTAGTGCAATGGTCAAGTGAAATCCTTTAACTCCACTCAACCCAACAAACTAACTAAAGGATCATGAATCATGCCTAACTTCACATAACATAGCATTATAAGTGTTCACACCCATATTTAGAAATATAAACCATTATAATGAAGATTCAACATAAGCATGCCATTTATTTCACAAGTTTATAAGAACATAAAAAATCACCACCTAGGATTTCCCTTAAGGCCATCTACTGATATCTATAGGTAATGTCTCATACCCCTACATAGACTATGTCAAACCCCTTAAGTCCTCATAGTTAGAGTTCTTTTTGTTACTTCATTTTTCATTTGGTAACATATTGCCTTAACTGACATAGACCACTAATTTGGAGTCCAGTGTCGTCGACCTACCAATTCATGAACATATCATCTACGTGGATCCACTAGGTAGTATTCCTATAGGAGAAACATAGTTCATGAACTAGGAGATGTAATGGGGACCCTTTTATGCTACATGCATTATCGTACTCAATCTCATGACTACAAATAGTGAACCTACCTTCCCTATTTGGGGAGGGACACTCCTCACTACTAGTTCACTCTGTGCTTAGATAGAGTCCCTATTGAAATGTCTTTCTTTAAAAATTATAACTTTGTTAGGTCAAAGGAGAACAACCCCTTGCATAGTCATATTCATTAGATCAATAGGAATTGCATGAGAACACCTTTCAATACAACCATCATATGTGAGATTAGAACATTAACATCATCATATCATAGTAAGACACATAGTTACTTCATTACAAACCTTATATCATTACATCTTAAGCATAATCTAACAATCACATAATCAAGAAACATTAATTACATCATCATACCACACCTACTCAACCAAATTACAAGACATATCTCAATTGAACTCCATTACTAAGTACAAGCCATCATAATTGAAGTAAAATTTGATGTAAGAAAAGACATACCAAAATCTCCTTCAATGGCCATCATCCATTGTCTTACCATAAGACAATCAATTTCATCCAAACAATAGGTGTAACAACATCATGAAATAGTAATTTAAACAAGAACTAAGTCAATTTTGTATCATCACTATCCCAATAAACTTTAATTAATAACCTAGGGTGTAGGAGAAAAGGGTTCATTCAAGAATTATTCAAGAACCAAGATTAATCCCTACAATAATAGCTACTAGGAAGTCCATAAACGAATTAGAACAAATAAAACAGCCCACACATTCCCTATTTCCTTCAATATACAACTAAGAACCAAGAATTCATGGAATGGGAAAGTACATGATATACCCAAAATTGCAATGATAACATCAATTACTCAGCAATATGCACATTATTAGTCATAGTCAGTTATAATTCAACGTAATTAATCATCAATTTCGACATAAGAAGAAAACCCGTTTTTAGAGAAAAACTATAACAATTGGGTAATTTGAAAATCCACTTTGAGAGAACCTCTTGGGGAAAGGAATCCCATGAGTGAAGAACCCATACCTTAATGAAACTTTGTCCCTGAAAATTGGGTGAAAACCTTGGAGACATTATCTTCTTCCTCGAGCTTCTTGTTCCTTAATGGAGGATGAATGAAGAAAGAGAAAGTAGAGAGAAGTGGGAGCAATTTGGGTTTCAATTTGTGTTTGAGTTTCGGAGTGGGAAATAAATAATTTTTCACCTAAAGTCAATACCTAGTTTACCCCCAAAAACCCAAACTACCCATCAATAAGTTGGACTTCCAAAACTGACGTCCAATTAAACTTCATTATGAACCCCTGCCATTCTTCACGACCCACTTAACTCTCCGTGAAGTGATTTATGGACCGTGGTAGTGATCGTGGAGTGGTGAGACAGTAGCTCCCTCAAACGGGCCGCCTCTATTTTTCCATCTATGGAAACTTCATGAGCCACATTGACCCCCTCCTTGACGATGCACCACGTCTCGTTAAGTGGCTCGTGGTGCTCTTAGACAGTAGCTCCCAAACGACTCACAAAACTCCTGTCAAATATCTAAGGCATTTTTGTAACATTCCAAAAAATATACTTGTCTATTGAAGGGTCTATTAAGTTTTAAGAATGTTTATTCGGGAACATAGGAATCCCAATGCCCAATATTGAATATTATTGGGCATCTTAGAGAATATTGGCTTATGGCTGTTATAAAATTTCAATGTATTAAAAAGTAACTTAAAATACACTTAGATGGTTAAATGCTCCAATCCAAGCATGTTTAGGAATTGTACCTGCAATGAAGACCCTAAGCTAAAATTTTTGTTTTCTTAGCTTACACACATTAGGTACGAGGCATCCAAGTGTCAAGTCTACGTACCACAACACATGACCATTATATATGATCATGTAGAATAAGCAATGCCCAAGGACATAGTGAGGACCCTTGGGAAAAGAAGTGAACTTTCCAAGTGAAACTACAGAGTGCATGGTTAGGAAAGTGCACGGCAACACATGTGCTAGCAGCCAAGAGACCAAGCAACCAATCCCAACCGATTCGGTTAGGGTGGTTAGGGGGCCGGCACGCCTTGGGTCAAGCCATGTGGGGTTGAGATTCCTAACCAATCCTACAATCTTCTAACTTACCTAATTAGATAACTAACCTAGGACTAACTAAAATTACTGAAATCCTAAGACCTAACTGGGTGACAATATTTGAGTAACTAACCAAAGAAACATCCTAGAACCTAACCTAGAATGGTCCAAAGGGGTTGGTTATGGTCCTAGTGGCTTAGGGGTACTTTAGTAATTACCCTAGGTAACTTAATTAGTTAAATAAAAACATATTTAATTAATTCAATTTCATGGTCAAACTCGAAAACCTTAGAAAATTTACACAATTTGGCTAAGCCAAATGTTCTCCTATTTTTAGACAATTTAGGAGGGGATTTTGGTAATTAGATAATTGATTTATTTCATTATATTGATTATCCTAAGTTGAATTAGACAATATTCAGTTCCTAAGACCTAGACTCACGTTGATATAGTAGAAACTTACGACTAAAAAATAGTGAACAAACGTAAGAAAAATAGAAAGACACTCTTCCTTCTCCTTAGGCTATTTAAAAGAAATTCTTCAAAAATTTCATGCAAAGTACAGGGTGATCTTTCGTAGATTCAATTCTACTGTAAGGTATGGGTTTTTCCCTCGTGGATTCCTTTCCTCAGGAGGCTTTTCAAACATTTTAAACTCAAGAAAACCAAAATTAGGGTTGTTCCCAATGATATTATCAAATGTTCATCTCCCTAGTTCTCCCTTTTTCCGATCATAGTAGTATATATAATGGAAATCTTGAGCATATTATTGGTATGTGATTCTAACTGGTTATTATGTGTAGTTTTTTGTGATTTGATAATGTCGAATGAGACGTATAGGTTATATCTGTATGATTAGAGTATCATTTACATGATATAAGAAATATTTTAATACATAATTGAGTTCGAGAAGATGAAATTGATATCAGTCGTTATGAAATTCAGTTTACTATTGAAAGGACGAAGGTTTTGATTAAAGTGTGTGTTTACAATAGATATGTTTGTATGTTTTTAGAATACAATGTTTCCAACAAGAAATAAGAATAAGAGTCAAAGCTAGTTAATGAATCTTCAATGCCAAATTAACTTTATAGCTTGGCCAAACTAAGCATTGAATTGTTCTTATAAGATAATCAAATGTTAAAAGTTTGCTTTCTTAAAATGATGAGAATACTATGGTATATACATGAAGTTAATTGACTTGGCTAGTGATAATATCATTACAAGTGTTTAGTTAAAGTTTGGTTTATTCTAATAAATTGGCCGGCAATATGATCGCGAAAATATGTAATAGAATTGACCAATGACAAAGTTATACCAATCTTATATGGCCATTGTAAATTATGATGTATCTTGTAAGGCCAAATACATGTTAAAGATTTACTTCAAAAGATGTAACTCACTAACTCATAACCTAGGGTATGCCAATGATTGGGACAAGTCCCAACATACCCTATCTAAATGAATTTATGAACATAGTAGCACATTGAATAAGTCATTATAACTTTCATAAATAATGGTACAAGACTACCAAATAACATTGAACACGATAAGGTGAGTAATAAATAACTAAAAGCTTATGAGTTATCCAATTGATCTATAATGGGATGTTAAAGAAAGTGAGACAAGTCTCACTTGCACCTAAACAATTATGCTAAAGATACTCATATAAGAGGGTTTTATAAATCGTGAGACATGTCTAATTCACAGCATAATGATAATGTAAGATTTAAGTTCACATTCATCAAGAATAGAAAGGTATGACCATTTATCCATTGACCTAAGCATACCACATACTAGAAGCATGCTTCAATAGTGTGTGAGTCAACTCTAAAAGTTCTAAAGTATCATAAATTGAGATAAGCATCGATAAACTAGTAATGAGATTGTGCAAGCACATATAAGCCTCATGAGATGATACTACCACCTAGGTGGATAAAGGTCTTTAAATTCTATGAGCTATGTCACCAGCATAGGTTACTATCTAGTGGATCCACCTAAGAAAGTTAGGAAGTAATCGGTTTACTTTTGTCGGTGAACCACCTCTTTTAAGTGTGGGGAAGACACTGAATTTCATTTTAGCTCACTTGATCTATGTTGGTTAAATGCTACAGATTTCTTTAAGAAAGTAAGAAAGAAATAAAGAAATAACTAGGAAGATGAATGGTGTTTGGATAGGATGACCAAATTGTGAGGTTAGACTAAGTATTGATGTAAGTCATTCTTAGTCATTGCATAGAAAGATCCCAGTGGAAGTCTTAAAAAAATATACTAAGTCAACCTTGCATGTTAAAAGTTATCATGATTTCAAATAAGAAGAAATGTAAGTTCAAAGTGAACTAAGTGAGCAAAAGCATAAGTAAATAAAATCATTAGTGTTTGATAAGAATGAAGTTTTAACAGTCATTGACTTATGCCAATAAAGAAAGCAAAACATAATGACTCATCAATTGGAGTATCAATATATTTCCCGGCATCTTTGTATTATGAAAATGATCAAATTATGGGCTTAGCCAATAAATATTGGCTAATAAAGACTTCATGCCAAATTTAACAAGAATGGACAGAATAATTTGTGAGTAGGGTAGTCAAATCATTTCCTTAGTCTTTTGGATTACTTACTTCAATCTTTGTAGTAATGGGACTACAATGAATCATTGAACTTGTAAGTAAAACATAGTATCAAAGGAGATCATTGAACTACACAACAAAAAGAACAAAAGATTAAATAATAAATTACGTCTGGGGAGGGAGCTCTCGGCCTAAGGGAAGCAAAAATATTAATTATTGCTGGAGTTGTTCTAAAATTATGTTCATGATTCCAAGGTCTTATGTTCATATAGAAAATGAGTTGTGTGCTTTAATGCATGAGAATATGTGATATTCATTGCATGATTCATAAATAACGAATTAGGAAAGTGTAGTGACTTAACTTTCCAAAAACGGCTTGTTGCTATAGGAAAAGCTTTCCTTGATCATGCATAGTGGATTTGTGTTTATGTGCATAAACCCATACTTAGTACAAGTTTGTTCTAACACATATACAATTACTATTTTTATAGGTGCAGGTCCTAGAAGAAGATTGAAGATCACTTGAAGCTGTTTGGACTTGTACCTCAAGACTATGGTAAGTCCTCTTGAGTTCGAGGATGCCTAAGTTTTATTTTCTAGCTTAGTAGATGAGACATTTCTAGTGGATGTTGTTGCTAGAATTTCATTTCAAAAATTTGTTCAAACTTTTGTATTAAGGCCGATTTTGCAATAATTAATGATATTATGAATTCTTCATTTCAATTTTTCAATCTGTTAATAGGTGGTTATTTATTTTGAGTTGTTAGTATATCACTCTTATGCAAGAAATATATGAAGTCTAAGTACACTTCAGTAAATTCAAAGAGTTCTAAAATTTTCCTCTAATTTAACCGTATGATTGTGATTAAAGCTAAGAAGAGGTTTGTTCGTTACCTTTGAGAGGTTAGTGACGTAGTTCTCATCTAGGGTCTAGGACCCAGGTGTGACAAACTTGATATCAGAGCATGAGGTTAAATTACCTAGGAACTATGGCTTAAAATAACCACGTTGTGTAGTTTCTAGCTTATGGTCACAACAATGACAAAGAGACTTAGTGATGTTAAGAATATTCCCTTCTTCTACTCTTTATCGTGCTGTGTAGTGTTTTGTAATTTTGTGTCATTCTAGCATCTGGCTTCCTTCATGTGTGTGTGTGTTGAAAAATGAACACAAGAAGAAATGTAGGAAGGAGAGTTGGAGAAGCAGTTGCTGGGGAAACCAAGCTCCTCTTCAAGCCCCAGCCGCTGGAGTGCAGGTGCCTGTCAACCCAGCTGCGTTGACAGATCGAGAAGTTAGAGCAGCACTGGTTTAGATTGCCCAAGACATCACTGCCCAGTCACATGCTATCACTGCCCAGGACACTAGAGAGGGTGTCTCAGGGAGAACCAACATGCTAGAACCATGGCTAGCAAAGTTAGAGATTTCACCAGGATGAATCCTCTAGTCTAATTTTGGTCCTAAACAAATGAGGATCCCCACGAGTTTGTGGACGAGGTTCATATGATTTTCTATTCTATGGTAATTGTATATGTGTTAATACAAACTTGTATTAAGTATGGGTTGGTTGCATACAAGCTCAAGGATGTGGTTCAGGTATGGTACAAGATGTGGGTAGATGGCCGAGCACCAGGAGAAGTCCTCATCACTTGGGACTTTCTCAAGACTATATTCCGTGAGAGGTTCTTTCCCAAAGAGCAGAGAGAGGCAAAGGTTGAGGATTTCATCAACCTACATCAGGGAGGTATGTCAGTCAAGGAATACTCCTTGAAGCTTTTAAAACTTTCCAAATATGCTTTTTCCCATGTGTCCAGTAGTAGAGATTCAGTGAATAGGATTTGAATGGCGTATCATAGGATCTGGAGGAGGAATTTCGGGCATCCATGTTTAATTATAAGATGGACCTTTCTAAGTTGATGGTACATGCATATCTAGTGGAGGAGAGTCGTCGGAGCAACAGAGGCCGAGAAGGGAAGAAGCCTAGGCCCTCGGATCAAGCTGGTTCTAGCACTGGTAGGAGTTCATTTTGATTCTAGGACAGGACCAAGCTCAAGAAGTTGGACCAGCACTCAGGTAATCCTAATCCTTCCAGGAACACTGATTCCAAATGGGGAAAGTCTGGCCCCAAGAAGGGCAATGATAGAAATTCCCAGCGTGACACAAGTCCATGTGGTAAGTGTGTCCGTTTGTATAGAGGTGTGTTCATGGTAGGTTTTAATGCCTTCTATGGGTGCGTCAAAAGAGGGCATATTATAAGGGACTACCAACATGTGAAGAATAAGGCCAAGTAAGATACTCAGCATCAACTTAATCGTACTATTGCATCCGAGACTCACATAAGGAATGTGTTCTATTCTTTGAAAGGTAGAGAGGAGAAGGAGAAGTTAGATTATGTGTTTACTGGTATCTTGCATGTCTTCTTTTTTCCTGTGTACGCATTGTTAGATCCAGGATCGACTATATCTTTTGTAACTCCTTTAGTAGCTAGTAAATTTGACTTGCTTCTTGAGATCTTGCATGAACCTTTTTTAGCTAGTAGTCCCATAGGAGTCAGCATTCGAGAGGAAAGAGTGTATGGAGATTACCCAATAACTGTTCTTGATAGAGTTACTTATGCTGACATAATAGAATCAACCATTCTTGACTTTGATATAATTATGGCTAAAGATTGGCTCCATAAATGCTATGCTACCATAGACTATCAAAACAGGTAGTAAGGCTTCAATTTTATAATGAGTTAGAGCTGGAATGGGAAGGGCGTAGTTGAAATCCAACAGTCCAAATAATTTTCCATCTTAAAGACAATAAAATGTTATCTACTGGGTATTTATATCACTTAGTCAGATTCAACGACTTAGAACACGATGTTTCTTCCATAGACTCGATGTCCATAATTAATGAATTTAAAAAGTTCTTTCCGGAGGATTTACCAGGAATCCTTCCTGAACGTTAAATTTACATTGGTGTTGACTTATATCCCAACACCAAACCAATTTTCGTTCCTCCCTATAGAATGGATCCATTTGAACAGGAAGTGTTGAAGTTGAAGTTTAAAGACCTACTTCATAGGGGCTTCATCCAACTGAGAATATTCCCATGGGGTGCTCCAGTGTTGTTCGTTATGAAAAAGTATGGAACCCTTAGAATGTGCATTGATTATCGACAACTCAACAAAGTCATTATAAAGAAAAAATACCCCCTTCCCAGAATGGATGATCTATTTGATCATCTCTAAGGTTCAAGTTTCTTCTCCAAAATAGATCTCCAGTCAGGGTATCACCAGCTTAGAGTGAGACAAGAGATCATTCCTAACACTACCTTCCATACTATGTGTGGTCATTACGAGTTTCTTGTCATGTCATTTGGTCTCACTAACGTACCAGCCGCGTTATCGATCTTATGAATAAGGTCTTCCATGAATACCTTGATTCTTTTGTGATAATATTCATTGATGACATCCTCATATACCCGAAGACAAGAGAAGAGCATGAACATCATTTGATAATGGCATTGCAAGTACTTAGGGAACGTCAGCTGTATGCAAAATTCAGTAAATATGTGTTTTGGCTGAGATCATTGACCTTCCTTTGTCATATAGTGACCGACAGTGTAGAGGTTGATCCAAAAATATTTAGTCAGTAAAGAACTGGCCGACACCCCTTACTTCTATAGACATCCGGAGTGTCTATGGTTCGGTACTTACCATCGCAAATTGGTTGAGGGATTTTCCGCTATTGCTGCTCTATTGACAGCTTCAACAAAGAAGAAGGTGAAGTTTGAGTGGTCTAAAACTTGTGTAAAGATCTTTCAAGAGCTCAAAGACCGACTCACTTCAGCACAAGTTCTCACATTGGCGAGGAGTAGTGAAGGGTATGTGGTGTACTGTAATGCATCCTGAGTAGGTTTGGGATGTGTTCTTATACAGGATGGAAAGGTAATTGCATATGCATCAAGCCAGTGGAAATCCAAAAGAAATATTACCCTACAATGATATTGAGTTAGCTGTTGTGGTATTTGCGTACAACTTTGGTGAGATTTTTTATATGGTGTACATGTTGATGTATTTACTAACCACCAAAGTCTTCAGTATGTTTTGTCATACAGAGAATGGAATCTTCGTCATAGAAGATTGCTAGAGATGCTCAAGGATTATTACATGAGTGTTCACTATAACCCAGGTGAGGACAATGTAGTGGACGATGCATTAGTTTGATTGAGCATGGGCAGTGTGTCTCATATTGATGATGAGAAGAAGGAGTTTGTTAAAGAGATAAACCACTTTTCTAAATTAGGTCTATAGCTGGTAAATACACAAAGTGGGGGTGTTTCAGTTCATTCCAGTTATGAATCCTCATTTTTTTTAGATGTTTAAGCTAAGAAGCATCGCGACCCATCACTCATGGAGTTGAGAGACTCAGTGTTGAGTAAGCTGAATAAATCATTCTCCCATGGTGGGATTGTGTGCTTAGATACCATGGAAGATTGTGTGTGCCCAATATTGATATTATGAGACCAAATATTATTGCAGTTGCTCATGGCTCGAAGTATTCCATTCATCCAGGTTCCACCAAGATGTATAATGATCTCAAGGAGGTCTATTGGTGGGAAGGAATGAAGCGAGATATGTTTATATTTGTGAAGGTGTGCCCGAATCGCCAACAGGTTAAGGACGAATACCTTAAGCATGGAGGACTTACCTAGTTGATTGAGATCCCAACATGGAAGTGCGAGGCTATTAATATGAACTTTTTGGTTGGTCTGCCTAAGACAAGGAAATTGCATGATTCCATTTGGGTCATTGTTGAAATGATGACTAACTCTGCTCATTTCATTCCTATGAAGTCTACTTACAAGGCCGAAGATTATGTCAAGCTGTATATTAATGAGATAGTGAGGTGTCATGGGATCCCTTTATCTATCATTTCAGATAGGGGAGCCCACTTCACTTATCACTTTTGGAGATCTTTCCAAAATAGCTTGGGTAAACAGGTGAAGCCCAGTATTACTTTTCATCCTCAGATGGATGGACAAGCAGAGCGTACCATTCAGACCCTTACGGAAAAGATGAGAGCATTTGTTTTACACTTTAAGGGTAGTTAGGATCATCACGTGCCACCAATTATGTTCTCTTATAATAATAGCTACCAATCCCGTATTAGGATTGCACCTTTTGATGCAGTGCATGGCAGGAGATATAGGTTCACAGTTAGGTAAGTTTAGTTAGGAGAGTCTTCCATCCTTTTATCTAAGATCATACATGAGTCTATGGAAACTATGATCATGTTTAGGGATAGATTGGCTACCGCTTACAGTCGTCAAAAATCATATGTTGATAACACGAAGAGGGCTTTTGAATTCGAGATAGGTGATAAAGTTTACATGAAGATATCACCCATGAAAGGGATAAGGTTGGGTGAGAAAGGGAAGTTGAGTCCGAGGTATATAGGTCCTTATGAGGTCTTACAATGAGTTGGGAATGTTTCCAATGAAACCAAATGACTTGGCTTCTGTTCTTCCAATGTTTCATGTTTTGATGCTTAAAAAGTATCTAGGCGATCCGACATCCGTATGCCTGTTTAGGGGTTAGGAGTCGATGAGAACCTTAATTATAAAATGGTTCCGTTGAAATTTTAGATAGCCAAGTGAAGCAAATGTGGAAAAAGGAGGTTTCCATCGTAAAGGTGTTATGGAGGAACCACCTTGTTGAGGGAGCAACATGGCAGACCGAGGCAGACATGAGATCCTATTACCCTCACTTATTCAGTTCTTGAGGTTAGATATACTCTTTGTAAGTCTGATTTGATTATGAAACTCTAAATTTTAGTGCATTAGTCGGTTTTGGTGTTTTATGTCCATATTTCTGTTTTTTATACTTGCATTATATGAGTTAATATGAGTTCATGCTTGCATTCATGTTCCTTTTTTGTATAGATTTGACATGATTTTTATGTAACATGAGTTTTGATGTGCATTGAGTTTAATTGAAATTGAGAAAGAAGTTCCTCAATCTCAGATATGAAGCTTCAAATAAGATTTGAGTGATGTGCATCATCTAGATTAAGTTGTGAATCAAATATTCACAAATTGTAATGTTTTGAAGTATGTTGATGTGTTTTTCTAAAATACCCTGTTTGATTCAAAATGATGTGTAGTGTCATTCTTGGATGTATGTTCCTAACGTGGGGATAATGTAACATTGCATAAAATGTACTTGTGTAGTTAAAAGTCTATTAGGTTTTAACAATATGTATTGGGGTACATAGGCATCTCAATGACTAATATTGAGTAATATTGTGCATGTTAGATAATATTGGCTTAAAGTTGTTAGCCAATTTCTATATATTAACAAGTAACTAAGATATACTTTGATGTTAAAATTCTCCAATCTTAGATTATTTAGGAATTGTACATAAAATGAAGACCCTAAGCTAAAATTTGTGATTTCATAGTTTACACACATTAGGTACGCGACATCCAAGTGTCAAGCTTATGTACATAGCATATGATCATTAAAAATGATTATGTAGATTAAGTAGTGCCCAAGGACATAGTGAGGATCCTTGGGGAAAAAAAGTGAACTTTCAATGTCCAACTACAGAGTGCACGATTAGGAAAGTGCACAGAAACACATGTCCAAGCACATGTTCTACCAACCAAGATACCAAACGACCAAGCCCAATAGAATTCGGATAAGGCGGTTAGAGGGCAGGCACGCGTCAGGTGTAGCCACGTGGGTTCGAGCTTTCAAACAAATCATTAGATCTAACAAACTTACCCAACTAGATAACTAACCTAGGATTAACTAAAATAAAATAACAAGTATGCCCAAAATCCTAAGATCTAATCAGGTGACACTAGCCGAGTAACTAATTAAAGAAACATCCTAATACCTAACCTAGGATGGTCCGAAGAGATTGGTTATGGTTGTAGTGACTTAGGGGTTCTTTAGTAATTATACTAGGTCACTTTATTAATTTAATTGGCAACTTAATTAATTATTTTAAAATCATGGTCAAACCAAAAACCCTTAGCAAAATTTTAGAATTTGGCTAAGTCAAATGCTCTCCATTTTTAATCAATTTAGGAGGGCCGTTTTAGCTAAATGATTTATTTATTTAAGTTAATTAGAGTAAGTTGAATTAGTTAGTATAAATTTCCTAAGAATTAGACTCATGTTCAACTATGTAAGAAACTCACGACTGAAAAACAGTGAACAAACGTAAGAATTACAAAAAAATACTCATGATTCTCCTTAGGCGATCTCAAAGCAAATTCTACAATATTTACATAAAAAGTACATGGCGATCTTCATATATTAAATTTTACAGGAAGGTATGGGTTTTATCTACTGGCTCCTTTTCCAAGATGATTTGAAAATTTTGGAATTCAAGTCAACCAAAACAAGGGTTGTTTCCAATGAAATTGTCGAAAGTTAATGTACCTAGTTCTCCATATTTTATATTATAATAGTTTGTATAACAAAAATCTCGAGCATGTTCTTGGTATGCGGTGCTAGCTGATCATTATGTGTATGTTTCTGTGATTTGATATTGTCGAATGACACCTATAGGTTAGATCCATATGATTAGAGTATCATTTACATGAGATAAGAAATATTGTAATGCCTAATTCTGATAAGTCTTTTATTAAATTCAGTCTACTGTTGAAAGGAATGAAGATTTCGATTACTGTGTTTGTTACAGTAGATATGTTTGTAAGTGTTTAGAATGCAATGTTTCCAAGAAGAAATAAGAATGAGAATCAAACCTAGTTTATGATTCAATGCGAAATCAACTTTATATCTTGGCCAAACTAAGCACTAAATTGTTCTTATAAGCTAATCAAATATAAAAGTTGGCTTGTTTAAAATATTGAGATTACTATTGTGAAAGTTTGGTTTATGCCAATAAATTGGCAAACAATATTATTTCAAAAATATGCAATGGAATTAGCCAAAGACTAAGTCATAAATATCTTATATGGCCAATGTAAATTGTGATGTTTCTTTTAAGGCCTAATACATGTTAAATATTGACTTGACAAAATGTAACTCAATGAACTCATAACCTAGGATATGTCAATGATTGGGAGAAGTCCCAAGATATTGAAATTACTCTAGAATGGGGTGTCGAAGGAATTAAGATGAGTCTCACTTGCACCCAAACAATTATGTTAAAGATACTCACATTAGAGGGTGTTAGAAATTGTGAGACAAATATCATTCACACGATAATGATAATAAAAGATTTACTTTCACATTAATCAAGTATAGAAAGGGATGTCAAGTCATCCATTGATGTAAGCATACCTCATAGTATAGGCAAGCTTGCATAGTGTATGAGTCAATTGTAAAAGTTGTAAAGTATGATAAATTGAGCTAAGCACCGATATATTAGTAATAAGCTTGTGCAAGCACATGTAAGCCTCATAAAATTAGATTACCACCAAGGTTGATAAGGGTTTCCAAATTCTCCTAGTCTATGAACTATGTCCCCAGCATAGGTTGCTACCTAGTTGACCCACCTAAGAAAGCAAGGAAATATTCATTTTAACTTTGAGAGGTGAACCACCTCTTTTCAGTGTGGGGAAAACACTCGATTTCATGTATGCTCACCTGATCTATGTCGGTGAAATGCTAAATATTTCAATAAAAAAGTAAGGAAGTAAGAAAGAAAGAACTAAAAATATGAGGGGTGTTCCGATAGGATGACCAAAGGGTGAGGTTAGACTGTGTAATGATTTAAGTCATTCTTGGTCATTGGATAGAAAGATCCGAATGGAAGTCTTAGAAGAATATCCGAAGTCAACCTAGCATGTTCAAAGTAAACATGAGATCAAAGAAGAAGAAATATACGTTAAAAGTGAACTAAATAAGCAAATGCATAAGTATAAAATCTTCAGTTTTTGATAAGAATGAAGTTTTAACGGTTATTGGCTTATGCCAATAAAGGGAGCATAACATAATGACTCATCAATTGGAGTATTAATATATGCCCCAGTATCTTTATATTATAAAAATAATAAAATAATGTCATAGCAAATAAAGATTGTCTTATAAAGACTCCATGCCCAATTTAACAAGAATGGAAAGAATTACTTGTGAGTAGCGTAGTCAAATAATTTCCATAGTCTTTTTGTGTAACGACCTGTTTAGTCGTTTTGAGCAGCAGATTTTATTTCTGGAAAACTGGCTGAAACGACGGACCCCACGACGGACCGTCATGGTCACGACGGACCGTCGGAGGGTCTCGTTTCAAAACACTTAGTTCTGAAATTGGGTACTGAAAATCGACTCTCTGAACTTCGTGACGGACTTGCAGGACGGACCGTCACAGGCGTGACGGACCTTCAAAGGCGTGACGGACCGTCACAGACCCTTGGTGGAAATTTGGGTCTCTGAACCTTGCGACGACCTGCAGGACGGACCGTAGCAGGCACGACGGCCCGTCACAGGTTGCGTAATCCCAGTCTGGGTCGGATTTCTTTACACGTTTTAAGGGACGTTTTGGACTATTCCTACTTTAATTATAAAGTTAGAGGGTTAAGGATTATAAGTCTAATTACTTGGGGGTTAAAAGAGGTAACCTTAAGTTAATTAGTGGGTTATTAATGCCATCTTTTAAACTTAATTATATACTAATTAGGGTAAAAGAAAGAGGGCTTGAATAAGAAAATAGAAAGAGCAAGAGAGAGGGAGAGTCGATCGAACGAAAGAGGAGAAGAAACGCTGCTTGGGAAATTGCTTGCTTGATCAATTCTTCTGTGGAGGTAGGTTATGGTTTTTACGATATTCGTAGTGAACTCTTAATAGGGAATGATATGTATTGATAGTATTGTAAACCCTACTATGTGCTTAAATTGTATACTTGCATGAATATGGTTATGTGATTATGATAAAATAAGCATGATAAAGTTATTGAATCCAAAATCTTGAAAGAACCCTAATTCACTTGTTAATGATGATGCCTTGGTGTAAAAGAAGGCTTGATAAATTATATAATGAGATTGATGATGACTTAGTATAAAAGAAGGCTTGATAAATTATATAATAAGATTGATGATGCCTTAGTATAAAAGAAGGCTTGATGAATTAGGGGATCGAGTGCCACGTTCCGGTACCAGGATAGTATATGAGGATCGGAGTGTCACGTTCCGACACAAGGATAGAATATGGATCGGGTGCCACGTTCCGGTACCAGGATAGAATGAGGATCGGGGTGCCAGGTTCCGGCACCACGATAGTATATGGAGCGGAGTGTCACGTACCGACACAAGAGGAAGAAAGATAATGAATCTTTAAATATGAATAAATATACTCAATCTAATGAACCTAATTCCCAAATGAGTATGATATTGAGGCTTGAGTCCTCATGGATGAACTTGTTAGTACTTATTGATGATTATAGTACTTGTTGTTGCTACATGTTAAGCATTAGTTGATTTTATAATATTACTTGATATATATTGTTTTCTATTTCGAGTTGGCCGATGATATCTACTCAGTACCCGTGTTTTGTACTGACCCCTACTTTTATGTTTTTGTCTTTGTTTATTTGTGGAGTGCAGCAAAAGTTCCGTCATCTTGAACTCAACCGCAACTCTAGCCAGTCTTCATCAAGCCAGATTTCAGGGTGAGCTAATGCTTCTAGCTTGGACTGGATCTTCCACTTCAAGTCTTGATGCCTTGAACTTCCGGTATGGACTAGCTTTTTACTTGGTTTAGCTTCTTAGACATTCTTAGTTTAGTAATTTGAGATAGATGTTCTTGTGATGATGACTTCCTGATTTTGGGGAATAATAGATGTTGAATTTAGAAGTTATCAAATTGGTTTTTATTAATGAGTTTAAGTCTTCCGCATTACTTTCTGTCATTATTATACTGAAATGTTAGAGTTTAGGTTGGTTGGTTCGCTCACATTGGAGGGTAAGTGTGGGTGCCAGTCGCGGCTCGGTTTTGGGTCGTGACAAACTTGGTATCAGAGCATTAGGTTCGTTGGTCTCATCACACAAGAACGAGTCTAGTAGAGTCTTAAGGAACGGTAGAGGGACGCCTTTACTTTTCTTTGGGAGGCTATAAGACTTTAGGAAAATTCCACTCTTCTTTCTTCTTTCGTGCTATTACTTGAATCCAATTGGTATCTAGGTGATACAAATTGGTATCTGACCATCTTCACTCTTTTCGCAGATGGTTAGAACGAGAGCAACGACTACGCCAACACCAACGCCAGCAAGGCAAGATACAACTGAGCCAGCCACTAGGGCTGTGGCTCGAGGGAGAACAGCGGCAAGAGGCCATGGTAGAGGTCGTGGGAGGACGTCCTCTAGAGGAAGAGGACGAGCACCTAGCCCATCTTATGCTAGGGCAGTGACTCCTCCACCGACTGAGGAAGTAGTAAGAGAAGGGGAGGATGGGGAGAATGAACAAGTGCAGAATGAGGAAATGCCACCCCAACCTACCCAGAGATGATTTATCAGGTTCTGGCTTACCTTAGCGGGTTATCTTATCAGGGCCAGACACCCCCAGTGTTTTCTGCACCAGCACCTCAGGTTCCGGAGGTACAACATGCGGCTACTATGGCTCCCCGCATGGATGCCTCATTGGAGATAGGCACGTTTCCACGTCTGACTACTGGGCCTATAATGACAAATGATCAGCATGAACTTTTTAGTAAGTTCTTGAAATTGAAACCTCCAGTCTTCAAGGGTGGTGAATCTGAGGATGCTTACGATTTTCTGGTTGACTGTCATGAGCTACTACACAAGATGGGTATAGTAGAACGGTTTGGTGTTGAGTTCGTGAGTTATCAGTTTCAAGGGAACTCTAAAATGTGGTGGCGATCACATGTTGAGTGTCAACCGACAGAGGCAACACCTATGACTTGGGCCTCATTCTCTAGCTTGTTTATGGAGAAGTACATCCCACGGACTTTGAGGGATAGGAAGAGGGATGAGTTCTTGAGGCTAGAGCAAGGTAGGATGTCGGTCAATGCATATGAGGCTAGGTTTCACGCACTATCCAGATACGCCACGCAACTTTGTTTTAGTCCACAAGAGCGGATTCGCCGGTTTGTGAAGGGGTTGAGGTCAGAGTTGCGGATTTCGGCCTTACAGGTAGCGGCTACGGCAAAATCCTTCCAGGAAGTGGTAGACTTCGTGATAGAGGTTGAAGGAGTGAAGCCCGATGACTTCACCTCGATATCAATGTCAAAAAGGTTTCGAAAGGGAGGTGAGTTTAGTGGTTCCTACTCTAGAGGACAGAGCTCCGGAGGTCACTCAGTTCGACCCATTCAGTCTTCACTATAGACTGTAGTTGGGGGTCCACCTCAGACCGGCCAACACTTCTCTGAGAGACCTATGCATGCACCCCGAGAGTGCTATGGATGTGGGGAGATTGGACATATTAAGAGATATTGTCCAAAACAGAGTTATCGGCCCCCAATAGCTAGAGGTAGAGGTGGTTATGGAAGAGGCCGTCATTCTGGAGGACGCGGTGGTCGAGGTCATGGTGGTCACCAAAACGGCCCAGGTGATGGGCAAACTGGAGCCACTACATCACAACATGGTAGGGGCAATGGACAGACAAACGATAGGGCCCATTGTTACGCTTTCCCTGGGAGATCGGAGGCGGAGAAATCTGATGCTGTCATCACAGGTAATCTTCTGGTTTGTGATTGCATGGCTTCTGTATTGTTTGACCCCGGATCCACATTTTCTTATGTATCTTCCTCATTTGCTAATGGTCTAAATTTGCATTATGAATTACTTGACATGCCTATTCGTGTTTCTACTCCGGTGGGTGAGTCTGTGGTAGTTGAGAAGGTATATAGGTCTTGTTTGGTGAATTTGTGGGGAGCAACACTTATGTAGATTTGGTTATCTTAGAAATGGTTGATTTTGATGTAATTCAGGGTATGACTTGGCTTTCTCCGCAATTTGCGATCTTGGATTGTAATGCTAAAACGGTGACGTTAGCCAAGCCTGGGACAGATCCGTTAGTGTAGGAGGGTGACTATACTTCTAATCCGGTGCATATCATCTCCTTTCTTCGTGCTAAGAAAATGGTTAGTAAAGGGTGTTTAGCTTTCTTGGCCCATCTCAAGGATGACACTACTCAAGTACCCTCGATTGAGTCGGTTTCGGTAGTCCGTGAGTTTTTGGATGTGTTCCCTGCAGATCTTCCTGGTATTCCACCAGATAGGGACATTGACTTTTGCATCGACCATGAACCGGGCACTCGACCCATTTCTATACCCCCTTATAGAATGGCTCCCGCGGAGTTAAGAGAGTTAAAAGCACAACTTCAAGAGTTGTTGAGCAAGGGCTTCATTAGACCAAGTGCATCTCCTTGGGGTGCTCCGGTTTTGTTTGTGAAGAAAAAGGATGGGAGCTTTCGGATGTGCATAGACTACCGGCAGTTGAACAAGGTAACTATCAAGAACAAGTATCCCATTCCTGACTTGTTTGATCAGTTACAAGGTGCTTCTGTCTTCTCTAAAATTGACTTGAGATCAGGTTATCACCAATTGAAAATACGGGCAGCGGATGTGCCAAAGACTGCTTTTCGAACTAGGTATGGGCATTATGAATTTGTGGTAATGTCCTTTGGTCTTACGAATGCCCCTGTTGCGTTCATGAGTTTGATGAACAGGATTTTCAAGCCATATCTGGATCTCTTTCTGATTGTATTCATTGATGATATACTGATATACTCTAAAAGTAAGAAGGAACATGAGGAGCATTTGAGAATGGTGTTAGAGTTATTGAGGAAGAAGAAGCTTTATGCCAAATTCTCCAAGTGTGAGTTTTGGCTAGATTCAGTGTCCTTCTTGGGACACGTGGTTTCTAAGGATGGAGTGATGGTGGATCCATCTAAGATTGAGACAGTGAAGAATTGGGTGAGACCTACAAAGGTGTCAGAAATAAGGAGTTTTGTTGGTTTAGCTAGCTACTATCGCCGATTTGTCAAGGGATTCTCTTCTATTGCTTCCCAACTAACGAACATGACTAAGCAGAATGTCCCATTTGTATGGTCGGATGAGTGTGAGGAAAGCTTTCAAAAACTCAAGACATTGTTGACCACTGCACCAATTCTTACCTTGCCAGTAGAGGGTAAGAACTTCATTGTTTATTGTGATGCATCCTATTCTGGGTTGGGTGCAGTTCTAATGCAAGAGAAGAATGTGATTGCTTATGCTTCGAGGCAATTAAAGGTGCATGAACGTAACTATCCAACCCATGATTTGGAGTTGTCCGCGGTAGTATTTGCACTAAAGCAATGGAGACACTATTTGTATGGGGTTAAATGTGAAGTCTATACGGACCATCGTAGCCTACAGTACGTCTTTACTCAAAAAGATTTAAACTTGAGACAGAGGAGATGGATGGAACTACTGAAGGACTACGACATCACTATCTTGTATAATCCGGGAAAGGCGAATGTTGTGGCGGATGCTTTAAGTCGAAAGGCCGGAAGCATGGGAAGTCTAGCTCATTTGCAAGTTTCTAGACGCCCATTGGCTAGAGAGGTTCAGATTCTGGCCAATGACCTTATGAGGTTAGAAATAAATGAGAAGGGAGGATTGTTAGCTTCTGTGGAGGCGAGATCTTCTTTTCTTGACAAAATCAAGGGAAAACAGTTCGATGATGAGAAACTAGGTCGAATTCGAGATAAAGTGTCGCAAGGAGAGGCTAAAGAAGCAACAATCGATAAGGAAGGTGTGTTGAGGATTAAGGGAAGGGTATGTGTACCCCGCGTCGATGATTTGATCAACACTATTCTGACAGAGGCTCATAGTTCAAGGTATTCGATACATCCGGGAGCAACCAAGATGTACCGTGACCTAAAGCAACACTTTTGGTGGAGTAGAATGAAGCGTGATATTGTTGATTTTATTGCCAAATGTCTGAACTGTCAACAAGTAAAGTATGAACACTAGAGGCCCGGAGGAACACTTTAGAGAATGCCCATTCCTGAATGGAAGTGGGAGAGAATCGCAATGGACTTTGTGGTTGGTCTTCCAAAGACAATGGGTAAGTATGACTGCATTTGGGTGATTGTTGATAGGTTAACTAAGTCTGCTCATTTTATTCCGGTCAAGGTGACTTACAATGCAGAGAAGTTAGCTAAAATCTATATCTCGGAGGTGGTTCGGTTGCATGGAGTCCCACTCTCCATTATATCAGATAGAGGTACGCAGTTTACTTCTAAGTTTCGGAAAACATTGCATGCTGAAATGGGTACTAGGTTGGATCTTAGTACCGCATTCCACCCTCAGACCGATGGTCAGTCTGAGCGAACGATTCAAGTGTTGGAGGATATGCTTCGTGCATGTGTGATAGAATTTGGTGGTCATTGGGATAACTTCCTACCCTTAGCGGAGTTTTCATACAATAATAGCTATCACTCAAGCATTGATATGGCTCCATTTGAGGCATTGTATGGTAGGAGATGTAGGTCTCCCATTGGGTGGTTTGATGCATTTGAGGTTAGACCTTGGGGTACTGACCTTTTGAGGGATTCGATAGGGAAAGTGAAATCTATTCAAGAAAAGCTTCTAGCGGCGCAAAGTAGGCAAAAAAAATATGCAGATCGAAAGGTTAGAGACTTAGAATTCATGGAGGGGGAGCAAGTCTTGTTGAAGGTTTCGCCCATGAAAGGGGTAGTGCGGTTTGGTAAAAGAGGCAAGCTAAGCCCAAGGTACATTGGTCCCTTTGAAGTACTTAAGCGAGTAGCGGAGGTGGCTTATGAGTTACCTTGCCTCCAGGACTGTCCGGAGTGCATCCGGTATTCCATGTGTCTATGTTGAAAAGATACCATGGGGATGGAAACTACATTATCCGTTGGGATTCAGTTTTGCTTGATGAAAATTTGTCGTATGAGGAGGAGCCTGTTGCTATTTTAGATAGAGAAGTTCGCAGTTGAGGTCAAGGGAGATTGCATCCATCAAGGTACAATGGAAGAATCAACCGGTTTAAGAAGCCACTTGGGAGAAGGAGGCAGATATGCAAGAAAGATACCCACATCTGTTTAAAGATTCAGGTACTCCTTCTCGCCCTTGTTTTTCTTCTTGTGATCGTTCGAGGACGAACAATGGGTAAATTTGTATCTATTGTAATGACCTGTTTAGTCTTTTTGAGCAGCAGATTTTATTTCTGGAAAACTGGCTGAAACGACGGACCCCACGACGGACCGTCATGGTCACGACGGACCGTCGCAGGGTCTCGTTTCAAAACACTTAGAAATTCTGAAATTGGGTACTGAAAATCGACTCTCTGAACTTCGTGACGGACTTGCAGGACGGACCGTCACAGGCGTGAAGGACCGTCACAGACCCTTGGTGGAAATTTGGGTCTCTGAACCTTGCGACGACCTGCAGGACGGACCGTCGTAGGCACGACGGCCCGTCACAGGTTGCGTAATCCCAGTCTGGGTCGGATTTCTTTACACGTTTTAAGGGACGTTTTGGACTATTCCTACTTTAATTATAAAGTTAGAGGGTTAAGGATTATAAGTCTAATTACTTGGGGGTTAAAAGAGGTAACCTTAAGTTAATTAGTGGGTTATTAATGCCATCTTTTAAACTTAATTATATACTAATTAGGGTAAAATAAAGAGGGTTTGAATAAGAAAATAGAAAGAGCAAGAGAGAGGGTGACTCGATCGAACGAAAGAGGAGAAGAAACGCTGCTTGGGAAATTGCTTGCTTGATCAATTCTTCGGTGGAGGTAGGTTATGGTTTTAACGATATTCGTAGTGAACTCTTAATAGGGAATGATATGTATTTATAGTATTTTAAACCCTGCTATGTGCTTAAATTGTATGCTTGCATGAATATGGTTATGTGATTATGATAAAATAAGCATGATAAAGTTATTGAATCCAAAATCTTGAAAGAACCCTAATTCACTTGTTAATGATGATGCCTTGGTGTAAAAGAAGGCTTGATAAATTATATAATGAGATTGATGATGCCTTAGTATAAAAGAAGGCTTGATAAATTATATAATGAGATTGATGATGCCTTAGTATAAAAGAAGGCTTCATGAATTAGGGGATCGGGTGCCACGTTCCGGTACCAGGATAGTATATGAGGATCGGAGTGTCACGTTCCGACACCAGGATAGAATATGGATCGGGTGCCACGTTCCGGTACCAGGATAGAATGAGGATCGGAGTACCACGTTCCGGCACCAGGATAGTATATGGAGCGGAGTGTCACGTACCGACACAAGAGGAAGAAAGATAATGAATCTTGAAAGATGAATAAATATACTCAATCTAATGAACCTAATTCCCGAATGAGTATGATATTGATGCTTGAGTCCTCATGGATGAACTTGTTAGTACTTATTGATGATTATAGTACTTGTTGTTGCTACATGTTAAGCATTATAGTTGATTTTATAATATTACTTGATATATATTGTTTTCTATTTCGAGTTGGACGATGATATCTACTCAGTACCCGTGTTTTGTACTGACCCCTACTTTTATGTTTTCTTCTTTGTTTATTTGTGGAGTGCAGCAAAAGTTCCGTCATCTTCAACTCAACCGCAACTCTAGCCAGTCTTCATCAAGCCAGATTTCAGGGTGAGCTAATGCTTCTAGCTTGGACTGGATCTTCCACTTCAAGTCTTGATGCCTTGAACTTCCGGCATGGACTAGCTTTTTACTTGTTTTAGCTTCTTAGACATTCTTAGTTTAGTAATTTGAGATAGATGTTCTTGTGATGATGACTTCCAGATTTTGGGGAATAATAGATGTTGAATTTAGAAGTTATCAAATTGGTTTTTATTAATGAGTTTAAGTCTTCCGCATTACTTTCTGTCATTATTATACTGAAATGTTAGAGTTTAGGTTGGTTGGTTCGCTCACATAGGAGGGTAAGTGTGGGTGCCAGTCGCGGCTCGGTTTTGGGTCGTGACATTTTGATTACTTATTTTATTTGTTGTTGTAATGGGACTAAAATGATTCAATGCACTCGTAATTAAAACATAGGATCAAAGGAGATCATTAAACTACAAAACAAAAAGAACAAAAGACTGAAAAAATAAAGTAACTCTTGGAGCGGGAGCTCTAGCCTAAGGGGAGCAAAAATATTAAATTTTGCTTGAGATGTTCTAAAATGATGTTCATGATTCAAAGGTCTTATGTTCATATAGAAAATGTGTTGCGTGATTCAAATGCAAGATAATATACATATTCATAGCATAATTCTTAAATAACAAATTAAAAAAGTGAAGTGACATCACTTACAAAAAATGGCATATTGCTACAGAAAGAGCTTTACTTGATCATGCGTAGTCCGTATGTGTTTATGTGCTTATACCCATACTTAGTACAAGTGTGTAGTAACCCATATACAGTTACTATTTTTATAGGTACAAGTCCTTGAAGAAGATTGAAGATCTGTTGAAGTTGTTTGGACTAGTACCTCCAGACATTTGTAGGTCCTCTTGAGTTCGAGGATACCTACGATTTGTTTTCTAGCTTTAGTAGATTAGACATAGCTAGTGGAAGTTGTCCCTAGCGTTTCCTTTCAAACAATAGTTCATGATTTTGTATTAAGGTCGGTTGGGTAGTTATTAATGATATTATGAATTCTTCATTTCAATTTTTAAATCTGTTAACATATGGTTGTTTATTTTGAGTTGTTAGTATATCACTATTTTGCAAAAATTATATGAAGTCTAAGTACACTTTAGTAAATTCAAAGAGATCAAAATTTTCCGCTAAATTTAATTGTATGATTGTAATGAAAGCTAAGTAGAGGTTTGTTTGCGCCTAACATGTCGGTCTTACCTAGGGCATAGCACCCAAATTTGACAAACTTGATATTAGAGCATGAGGTTAAATTACCTAGGACCTAAGGCTCAAAACAACCACTTTGTGTAGTTTCTAGCATATGGTTGTGAAGTGCACCACAACCATGACTTAAAGATATTTTGTGTCATTCTAGTATCTAAGTTCCTTCTTGTGTTGGCATGTTGAAAAATTATCACAAGAAGAAATAAAGGCAGAAGATTTGGATAAGTCGCTGCTGGGGAAACCAAGATCCTCCTCAAGCCCCAGATGAGGAGTGCAAGTGCATGTCAACCTAGCTGCGTTGACAGATGGAGAAGTGATAGCAACACTTGTTTAGATGGCCCAAGCCATCACTGCTCAAGCACATGGTATCATAGCGCAGACCAATAGAGAGGGTGCTCCCAGGGGAACCCACATGCTAGGACCATGGTTAGAAGACTTAGAGATTTCACCAGGATGATTCCTCAAGTCTACTTCGGGTCTAGAACCAATTAGGAGTTTGCTTGGAGTCAAGAATAGGCCCAAGTTCACGAAAGGGCACCAACACTCAGGTAATCCTGCTCCATACAGGAACAGTAATTCCAAAGGGAACAAGTCTAAACCCAAGAAGGGCAATGATTGAAATGCCCATCATGATAGAAAGTTGTGTGGTAAGTGTGGCCATTTGCAAGAGGGTTAATGCATGATAGGTTCTAATGCTTGATATGGGTGAGGCATGAGTTGTCATGTGATAAAGGACTACCCACATGTGCAGAATCAGGCCAAGGCAGATAATCAACCTTAGCTTAATCCTACTGCTTCAACGGAGCCTCCCAAGAGGACCAGGTTCTATGCTTTGAAAGGTAAAGAGGAGCAGGAGAAGTCATATTTTGTGGCAACTGGTGCCTTGCATGTCACCTTTTTTCCTGTGCATGCATTGTTATATCAAGGATCCATTTTATATTTTGTTACTACTTTACTATCTAGTAAATTTGACTTGCTTTCTGAGATCTTGCATGAACTGTTTTTAGTTAGTACACCCATAGGGACAACATTAGAGCTTATAGAGTATATAGAGATTTCCCAATAGTTTTTCTTGACAGAGTTACCTATGCTGACCTAATAGAATTAACCATGCTTGACTTTGATATAATTTTTCATATCGATTTGCTCCATAAATGCTATGATACCATAGACTATAGAAATATGGTAGTAAAGTTTTAGTTTCCAAACGAGTAAGAGCTTTAATAGGAACGTCATAGTTGAATTCAAACAGGACAAATAGTTTCCCATCTTAAAGCCAATAAGATGTTATCTAAGGGGTATTTATATCACTTAGTCATAGTCAATGACGTAGAATATGAAGTTCCTTCCATAGACTATGTGTCCATAGTGAATGAGTTTCAAGATGTCTATCCGGATCATTTACTAGGAATCCCTCCACAACGTGAAATTGACTTTGGTGTTGACTTAGAGCCCAACACCAATCAAATTTGCATTCCTCCCTATTGAATGGCTCCAGCTAAAGTCAAAGAGTTGCAGTTGCAGTTGAAAGATATACTTGATAAGGGCTTCATCTAGTCGAGAATATCCCATGGCTGCTCCAGTGTTGTTGGTTTTGAAAGAGGATGGAACCCTTAGAATGTGAATCGATTATCTGCAACTCAACAAAGTAACTATAATGAACAAATACAATTTTCCCAGAACTGATGATCTATTTGATCATCTCTAATGTTCAATTTTCTTCTCTAAAATAAATCTCCAGTTAGTGTATCACTAACTTAGAGTGAGACAAGAGATCATTCCTAACAATGCCTTCCATACTAGGTATGGTCATTACGAGTTTCTTGTCATGTCATTGGTATCACTAATGTACCAGCCGCGTTATGGATCTTATGAATAAGGTCTTCCATGAATACCTTGATTCTTTTGTCATAGTATTCATTAATGACATCCTCATATACCCTAAGACCATAGAAGAGCATGAACAACATTTGAGAATTACATTGCAAGTACTCATGGAACATCAGTTGTATGTAAAATTCAGCAAATGTAATTTACAGCTAAGATTGGTAACCTTCCTATTTAATTTTGTGTTCTTTAGGGTGTAGAGGTTGATCTGAAAAAGATTGTGTCAGTAAAGAACTTGCCGAGACCCCTAACTCGTATAGACATCTATAGTTTCTTGTGTTTGGCAAATTACTATGGCAGGTTTGTTGAGGACTTTTCTTCCAATATTACTCTATGGAGAGCTTTACCAAAGAAGAAGGAGAAGTTTGAGCGGTCTGAAACTTATGAAAAGAGCTTCCTAGAGCTCAAACACTAACTAACTTCAGTACTAGTTCTCACATTACCGAGGATTAGTGAAGGGTATGTGATATACAATGATGCTTCCCGAGTAGGTTTTGTGATGTGTTCTTATGCAGGATGTCAAGGTGATTGCATATGCATCAAGACAGTTGAAAATCCACGAGAAGAATTACCCTACACATGATCTTGAGTTAGCTGCTGATGCATTTGCGTTAAAACTTTGGAGATTATTTATATGGTGTACATGTTAATGTATTTATTAAGTATAAAAGTCTTCAGTATGTTCTTACACATAGAGAACAAAATCTTTGTCATAGAAAATGGGTAGAGCTGCTCAAGGATTTTTACATGATTGTCTGCTATCAACTAGGTAAGGCCAATGTAGTGGCCGATGCTTTGACACGATTGAGCATGGACATTGTGTCTCATATTGATGATAAGAAGAAGGAGTTGGTTAAAGATGTACACCAATTGTCTAGGCTAGGTGTACGACAGTTAAATACAAAAAATGGGGGTATGTCATTCCAGTTCTGAGTCATCATTTGTTGTAGAGATAAAGCTAAGTAGCATCTTGACCCAGTACTCATGGATTTGAAAGACTCAGTGTTGAGTAAGTTGAATAAATCATTCTCCCTAGGAGGGATGGTGTGCTTAGATACCATGACAGATTTTGTGTGACAAATATTAGTAATCTAAGACCTAATATTTTTGTAGAGGCTCATGGCTCCAGGTATTCCATTCATCCAGGTTCCACCAAGATGTATCATGATCTCAAGGAGATCTATTGGTTGGAAGGTATGAAGCGAGATATTTCAAAGTTTGTGGAGGTGTGCCCCAATTTCCAACAGTTTAGGGCGGAACACCTCAAGCCTGGAGATCTTACCCAGTCGATTGAGATCCCAACATGGAATTGGGAGATATGGACTTTGTTGTTTGTCTGCCCAAGATAAAGAAACTGCATGATTCCATTTGGGTTATTATTGACAGGATGACTAAGTCTGCTCACTTCATTCTTGTGAAGTCAACTTACAGGCCGGAGAATATGCCAAGCTTTATATTGATGATATAGTGAGGTCTGATGGGATCCCTTTATGTATCATTCCAGATAGGGGAGACCAGTTCACTTCTTACTTTTGGAGAACTTTTAAAAAGAGCTTAGGTACACAGGAGAAGCTCAATACTTCTTTTCATCCTTATACGGATGGACAAGCAAAGTGTACTCAGACCCTTGATTAAATGCTGGGAGACTGTGTTATTGACTTCAAAGGGAGTTGGGGTGATCACTTTCTATTTCATGAGTTCTCTTATAATAGTAGCTACTATTCCAGTATTGGGATGACAAATTTTGAAGTACTGTATAGCAGTAGATGTAGGTACCCACTTGGGTTTTTTGATGTAGGAGATTCTTCCATCCTTTGAATTGAGATCATACATGAGCCTACGGAAAAGGAGAGAACGATCAGGATAGATTGGCTACCGCTAATCGTTGTCAAAAATCTTATGTTGATAACAGGAAAAGGGCTCATGAATTCAAGGTAGGTGATTAATATTTACCTGAAAATATCACCCATGAAAGGTGTGATGAGGTTTGGTAAGAAATGGAAGTTGAGTCCGAGGTATATAGGTCATTATGAGGTCTTACAGCGAGTAGGGAATATTGCCTATGAACTAAAGTTACCGAATGACTTGGCTCCTATACGTCCAGTGTTTCATGTTTCGCTGATTGAAAAGTCTCTAGGTGATCTAGAATCTATCCTCCCTGTTGAGCGATGAGGAATCGATGAGAACCTTTTTTATTAAGAAGTTTCAGTTAAAATTGTTTATCGCCAAGTGAAGCAGCTGAGGAACAAGGAGGTTGCCACCGTAATGATTTTATGGAGGAATTACTTTGTTGAGGGAGCAACATTAGAGGTCAAGGCCAACATGAGATCCCATTACCCTCACTTATTCAGTTCTTGAGGTTAGATATACTCTTCGTTAGTCTAATATTGTTTATGAAACTCTAAATTTTAGTGCATTAGTCGGTTTTGGTGTTTTATATCCATAACTGTGTGTTTTATACTTGCACTATATGCGTCAATATGAGTTCAAGCTTGCATTCATGCTGCTGTTTTTGTATAGATTTGACATGATTTTTGTATCGCATGAGTTGTGATGTGCATTGAGTTAAAGTGACATTGAGAAGGAAGTTCCTCAATCTCATATATGGAGCTTCAGATTAGCTTTGAGTGATGTGCATCAGCTTGAGTAAGTTGTGAATCAAATATTTACAAATAGTAAAGTTTCAAGTGTGTTGATATGTTTTTCTAAAATACCATGTTTGATTCAAAATGATGTGTAGTGTCATTCGAGGACGAATGTTCCTAAGTGGGGGATAATGTAACGTTCTAGAAAATGTACTTGTCTAGTGAATAATCTATTAGGTTTTAAGAATATGTATTGGGGTATATAGGCACCCTATGCCCAATATTGAGTAATATTGGGCATGTTAGAGAATATTGGCTTAAGGTGTTAGCCAATTTCTACGTATTAACAACTAACTTAAGATATACTTTGATATTCAAATGCTCCAATCCAAGATTTTTTAGGAATTTTACCTTTAATGAAGACCCTAAGATAATATTTTTGATTTCTTAGTTTACACACATTAGGAACGAGGCATTAAAGTGTCAAGCCTAGGTACCATAACACATGATCATTTATCATGATCATGTAGATTAAGTAGTTCCCAAGGACATAGTGAGGATCCTTGGGACAAGAATTAATATTCCCAAGTGCAACTACAGAGTTTACATTTAGGAAAGTGCATGGAAACACATGTGCTACCGGCCAAGAGACCAAACGTCCAAGCCCAATTGAATTAGGTTAGGGCGGTTAGGGGGCATACCCGCGTCGGGTCAAGCCACGTGCGGACAAGCTTCATAGTCAATACTTGGCTCTAAATAACTTTCCTTACTAGCTAACTAACCTATGACAAACTAAAATAAACTTACTAGTGTTCCCGAAATCTTAAGATCTAATCAGGTGACACTAGCCGAGTAACTAACTAAAGAAACATCCTAGTACCTAACCTGGGATGGTCCAAAGAGATTGGTTATGGTTCTAGTGACTTAGGGGTACTTTAGTAATTATACTAGGTCACTTAATTAATTATATTTTCAACTTAATTAATTAATTTAAAATCATTTTCAAGCCCAAAACCCTTAGCAAAGTTTTATAATTTGTCTAAGTCAAATACTCTCCTTTTTTTAGTCAATTTACGAGGGCCATTTTTTTAATTAGCTAATTTATTTATTTAATCAAGTTAATTAGCGTAAGTTGAATAAGTCAATATTCAATTCCTATGACATAGACTCACATTTAACTAGGTAAGAAACTCACGATTGAAAAAAAGTTAACAAACGTAAGAAAAAAAAGAAAAATACTCTCGGTTCTCTTTAGGAGATTTCAACGCAATTTTTTTAAGATTTTCATGTAAACTGAAGGGTGATCTTCGTAGATAAAATTTTACAGTAAGATATGGGTTTCCTCTCTTTGATTCCTTTACCCAGGAGGCTTTCAAACGTTTTGAATTCAAGAAAACCGAAACTAGAGTTGTTCCGAATGAAACCGTCGAATGTTCATCTCCATAGTTCTCCCTATTTCCGATTATAGTAGTATTTACAACACAAAATCTTGAGCATGGTGTTTGCATTTTGTTCTAATTTATCATTATATGAAGGTTTGTGTGATTTGATAATGTCGAATGAGACTTATAGGTTTGATCCGTATGATTAGAATATCATATAATGAGATAAGAAATATTGTAATAATGCTTAATTATATTGGAGAAAATGAAATTGTTATAAGTCGTTTATGAAATTCAGTTTACTGTTGAACGGATTGTAGGTTTCGATTACTGTGTGTGTTTAGAATAGATATGTTTTTAAGTGTTTGGAATGCAATGTTTCCAATAAGAAATAAGAATAAGAATTAAAATTAGTTAATGAATCTTCAATGCGAAATCAACTATATTGCTTGGCCAAACTAAGCACTGAATTGTCCTTATAATCTAATGAAATGTAAAATGTTGGCTTGGTTAAAATGATGATATTAATATTGTATATACATGAAGTTAATTTACTTAGCTAGTTATAATATCATGAGAAGTGTTTAGTGAATGTTTCGTTTATGCCAATAAATGGTCCAGTAATATTATTTCCGAAATATGTAATAGAATTGGGTAATTACTAAGTGACACCAATCTTATATGGCCAATGTAAATTATGATGCTTCTTGTAAGGCCAAACACATGTAAAATATTGAGTTTACAAGGTGTAATTCAATGAACTCATAACTTAGGGTACGCCAATGACTAGGAGAAGTCCCAACATGCCCTATCGAATTGAACTGGTGAACATAGTAGCACATTGAATAATTCCTTATAACTTTCATAATGAATGGTACAAGATTGCCAAATAACATTGAACAGTATAAGATGAGTAATAAAATAACTAAAAGCTGATAATTTATGAAATTGATCTAGAAGGGGTGTTAAAAGAAGTGAGACAAGTTTCACTTGCACCTAAACAATTTTGTCAAAGATATTCACATACGAGGGTGTGAGATATAGTGAGACAAGTCTCTTTCACACCATAAAGATAATTTAAGATTTAAGTTCACATTCATTAAATATAGAAAGGGATGAAAAGTAACAAGTCATTTATTGATCTAAGCAAACCTCATACTGAAAGAAAGCTTACATAGTGTATGAGTCAACTCTAAAAGTTATAAAGTATGATCATCTGAGGTAAGCACTGATAGACTAGTAATGACCTTGTGCAAGCACATGTAAGCCTCATGAGATGAGACTAAAACAAAGGTCGATATGGGTCTCCGAATTCTCCTAGTCTATGAACTATGTCACCAGCATAGGTTACAAGCTAGTGGATTCACCTAAGAAATCTAGGAAGTATTCGGTTTCACTTTGGGCGATGAACCACCTCTTTTTCAATGTGGGTAAGAGACTGGATTTAATGTTTGCTAAGATGATAAATTTAAATTAAATGCTTAATATTACTTTAATAAAGTAATAAAGACATAAATAATGAAATAGGTAGATGAGGGGTGATTAGCTAGTTGATGTTGTCTCTAGCGTTTCCTTTCAAAAATTTGTCCAATCTTTTGTAAGAAGGGCAGTCTGGATACTATTAATGATATTATGAATTCTTAATTTCAATTGTTCAATCTGTTAATGGATGGTTTTTTATTTTGAGCTGTTAGTATATAACTCTTATGCAAGAATTATATGAATTCTAAGTAATATTCAGCGAATTGAAAAAGTTTTAAATTTTCCGAAAAATTTAATTGTATGATTTTGCAGAAAGATAAGAAGAGGATTGTCTGCCACCTCTTAGAGGTTAATGATACCAGTCTCATCTATGGTCTAGGACTAGTGTGTTACAATTTTCACGACAGACTTTCCCATTACATCAAGTGCACCACGAGTCATGAAGGGGTTCGTGGTGTTTTGGACAATATCTAGTTCCGAGGAACTATTCCCCCACATGGACCAATAATATTCACGAGCTCCCCACCTTGTCCTTGGTCATGAACACGAGTTGTTGTCATGCTCGTGAAGAATGAGGCAACAACCTCCGATCATGGGCAGCCTTGGGCTTTTGGATTTGTGTTTCCCTTTAAGGTTGGTACTCCTCACTATGTCCTGCTTCCTTATACCCCGTCTTACGCCCCTATAAATACTCATCACTTAAGCATAATTAACCCTTTATGCCCATCTTTTAAATCATCAAGGCATCACACTAGCCCAAGTTTCAAGTTCACCTAACGTCGTGGATGTTCCTTGACGTTTTAACTCCAAGACCTCCTAAATTTTTTTAAATTCACTATTTTATGTCTCCAAAAAGTCATTCAAAACTTAGACACTCTTGTGAGGGTCAAGATTAGTTTTTGGACTAACGAAGCGTTACTGAGCACCCCTTAGATGTGACATGGCATACTTGATCTCAAAGGTGACTCATTCTAGCCCTTAATATAATCATAACATAAGATCATTGAATATTTGCAGGAATTTAAAATTTTTAAGATATAATATGGATGTTTTTATCATTAATTGCAAATGGAAGTCTTTTCTAACACGTTGTCTCAAACCATCTATTTTATGTCAAAGAATAATAGTCTTTGGAACGCATCCCATAAAATGTATTAAAAATAAAAGTAAATAACGTAAAGATAAGGTCGATATTGTGCTAGAAGCAATAAGTACTCAACGAGATATTCAAATCTTCCTTAGATCCTGGAAACCTAGACTCCCATAGAAACTCAATCCTCCAACCCAACATTTGGTTAGAAAGTAGGCAATTTGCGTTAGTACAAAGGTACTAAGTATGAAAGCTAGCACAACATCATAAAACCATCTCAAATGGCTAGTCAACGTAACACATATGAATAAGAGATAATCATAAAGAATAAGCATAATCATGATAATCATAGCATAGTCTCCAATTTAAGCGTCATATGAACACAAGTTAACATAAAACATAATAAATGTGAATAGGAGATAATTCATAACCACATAAGCATAAATACACAGTTGGTCAACTTTACCCTCATAGACTGAGTGCATGGTTAAGTCATAATACTTTCCACCATAAGGTTACAATGCTTCTATGTATCCCAAAAAACACTTGTGGAATATAGAATTTTCATCACATACTACCCTTCACAATAAGCATATACTTGAGTCATGTTAGGCATACTCACCCTCCTATGGTCTTACTTAAAAGTTTACTTCATAAGGATAAACGACTTACAACCTTAGTCACTTATATATTGGAAGGAAACTACGGTAGCAAACCAAGCTATTTCATACTATATACAGGAACAATTCACAACTAGCACAAAGTTATACTTGCGCCATGTATGAATAGTTACCCATACTATTATCAACACTAGTTACTTCTTTAGAATAGCATAAATGTTCACTACTTGGGGTCTAATCTCTATATGCTATGTACCCTCCAAAGTCTACTCATTTAATAACCCTCTAAGAAGCTACATCATGCTATTACCTTTCTAACACAGTTAGGTTAATGAAATCTAACTACCTTGTAAGTCACTGTAACATACAGGTTTAAGCTATTGTAATAAAGACACAAGTGTCCCTTCCTAAACACCATAAAATAGTCCTCAACAACCTAAATCATGCTTACCCTAACTAAGTGTACAAAAATAGAAATGCATGCTATCAATAAAGGAGTATGATTCTTAACCCTAAGTTATCCTTAGGAGAGTATAAGTCATCCATCAAAAGCTAACACTACTAATTCACTATACAATGAAAGACAAGCTAACGTTAAGAAAGTATAGATCCTCAATTCTAAGCTACCCTTAGGAGAGTATTACTAGTGTATCCAAAAGCTACCATTAAATGGTCTTGGACAATCAATTCTAACAATTATAGTTCAAGATACCCATATGAGACTATAAATTGTTAATCCTAGGCTACAATGACTGACTCATGCTACCCTTGAAATGCACCATAAAATTCTAACCCAATCTATATTTACGAGAGTGCAAATCCTCAGTCCCAAGCTATCCTATCTTGGTCATATAATACTTAGTCAAGCTACACAAGAAGGGATCATATGTCACAACTTCATTCTATTCTAATCTAACATGGTTTGACTCATTTCAGGTTATAACTAAACGTATAATAATTCTAAGTGAGAGAACTTTATTATCCTAGGTTGTTCAAGTCTATGTGTAAAAGAGAAATATAATATTCAATCAAGATAACCTCATATTTACATTACCCCAAAGATCTAGAAACAATGTCTACAAGCCCTATTTTAAATATTAACTTCATTCTATAATGATTCATGTCTAAATTAGAAGTTATTCAATCGCAATTTTCATTAGAAGATTATTGTAGTCCTACTTGACCACGAAGGTTCAAATCTAACTTTACAAGTCAAGATACTTCATATTCAATTGAGTCTATTAGAATTAGTTATTATATGATCCTAACTATGATCAATTAGTATTCAAGACAATTGAATTAGGAAAAGATCAATTTAAAATGTTCAAAATTGCTCCTATTTGGATAAACCCACATAGATCACGTCTATCAACCTAGACTACGGTTCATCACAAAACTAATATGGAATCATCATAGAATAAATAAACAAACAAAATTCAAACATAACAGAATGCTATCCACTATATGGGGTGAAAACCATGGAGAGTTTATCTTCTTCCTCAATCTTTTTGTTCCTCAATGGAGGACGAATGTAGACAAAGAAAAAGTATACATAAGTGGGAGAAATTTGAGTTTAAATTTGTGTTTGTGTTTTTGAGTGGGAAACGATTGATTTTGTCCTAAAGTCAGTATATAGTCAACCCCCAAAACACCCAAATTACCCCTCATTAAGTTGGACTTCCTAAAGTGAAGTCCAACTAAATTTCACTGTGAACCCCCATTGATCTTCATGCCCCTGTTCACGTTTCGTGAAAATATGATGAAACAGGGTGGTGGTCGTGGAGTGGTGAGGCAGCCACCTCCACTTTTCCCTCTATGGAAACTTCAAAAGCCACCTTTACCCCCTCATGTAAGATGCACCACCGCCCATTATGTGGCTCGTGGTGCTCTTAGGCCATTATTCCCCAACATATCTACAAACTCCCCTCAAATATCTAAGCCATTTTCATGGAAGACTTCCCCCTTCCGTCAAGTGCAGCACGAGTCATGAAGGGGCTTGTAGTGTCTTAGACAGTAGCTAGGTACAAAGACCTCTATATGGTCAAGTAATGTTCACGAGCTCCCCACCTTGTCCATTGTCATGCTCGCTAAAAGTAAGGTAGTAGGCTCTTTTATTGGGAAGCCTTGGCCTTTTGGTTGTGGCTTGCCCTTGAAGGTTAGTATTTCTCACTTGGTCTTGCTTCTTTATATATTCTTTTGGGAACCTATGTTCATCCTAATAAAATCATTATGATTAACCCTTTGTGTCCCTGTTTTAAATAATCAAGGCACCACTTTAGCCAATGTTAAAAGTTTAACGGGCATCGTAGATGTTCCTTGTTGTTTTAACTCCAACATCTCCTAAGAGTTTTATATTCATTATTTTTGGGCTTTTAACATTGTTTCAATTATTAGACAATAATGTGAGGCTCTAGATTAGATTTGGACTTTCGAATTGTTACATTAACCCCCCCCAAGGACCTTTCATCCCTGAATAACACTATAATTCTACGAAGGGTAAGGATAGATTAAATACTAGCAGCCCAACCAACGACATATATAATAAAGAAGAGTTACCATTCAAATCAACATGAAAACATGGCATTTTCAAATATCAATTAAAAACTTCAATTACCCAATATAAGATATCAAGATCTTAACATGAGAAATTTCCTTCTCACAATAAAAAGAGCTCATTATATAGACATTCTCAGTAAAATTTCATAAAGGTAACAACATACTAAATACACAAAGTAAGTGCAAACATAGAAAAAGAGCATTTTCCGTGAAACTTCATTTTAGAAAAAACCTTAACTATAAATATGCAATCAGTCAAAACAAGTCCAATTAAAATTAACTCATTATTTTCATTATTAATAGGAACAACTAACCTTTATTAGAAAAGATATAAGGGTAATAGGATTTGATGTAGAATTAGGCCTCCCATGGTGCTCCCTCAACGAGGTGGTTTCTCCATAGGACTTTTACGGAGGCCACCTCTTTGTTCCTCATTTCTTTAATTGGCAATCAAAGATTTGCACCGGAACCACTTCATAATATAGGTCCTCATCCACACCTAGATCTTCAATAAAATTAATGGATTCGGGATCACCGATGCGCTTCATTTGCATTGAATATGGAACAGTGCATTCACAGAAGCTAGTTAACTAGGTAATCTCAACATATATGCAACTTGCCAACCCTTTGCATAATTTCATAGGGACCCACATAGAGAGGACTCAACTTTCCTTTATTGTCAAACCTCATCACCACTTTCATGGGTGAAATTTTAAAACACATTTTATCCCCTTGTACAAATTAAAGCTCTCTTCTCCTATTGTTGGCTTAAGACTTTGGCCGACTATAAGACGTCTTCAATCTAACCCTTATGACACTTAAATTTTCCAAAGATTCTTATACCTATTTGGGACCAAGAACTGAAGACTCAGAAACTTCAAACCACCCAACAGGAGATCTACATCTCCTACCATATAGAGCTCAAAAACAACCATAGATATAATCGAATGATAACTATTGTTATAAGAGAACTCAACCAAAGGAAAATATTTATCCAAACTTTCCTTAATGTCAATCACACAAGATCTATGAATATCCTCAAGGGTTTAAATAATATTCTCCACTTGACCATCTGTTTTGGGATGAAAAACGGTACATAGTTTCACCTCTGTACCCAACCCTATTTTGAATATCCTCAAAAACCTAGATGTAAATTGTGCAAAACTATCCAATAATATGGATAACGTAATACCATGAAGATACACAATTTTTATCTATGAAGATCCTTGGGTAATCCTCCACCGAGTACGTGGACTTTATGAGAATAAAGTAAGAGGACTTTGTCAAGGTATCCACAACAACCCTTATAGAGTCATTTTGTTTTCTAGTCCGTGGCAATCCTATTACAGAGTACATAGTTATTTCTTCCCAATTCAAAGTGGGAACTTGTAGTTCTTGAAAAATCCACCCGGTTTTTGGTGCTCCTGTTTCATTTGTTGGCAACTTGGGTACTTTCCAATAAATTCTGCTATGTCCCTTTTTAAGACATTCCACAAAAACACTTCTTTAAGGTAATGATACATCTTAGTAGAGCCCGGATGAATAGGATAATGGGAAGAATTTGTTTTCTCAATCATCAACGTTGGGGACACACAATCTTTCTTGATGTCGCAAAACAACATCCCCCTTATAGAGAAGGACTTATTAAGCTTGCCAAGAACGATTTCCTTAAACTCACACAATGATTGATCAAGTTATTGCTTCGACTTCACCTCAACAACCAAAGATGATTTGGAGTTAAAATGGACCATAAAACCACCATTTAAGGAATCTTCCACCATAACACCCAAACGAGCCAACCTATGAAGATCTTTAACTAGGACTTTCTCAGCTTCTTACACATGAGAGAAACTACCCATGGTCATATGACTTGGAGAATTTACAACCATATTGGTTTTGCCGGGGTCGTACAGAACACTCACGTCGTAATATTTTAACAATTCCAACCATTTCCTTTGCCAGTGATTTAACTCCTTTCGAGTAAACAGATATTTTAGACTATTATGGTCGGTATACACATACTCATAAAAACCATACAAGTAATGCCTCCATATTTTTAAGGCAAGCACCACGACCGCTAACTCAAGATAATTAGTCAAATAATTCTTCTCATGCACCTTAAGTTGCCTAGAGGTATGTTCTACTACTTTCCCATGTTACTTACGCACACACCCCAATTCCATTTGTTATGCCCCACAAAAAAAACCGAAGCCGTTGGTACCCCCTGGTAAAGTCAACACCGAAGTAGAGGTATGTATAAATTTTAAGATTTTGAATCTTCTTTCCCATGCCTACGAACACACAAATTTCACACTTTTTTGGGTTAAGGTAGTAAATGGAGGTTCAATTGACGCTAAAAATCCACAATCCTCATATAGTATACTGCTTGATCCAAGAAACTCCTAATGTCGGTTGGATTCATTGGCCTAGGCCAAATTTTCACCACCTAAGTTTTCCTTTGATCAACCTCAAATCCATCATTATAGTTGATATGACAAGAAACGCCACCTAACTCAACCAAAACTCATATTTGCTATACTTAACGAATAGTTGGTGTTCCTTAAGGACTTGTAAAACCACTCTCAAATATTTATGTATTCAAGCTACATTTAATAATATACCAAGATGCCGTCAATGAAGACAATCACCAATAAATCTAGGTAACTTATAAACACCTCTACTCAATAGGAGACTAAAAGACATTACTAGACCTCATAGTAATTATATCTAGTTTGAAATATTATTTTTTTGGTGCATACTAACCTCTCAACCTAAGAAGGGGATACCTCAATCTCAAATAATTTTTTAAAAAGTATATTTCTCCATGGAGTTGATCAAACAAGTCATCAATCCTAGGTAGATGATACTTGTTCTTATTAGTGACATTATTGAGTTGGTAATAATCATTGCACATTCTAAGGGATCCATCTATAACACATAGAAAATCAAAGACGTGTTATTTAGTCTAACATAAGTTTTATAAGGTATAGACAGTATTTTAAGGTCTACTTTAATCAATATAAGTCATTCAGGAAGTCTAGAAACTAAAACATCCATGACGTCTGGAAACCAGTTGAATGTGGTAGCGTGCCTTGGCTTATTTGCCTCGCTTTTAAAAATAAGAAAATGATGAAAAATTTATTGAAGTGTGTCTAACATGTGTTTAAATTGATTCATGGTTTAAATGTAGGGGCACACTCCCAAGGACCAACCAAGGCCCTTTAGGAGGACCTTTGTATTTTGGGGTGAAAGACTGCCTGGGCAGTGTGCAACCATAAAGTGAAACGACGTAGCTTATGTGGATCGACGGTGCGTCAATTCCATCCGTCCACCAAAACCTAGAAAAATCCTTGAACGGACTCTTTTGTACAATCTGTGAATTAATGAACGGATGTGCAATACGGACGGGGGGCTTGCCGTTGATTGACCCATGATCTGTCGGTCGCGGTGTTGTCTGTAAGAATTGTTTTCACTACACGTTTTAAGATAGTTACAATTATTAAATTAATGGGTAAGGTCTCTATTAAGTGTTTAAGGAAATCCTATTTTCGTTAATTTACACCCCATATAAAGACCCAACCCTACTATACTAATCTAAACTGTCATAACTCACAAACCCAATCTTTCTTCCTTCTCTCTTCTTTCTCTCTATAGTAAAGAGCTCCATTGCAGACCAAGATATCATAGGGTTTAAGGGCTTATGATTTATGTTTAGCCATCAATATTCATCAATTAGTAATTTATGGGATCTTTTTAACCTTAGACACCTCTTTCCTCAAAGGGTTCTATCAAACTGATTTCAAAAGTTAGGTTTTCATCCAATACAAATTTGCTGTTGTGAATTGATTTATTTATGATTTATTTTAGTTATTATGAATATATTTACATGTATTCTATTTTAATTATGATATATCTTGATATTTTGGTCTAGTTTGTAGAAGATGACCTTTGCCCGTAACCCTAGGTAATCATCTTGATATGAGTTATGTTATATTAGATCAATTGACTTTGTTATTGGTTGAAATACTTGATTATGTTGTTATACTAATCATTAATTAAATATGGTGATTTATAGTCCTTTCATTCTATTTCTTCAGAACTGATCTAGGTTGTGAAGTATGTTGTGAGTTTGACCTACGTATCTTGTGTTAAGCTATAAACTAGTATTGAATTTTGATGTAGTGATTCTTTTAGCCTTGTTATAATGTTCAGCATTGAATTATGATGATGTTATACCCTGATTGGGTTGATTTAAGGTTTAATGGTAATACCTTGATGATGGATTATGAAGGAGAGTTGGTATGTCATATGAACCCTATCCTTTACATCAAGTTACGGTTACTTGTGATTAAGTTATGATGTTGTATTAGAGTGTGCCTTGTATTAAGAATGATAGGGTGGTATGGTTTTTAATTAAAATGTCTTTACTATTGTTTATGAGGTGTTGTCTAAGATGTTAATTTTATGAGGATGGTAAATGATTTACCAATATACCTTATCTTGATATGAAAATGTTAATTTGCTTAATTCACCTATATAATTGTAATGAGAAGGAAAACCTAATGCAATTCACATTGAGCTATGATGATGACCTTATACCTATAATAAGTTATTATGATAAACAAAGACCTTAAAGACATTTCAACAAGGACTTAACTTAGCATCGAGTTAACTTGACAATGGGAGGTGATGGCTTTCCGTAAGGATACTTATCCAATTGATTCTCGTGAGAGGAGGCCCCAATTGACAAATGGTATGTATAAGGATTATATCTATCTCTTTGTTCTTGAATTTTGTTTCCCCCCTTAGGAAGAGTAGCTAGTTGGTCCACCTAGAAAGTTATGTCTATGTTTGGTTTTACTTTGGCCGGTAAACCATCTTTCTTTGATGTAAAGTTTTACAACATCCGATTCCACACTTAACTTTTGTGGTCTATGTTTGTTAAGTCAAGATTTCGTTAAACTATAATGAGGCAATGATGTATAAACCAACTACGGTGACTTGAGAGTTTGACTTAGCTTAAGTAGAAGTATGGTACTCTACCTATGCCTTGCACTAGTTTTCTTTGAAGGCCACATTATGCATGTATACGTTTATACTGGTACATGATATCAATATGATGAATTTCACACCGTTGATAATACATGTTTATTCGTGTAACTTATGGATATGAGTTTGTATACATTGGTAATGTATGATGATATGTAATCATAAATGCTATGCTATGTGAAGTAGGATGTTGGTCATGATTCTGATTAGATTACTTGAATGATTATGGTTATGGGGATTTGGTTGGTCATTGTACTTGTTGGTTTTACATTGGTTCAGGGATAATTGACTTACTTTCGTTATGATAAAGTGTGCTCTTATTCATGCTTGTTGCTATTATGACTTGATCATAGTGTTACTTTACTATATAGCAATTATACGATATGCATGTTGACTTGACTAGACTTGATGTTTTTCTTCTTTTTATGAATATGCATATGATTTAATGAACATGTCCTATTAGTTGGTATTGTCTTGTCAAATGTGCATAAAGGTTTTTAATGAAAAGTGCATAATTATTGTAATGTCCCTTTTCTTATCATGATTTCGATGTATGTGTGCATATGGTCTGATAATTAGTAGAAGTGGTGTAGTAACCCCATTTCTTCCATTTTCCCAACATTTTAGGTTCCGGTCTTGAAGGTATTTTTGAGACGTCTTTGAAGAAGACTTGGATTTCTTGATCATCCAAGTAGGGTAGGTCCTCATCTTCTGAGGGCAATGCAAATATCAATCTATGAAGTTGTTTTAGTATTATGACTACTCTTATATTTCTTTCCCTTCATTTGAGTACTAAACATTGTATGACCTATATGTTGTATTATTGTATTGATGTCTGGTCTATGCCCAATTTGATATACTCTTGTAGATGGTTATGAGATGAGAGGACTATTTTGAGACTATTTTGTATTATATATATGTATATCCAATAAAAGTAGAAGATTAAGTAATTTTCCTATACTAAGGGTCTATGTACAGTCGATATTTATATATATATATATATATATATATATATCTATATATCTATATATATATATATATATATATCTATATATCTATATATATCTATATATATATATATATATATACATATATATATATATATATATATATATATATATATATGTTAAAACACTATGTGTATGTAGAGGTCCATGTTAACCACAAATTAGAAATAATGAAAAGTTTTAAATTATCTGTTAAACTTGACCTATGAATGTAATGATGTAAGCTTGGAGGCTATTCTTAGTACTCAAAGAGGACAATTACGCCGGTTATGTCTAGAGGGTATTCTCGGATGAGACAAAATTTGTATAAGAGCATGACGTTAAATATGTTTGAGTCGATGTATCTCTCAATCACATTTATGTTGGTTTGTATTCATAATTTTGAAGAACACCAAATTCTATGTGGTTTTGCATCTAGTTCCCTTATTGTGATTATAGGCAATGACTACTCGAAGGAGTGCTGCTCAAAGAAATGAAGAAGAGATTGCCAATGCGGGAGTTCCTCCAAGTGGTGATCAAGATCCTCCTCTTGAGGAAGACGTGAATGATAACCAAGCCCTGGTCAATCGTCCTCCTTTAATGGATGAGGATATAAGGGATGCTATTTTCCAAATAGCCCAAGTCATTATAACCCAAGCACAATCCTCCACCACTCACGCCCAAGCCATGATGACCCAAGCAAATTTGGAGGCTGTACCCCGAGCACACAAACAAATTGTTACCATTTCCTCCCATCTAAGGCATTTAACTAGGATTAATCCTTCTACTTTCTATGGGTCTATGGTTGAAGAAGACCCCCAAGAGTTCATTGATGAAATCTACAAGATCCTATATGCTATGGGGTTGTCTACTAGTGAGAAGGCTGAGTTAGCCACTTACCAACTCAAAGATTTTTCCCAAACTTGGTATGTCCAATTGAGAGAAAATTGGATTTTAAGAGGTGGACCCTTTACTTGGGAAGCGTTCAAGAAGATTTTCTTGATCGGTTCTTTCCTAGAGAGAAGAGGGAAGCTACAGTGGTGAATTTCATCAACCTTCTTCAAGGAGGTATGAGTGTTTGTGAATAACCTTTGAAATTCGATTAATTGTCAAAATATGCTCCTTCTTTGATTTCCGATCCTAGGGATGAAAAAAAGTCATTTTGTGACGGGGCTGTCGGATGATTTGCAAGAGGAGTGTCATTCATCTATGCTACATGACTACACGAATATTTCTCATCTCATGGTTCATGATAAACATGTGGAAGAGTCAAGGCTAAAGAGGAAGAGTAGATATTCCAAGAGGGCAAGATCTTTTGATGGTTGTTCTTCAAAGGGGAGGCTTTAGATTCAAGACAAGCATAGGTTTACAAAGAAGATCTCCAATAAAGATCTTTCCAATTCCTTAAGTCTTAGTATGTTAGTATGTCCAACCCAATGTCTAAGAAGGGATGCATTACTAGTTAACTAATCTAAAAGCCTAATTGTTCCAAATGTTGAAAAGGTCATGTACGGAATCCTTAGTTGGAACGGTATTTGCTTTGGTTATGGCAAGATTTGCCACAAGGTTAGGGATTGACCTAATATTAAATGTAAAGAAAAGGCTGGTGGGAAAGCAAGCAGTTTAAATGAGACTCTGAAGAAGAATCCCTTTTATGCTGTCCACTCTAGGGGTGAGTAGGAGACATCTACTAACGTGGTGACCGATATGTTTAAAGTATTCTCTATTGATGTATATGCCTTACTTGATCTCGGTGCTACCTTATACATTCTTTCCGCTCTAGTAGATAAAAAGTTTGACATTTTTTCCCAATATAATGCATGAACCTTTTATAATGTCTACCTTTGTGGATGATTTTGGTGGTTGCAAAAACAGTATATAAAATTTTTTCAATAATGTTGCCCAATAGAGGTTCTTATGTTGAGCTAGTAGAACTTCATATGGTTGATTTTTAAAGTAATTTTGGATATATATGTTGATTGCTTGCTTTGGCTCATTAGATTGTATAACGAGGGTGGAGAAGTTTAACATTCCAAATGAGCCCATTTTAGAGTAGAAGGGGGAAAATTATATTCCTAGAGGTCGTATAATATAATGTTTGAAAACATGCAAACTGATCTTTGAAGGGTCTTTATACCATTTAGTATGAGTCCAAGATTTAGACTTCAAAATTCCTCCCATTGAGTAGGTCCCCGAAGTGAGGGAATTTCCTAAGGTCTTTCCTAATGATCTACCCGATATTCCACCCGTACGGGAAAATTATTTTGGTATCGACTTTTTATTGAATACAATCCTATTTTAATTTCTTATTATAAGATGACTCCATCTGAATTGAAAGAGTTGAACGCTCAAATAAAAGATTTAGTAGACAAAGGATTCATTACACCTAATATTTGTCAATGGGTGCTCTGATTTTGTTACTGAATAAGAAGGATGGGTCCCTTGGAATGTGCATTGATTATCCCCAACTCAGTAAAGTCCAAATTAAGAATAAGTATCCTCTCCCTCGGATTGAAGACTTGTTTGATCAACTCCAAGGTGCATGCTACTTTTATAAGATTGACTTCAGATCGAGGTATCATCAACATAGGGTGACAGATGAGGATATACAAAAGGCAACATTTAGGACCACATATGGCCGTATTAGTGTAACACCCCAAAACAAACTATGGGGAACTATAGCCTCATGGTTGTTTCTTGAGTTAATTTTAATTTAAAACAAGTTATTTTAGTTTTCTTAGGAAGTATATAAAGTTTGATTAATTTTGGAGGTCAAACGTCCATGACGTTTGGAAGGTGTGCCTTAAAAAGTTGTTCTTGTGTGTCTTGATGCATTTGTGTGAGTTTTACGTGTTCGTTATGCTTGAAACGGATGTTAGGTATTCCTTTGACCTAGAAAAATTAGTTTAGGGGGTTGAATTTCGGGCACGACCCCACCTAGGATCCATAAGGGGACCTAGTTGAAGGTCCCAAAACTTGGACAAAAAACCCAAAACCACTGCTCAATCGACGACACAGTCTACTACGCCTAGTCCCATCAATGCCCCGTTGACATGGGTATGTAGGCCCATACTTAGTGTTAATTCTTGAACCCCATGTATAAGCCTAAGAAGTCAGCAACGCCCTGCAGGACGGGCCGTTGACAAGGTGACGCCACGTAACATGGGCCGTCGGTTGACTCCTCCCAAAAGTCGTGGAAGCTGCTGACAATTTGGCGTGTTTTATACAAATTCAACCCAAGTGTTTTATAACCCTAGGTAAATATATTAGATGTTTTTAAGTTATATTAAGTTATTTTTATGCGCTAGAACTAGACAAGACCCCTAACTTCAAATATTCAACTCCCTCTAAAAAGAAAACTCTCTCAAAGTCATCATTGGAGCTAAGACTAAAGGTTACAACAAGGGCTAGTTTGGACGTGTATATTCATAAAACATTAGTGTTTTTCCTTCTATTTAAGGTATGATATCCATCCTTTAACCCTCTTCCATTCAACGAGCCATTTCAAAATGATTTCAAAAAGGGTTTCCAAACTCTAATTCCTTCTATCTTTGATTTTAAGTATGTGTCTTCTTGAAAAAGTGTTCTAATGATTTAAATATGTTTTATTCCTGTATTAATTGATGATTTTCGTTGTTAAAAACCTAATCAATTCATGTATATGCATATTTTAAAATTTTAGCTTAAGAAATAGGTTAAATAAGCATGTTTGGGTTAGGTATGAAATTTGGTCTTTTATGTTGCTATGGTTTTTTAGCCACTGACCTAAAGGGAATTATTATGATGAAATATTGAGAAATTTGATCATTTTTAATAGTGTCTTGGTTGAATGGTAACTTTCTTATATTGCATAGTTCTAATTGTAAATTCCTCTTGAGTGGTATGTTTCACTTACTTGATGACGGTGTGTATTTGATTTACTTGATATTGCATATTATTTTTTGTGAGTGTGGATTTGAAGGCCTAGAATATGAAATGAAGTGATATTGAAGATAAGTCTGGTCTTGTGTTTTGTAAAGTTTAATAGCACGTTTGTCTTATATTATGCCTAGGTAAAGTATATTATTTGTGAAGCATGTAATGTTTGTAAATTTATGAACGTAGGACTAAAGCATGGATAGAAGCTAATGTTAATGAAATGATGTTTATATGCAAGATGTGGTCACAAGTACTCACACACACTTAAATGAATGTATGAAGTAAAATTAAGTAAATAGAGGATTTTTGAGATGAACACTCTTCATGAGTTGAGATGATGTGTTTAGTAGTAGCCTCACTACATCCCATGAGCTTTCCAAGATAGGATAGAGGGTGAATGCCCTTCGTGAGTTGGAATGTGTTGTTTACTAGTTATCGTTAACCTATAATTTTAAAGTGTTTAGAATCCATGGGGTTTATGTCTAGCGCTGCGAGGATATCAGGAAGAGGTTGTTAGACTTCGTGAGTTTAGATATTGTATTCCAAGGTACCTCTTAAGATGAGTACTCCTCATGAGTAGAGATTGACTACTTAGTATGAATCTCCTTATCCCTGAATTATGCGACCGCATATGTGTAGCTATTTGGAAAGCCATGTAAAAGCTAAAAAGAATGACCTTATTATAGGCAAGTGAGGATCCATCTTCTGATAGGGGTTAATATTTGGATTCCATGTCTAGCTCTCATGGTCTATGTCAGTTAAGCTAAATCCTACAAAAGAAATGATTGAACTATGTCATTGAAAAGGACATACTACATGGGGTGGGTGGTAGTATGGGACGCTATCTACTCATTGCACAAGGTAGGACCTTCCGAAAGTGAAGAATGGTGTAAAATTATCAAAAAGAATGTACAACATAGGGTATATTGTGGTATGGGACGCTATCTACTCATTGCACTAAGTAGTCATTCCTAAAGGGAAGGCTTTGGTGGTATGTCGTTTGTCTTTTGATATCTTGCCATTGATAAAAGGTATTGTTTCTCGTGAGTTGAGTAAGTCGTAAGGGGTAGTCTTGAGGATTGTTTTAGTGTGTATTGAAAGAGGCATATGCATACTTCTTTCATGTCTTACCTTAATGAGTCGTAGGATATAGAAAATGAGTTCACTTTCTTTTTCGCTTGGATTTAAAACTTCACTCATTTATAATAGGATTGTTCATTTTAATTACTGGAGTTGATTTCATTGTGAATGCTTTAAGTGGTTCACTGTAATGGCCATTTGATTTCAGTGTAAATTTTGGTAAGTTTACTGCAAATGGTTATTTTGGTCAAAAATTATGGAAATTCTTATCTAAGTGTTAAATGATGGTTAGTATGCTGTTTTACTTCCATATTCTTGAATATTTTTAATTAAATTTCAAGAAATGTTAATTTACTAAAATGTCCATTTACGCATGTTTTTGCATATGACATACTTAGTACATTATTTATACTAACTCAATACTTTTCTTTACCTTATAAGTATATTTTAAAGACTTTTGGAAGATTCAAAGGCGAAGATTAGGAAATTCCAATGTCTCAAAAATTGGTATGTCCTCACATGTTCAAGGACATAGTCTATTTTTTCCTAGTTTTATTTAAAGATTTATTATGTATTTGATTTCAATGTAAAGGGCCGTGTCCCTAAGATATTTTATGTCATGTCTAAAGTTTGTCTTATGACGATGATATTTCTTAGTATTAATGAAAGGTTTCATTTTTATTAATTTATTCGAGAAAAGTTTTAATTCCGCAGTACTTTTCATGTCATATGTAATGAATGATACTTAAAAGGCTTGTACAAAACCCTAAAGGGTAAAATTAGCCCGGTCATGAAATGAGGGTTCCTCTTAACTTCTAGGGTGTACTTTCTGGTCGTGATAGACTTTGTATCAGAGCATAAGGTTACGGGAAATACTTTAGGCTATAAAAGTCTCACAAGCCACATATATCTGTATCTTGGTCATTAGTGTAAGTCGCGACACATCCATGGAAAAATGGCTATATGATGAATGAAGTTACTTTCTTATCTATTCTTATGTCGTGTTTTAGAGTTGAGTCATATATGTTGTCTTTTCTCAACCTATTCTATTTGTGATTATAGGACATGAATACAAGGAGATCAACCGCTAGAAGGAATGATGGAATATTAGATAATTAGAGGATCCCTCCCCGTGTTGACCAAGTTCCTATTATCGGCATAGAGGAAGAGAATGAGGAGGTTCCCCTTCAAGAACCTCATGTGCCTTAAGAACCTCACGAGCCTTAAGAGCCTAAGTGCCTCCTATGCCTCAAGATCCTTTTGTTGAAAGAGATATGACTAATGTGGAATTTAGGGCTACCCTAATGAACTTGACCAAAATTTAGACGACTCAAGCTCATGTCGTCAAAATCACTTTGTTTCCCAAGATAATCATGGAGTTGGACCGCAACCAAATTCTAGTTCTCCCGCATCTAGAATTAGGGACTTCATGAATATGAACCCTCCCACTTTCCATGCCACTAAGGTTTATGAAGATCCACAAGGTTTAATAGATGACGTTTTCAAAGTGGTAGATTCTACGGGTGTGACCCTTAGGGAGAAAGTGTAGTTAGCCGCTTACAAACCCAATATGTGGCTCAAATGTTGTCCGAGCAATAGAGTATTCATAAACCCTTAGAAGAGGTTTGATTTATTGGGGAGAATTCAAATAGGACTTTCTAGATAGGTAATTTACATTAGAGTGGAGGGAGAAGAAGATGGTCGAATTCCTGAACCTTTGTCAAGGTGGGATGAGTGTGCAAGAGTACTCTCTCAAATTCACCCAACTCTCTATGTATACCCCAAGTATGGTTGCCAAACCTAGGGCTAGGATGAACAAGTTTGTGATGATACTTTTTAGCTTGGTGGAGAAAGAGTGTCGTACGACAATTCTTCGTAATTATAAGGATACATCTAGGCTCATGGTTTATGCACAACAAATTGATGAGTTCAAAATAAGAGGCCTAGGTAAGATTATTCTAGTTACCCTACTCCTAAGAAGAAGTTCTATCACCAAGATGTTTCCATGTGAAAAAAGGAAAGCTCTCCAAGCCAAAATTCCGAAGGTGGTCGCCATCTTTTGAGAGGACTAGGTGCCCTGGTTGGGGGAAGCAACATTTGGATATATTTGTTGCCGAAACGAATGGTTGTTTTGAATGTTTTCATAGGGGACACAAGATGAGGTATTTCCCTTAAATCAAAGCAAGAGGGAAAGAGGTCAATCAAGCTTCCCTAGACCCTAATTCTTCAAAGAAGAACCCTTCCTATGGGATGGGAGCTAGGAAGGATAAATAGTCAAGAGTGTATTATCTTGGTAAGACTTAACTCTTTATGATTTTTTTATGTTATGAAATGATTTTATTTCTGTTTTATAGTTCATATGATCATGTCATCTCGATGAATTTCTTAGAGATTAAATTTTGAAAAAATTGGTACTCTTTACGGTGAGGAAGGTGAACCTCACTGTGAATTTTTTTATTTTGTAAAAAGAATTTGTTTGTCTTGAAATGAAGTTTTAATTTTTGAAAATGTATTGTATATGAGAATGTATAATGTTTTATAAGGTAGTTCCTCCATAGGAGAAGGTTAAGTGTGAGTTTTTGAAATTTTTAAGTTTGCAAGAGTCGCCTATGTTGATAAGTGTTTGAAAGTGTGAAACGATGCTCCTTACAATTTGATGCTTTGATTTTGAGTGTTTAAGACTTGATTGTGATGTGTTATGTTATGATAAGAGATTCCTTTTTTTTCTTGATGTTTTATTGTTATTTGAGGACGAATGCTATTCTAAGTGGGGGCGAATGTAATGCCCCAAAATGAAGTAAGGTGAACTACCGCCTCGTGGTTGTTTCTTGAGTTATATTTAATATAAAATGAGTTAATTTAGTGTTCTTATTCATTGTATGAAGTTTGGTTAAATTGGGAGGTCAAACGTCCAAGAACGTCCATGACGTTCGGAAGGTGTGCCTTAGGAAGTGTTCTTGTGTGTCTTGATGTGTTTGTGTGTCTTTTACGTGTTTGTTTTGCTTGAAGCTGGTGTGATATGTTCCTAAGACCTAGAAGAATTCGATTAGTGGTTTAAATTCCGGGAAAGACCACATCTAGAACCAAAAATGGGCCTTAGTTGAAGGGCCCAAGACATGGACAAAACTGCCAAAAACACTACTCAATCGACGAGGCATTCTACTACGCGATGCCCCGTCGACTGGGGGGTGTAGCCTCATACTTAATGGTAAGTCTATCCCCCCATGTATAATCTTCTGAAGTCATCGACGCCCAGAAGGATGGGTCGTCGAACAGGCGATGCCCCATAGATTCAGTCGTTGATTGACGAAAGCTGCTACCAACTTGAGGTGTTTTATGTAAATTCACCCCAATTAGTTTTTAACATAGGTCAATATTTTCACTTTTTTAAATTTAAATTAAGTTATTTTTAATACTTAGACCTAGACAAGACCCCTCACATCACATATTCAGTCCTCTTCTAAAGAAAACTCTCTCAAAGTCACCATTGGATCTAAGACTCACTGAGGTGAACAAGGTCTGGTTTGTGCGTGTATCTTCATAAAAAATAAGTAGTTTCTTCTCTTTTAGGTATCGTATCCATCCTTGAACCATGATCCATTCAAGGAGCCATTTCCAAAAGATATCAAAAAGGGTTTTCAAACTCAAATTCCTTCTATCATTGATTATATGTATGGGTATTCTTGTAAAAGTTTACTAATGATTTTAATGTGTTTATTATTTTATAAATTATTTATTTTCATGTTAAAAAACATAAATAATTCATGTATATGTATATTTCAAAGTATTAGCTTATGATATGGGTTAAATGAGCATGTTTGGGTAAGGTATAAACTTTTGTCTTCTTATGTTGCTATTTTTTATTAGCTACTTCCCTAAGGGACTTATTATGATGAAATATTTATAAATTGATTATGGACTATAATGGCTTGGTCTAATGGTGACTTTCTTATGTTGCATAGTTCTTATTGTAAATTGCTCGAGTGGTATGGTCCATCTTCTTGGTGGCGGTGTTATTTTATGAACTTGATACTACTTAGTATGTTTTGTGAGTGTGTATTTGAATTCCTAGTATATGAATGAAGTGATATTGAAGATAATATTGTCTTGTGTTTTGTGAAGTTGAATAGCATATTTGGCTTAGATTATGCACTGGTAAAGTACATGACTTATGAAGCATGTAAAATCTGTAAATTGATGAATGTGTGACTAAATCATTTCTAGGATCTAATGTTAATTAAATGATTTTTATATTCAAGATGTTATCACAAGTACTCACACACATTTAAATGGTATGAAGTTAAATTGAGTAAATAGAGGAGTTTTGAGGTGGACACTCTTTATGGGTTGAGATGAAGTGTTTAGTAGCAATCTCACTACATCTCATGAGCTTTCCAAGATAGGTTAGAGAATGAATGCCCTTCGTGATTTGAGATGTGGTGTTCATTATCTAACCTTACGCTATAGTTTTAAAGTTTTTAGAATCCACGGGGGTTATGCCTAGCAGCGAGAGCATATGATGAAGAGGTGGTTACACTTTGTGAGTTGAGATGTTGTATTCTAATGTACGTCTTGAGATGAGTAGTACTCATGAGTAGAGAATGAGTACTTAGTAGCAATTTCCTTATCTCTTTACTTGGCGCCCGCATAGGTTTAGCTATTGGGAAAGCCATATTAAAGTTAAAAAGAATGACCTTACTCTAGGCAAGTGAGGATCCCTCATCAGATAGGGGTTAATATCGGGATTCCATGTCTAGATCTCATGGTCTTTGTGAGTTAAACTAACTCCTACAAAAGAACTTATTTAAGTAAGTCTTCTAAATGAAGGTCTTACTTAGGGTAGGTGGTGTTATGGGATGCTATCTACTCAATATACTAGGCAGGACCTTTCCAAAGTGAAGACTTGGTGATAAACCTTCTTAAATAATGCACTCATTAGGGCAGTTGGTGGTATGAGAATTTATGTACTCTTTGCACTAAGTAGTCATTTCGAAAAGTTAAGACTTTGGTGGTTTATTGGTTGTCTTTTAATGTCTTGCCACTGTTTGAGGGCCTTGTTTTTCCCAACTTGAGTAAGCCTAAAGGGGTAGTCTTGAGGATTGCTTTGGTTTATATTGAAGGAGGAATAAGCATACTTCCTTCATGTCTTACCTTATTGAGTCTTAGGATAATCTTGAGATAGGGAAACTATTACACAAAATTAGTGCACTTTCTCTGTCGCTTGGATCAAAGTTCACTCATATAGTATAGGACTGATCATTGTAACTGCTAAAGTTGAATTTATTGTGAATTCTTTAAATGATTTACTGTAAATGCTTAAATGGTTCATTGAAAGGGTCATTTAATTTAAGTGGAAATTTTATTAATTTTTATTAAAATGGTCGTTTTGTATAAAAATTAGTGGAGTTCTTATCTAATTGTTAAATGATGGTTAGTATGATGTTTTTATTCTACATTCTTGAATATTTTTACGTAAATTGCGTGAAATGTTATTTTACTAAAGTGTCCCTTTTTGCATGTTTTTGTCTATGCCATACTTAGTACATTTTTTGTACTAACCCCATATTTTTCTATACCTTGTAAATATAGGTTGAAGACTTTTTAGAAGATTCAAAGGCGAAGCTTGGGAAATTTCACTATCTCAAGAATTCTTATATCATCATATATTTGAGGACATAGTCTATTGTTTCCTAGTAAGAATTATTCGTATTTAATTTCAATGTAAAGGGTTGTGTCCCTAAGATATTATATGTCGTGTCTTAAGTTTGGCTTTTTATGATGAGATTTCTTAAGTATTTATGAAAGATTTCCTTTTAATTAATTTATTCGTGAATAGTTTTAGTATCAGCACTGTATTTCATGTCTTATATTATGAATGCAAGTTAAAGTGATGGTACAAGACCCCAAAGGGTCAAGTACGCCCTGTCATGAAATGAGGGTTCCTCTTCACCTCTAGGAGGTAATTTTGGGTCATGACAATGAGTTCCAAATAAATATCTTTTGGTCTCACAATTGCCACGACAAAATTTATGGATCTCATCTATAGTATTTTTTTTAAGTTACCAAGATTCATTTGTCATTATCTTCATTGACGACATCTTAGTATATAAAAAAATGAGGTTGATCACATGAAACATTTGAGATTGGTTTTACAAGAGCTAAATTAAAAAAAAAATATTTGCCAAATATAGAAAGTTTTAGTTTTGATTGAGGTCTGTGGCATTTCTTGGTCTTATAATCTCCAATGAGGGTCTTGAGATTGATAAAAGAAAAACCGAGGTGGTGAAATGTTTGCCTAGACCATTGACTCCAATCGACATTAGTAGTTTGATGGATCTAGCGGATTATTAATGGAGGTTTGTGAATGGTTTTGCATCAACTGTTTCTCCCTTAACTACTTTGACCCAAAATAATAAGAAATTGTAGTGGTCGAAGCCATGTGAGAGAAGCATCCAAATATTTAAAGATAAACTTTCTTCCGCTCTAGTGTTGACTTTACCACAGGGTACAAAGGGTTTTATTTTGTATTGTGATGTATCCCGAGTGGGTTTAGGGTTTCTAAATTAAGTATGTAATTTTATGAAGCATGCAAAGTGTGAAATTGATGAATGTAGGTCTAAAGCATGTATATAAGATCATATTAATGAAATGGTACTTATGTTCAAGGTGTGCTCACATGTACATAAACTCACAGTTGAATGAATATATAAAGCTATGTTTAGTAGATAGAGGAGTTTTGGGGTGAAAACTCTTCGTGTGTTGAGATGAAGTGTTTAGTAGCAACATCACTACATCCTAAGAGTTTTCTAAGATAAGTTGAAGGATGAATGCCCTTCGTGAGTTGAGATGTGTTGTTCAGTAGTTATCCTTAACCGATAGTTTAAAATGTTTAGAATTCGTAGGGGTTATGTCTAGCACCGAGATGATATAAAGAAGGGGTGGTTACATTTCGTGAGTTGAGATGTTGTATTACAATGTACCTCTTGATATAGGTACTCCTCATTAGTGGAGAATGAGTTACTTAGTAGCTATAACCTTATAACTTCACCATGCTCTCGCATAGGTGTAGCTATTGGCAAAGCAATGTAAAACCTAAAAAGTATGACCTTACTCTAGAAAAGTCAGGATCCCTCATCATATAGGGGTTAATGTCGGGATTCCATGTCTAGCTCTCATGGTCTGTATCGGTTAAGATAACTCCAAAAAAAGAAATGAATGATCTATGCCTTCTAAATGAGTTATATACTTAGGGTAGGTAGTGGAATAAGACACTATCTATCCATTTCACTACGTAGGCATTCTGAAAAGGGAGTCTTTGTGAGTCTTATTTGAATTGAACAAACTAAGTCTTTTAAAAGAACGTACTACTTAAGATAGGTGGTGGCATAGGATTCTCTCTATCCATTGCACTCGGTAGGAAATTACGAAAGGGGAGTCTTGGTGCCAAGTTTTCAAAAAGAGTGTACTACTTAGGGTAGGTTGCGGTATGGGACGCCATCTACACATTGCAGTAAGTAGGCATTCCGTAAGTGAATTCTTGGTGTCTTGAGGGGTGATCTTCTATTGTATTACCTTGGAGTGGGTACTTATTCTCCTGAGGTGGGTATGCCAAAAAGGGAGATCTTATTGAAGGTTGCTTGGGTGGGTATTGAAGGAAGCATATGCATACTTTCTTTATCTATCACCTTAGTGAGTCTTATGATGACCTTAAATGGGGAAACTCCGACGGAAATGATGCTTACTTTCTCATTGTCAATTCTTTGGAAGTTCACTACTTTAGTGTCTTTTAGTTCACTATATAGGTTAAATAGAGTCACTATAATATTTTTGGATTTTACTGTAAAGTGTATTCTTTGGCTAACATTATGGAAATTTCTTCTCCAAGTGTTAAATTATGATTCTTATGATTTTTTTCTGTTATGTTCTTGAATATTTTACCTAATATTCATGAAATGTTATTTAATAAAATTTCCCATTTCACATGTTTTTGCATATGTCATACTTCGTACATTGTTTTGTACTAACCCCATACTTTCCTACACTATCTAAGTATAGGTTTTTTTCGAATTAAGGTTGAAGACTAGAACAGAAAAGAATTGTAAAGTTTCTCTCTAAGAAAACTATGTCCTCATAAATTAGAGGGCATAGTCCTTTATTAATTTCTTATTAAATGACTAATGATGTATTTCTTTTAATGTAAAGGGCCGTGTTCCTAAAATATTATGTTGTGTCTTTATGTTGGCTTTTGACGATGAGATTCTCTAAATATTTATGAAAGACTAGTTTTTATTAAATTGTCTTGAAAAGTTTTTATTCCGCACTACTTTTCATGTATTATGTGATGGACGATAGTTAAAGGTCCTACAAGACCCCATAGAGTCAAGTACGCCTTGCCACGAACCGAGGTTTCTTATTAAGTTGTAGGGATACTTTTGGGTCATTACCGACTTGGTATCAGAGCATAAGGTTATGGGAAATAGTTTAGGTTCTTGATCATTGGTGTGAGTCACGTTACATCCATGGTCAAGAGGCTATAGGATGACAGAAGTTTTACTTTCTTCTCTATTCTAAAGGCATGCCTTAGAGTTGAGCCATAAAAGATGTGTTTTCTCAACATCATCTTTTTGTATTTTTATAGGACATGAGTACGAGGAGATCAACCTATAGAGGAGGGATGTGTATCTAATGAGAGGATCCCTCCCCTTGTTTACCATGTTCCTATTGTTGGACGAGAGGATGAGAATGAGGAGGTTCCTCTTCAAGAAGCTCATGTGCCTCTTGAACCTCACGAGCCTCAAGTCCCCATGTGCCTATCATGTCTGATGCTCATTTTTTTTAAGAAGATATGACTAATATTGAGTTTTGGGCTGCACTAATGACCTTTACCCAACTCATGTCGACTCAAGATAATATCGCCAACAATCACTTTTTTGCTGAATCTAACCAAGGAGTAGGACCCCAACCTAAAGCTAGTACTAGCGCTTCTACTATTCAGGATTTAATGAGGATGAACCCTCCCACTTTTCATGGAACTAAGCTTTATGATGATCAACATGGTTTCATATAGTTTTCAACGTGGTAAATTCTATGAGTGTGACCCCTATGGAGAAAGTGGAGTTAGCCACTTATCAACTCAAAGATGTTGCTCAAGTGTGGTTTGAGCATTGAAGGGTTTAGAGACCCTTAGAGAGAGGTCTGGTTGAATAGGAGGAATTCAAATAGCATTTCCTAGATAGATTCTTTCCCCTAGAGTTGAGGGAGAACATGATGGTAGAATTCATGAACCTTTATCAAGGGGGAATGAGTGTGCAAGAGTAATCTCTAAAATTCACCCAACTCTATATGAATGCCACAACCATGGTAGCCAACCTTAGGACTAGGATGAAAAAGTTTATGACGGGAGTGTCTAGCTTGGTGGAGAAATAGTGTCGTACGTCAATGCTACTTAATGACATTGATATTTATAGGCTCATGGTCTATGCACAACAAATTGAGGAGTCCAAAATTAGGGATATAAGTCAAGAGGGTTAGATACCTAGGTCGGATAATTCTAGTAACAAAAATCTAAAGAATAGGTTCTATCACCAAGATTCTTTCATAGGAATCAAGGAGAAGGCACCAAGCAAAAATACCCAAGGTGGTGCTCATTCTGTTGAGAGGACTAGGTGTCCTACTTATGGGAAGCAACATATGGGTAGATGTCTTGCGGGAATGGATGGTTGTTTCTCATGTGGTGATAAGGGACACAATATGAGGGATTCCCTAACATGGATACAAGAGGGAAAGAGGTCAATTAAGCTTCCCTATATCCTAATGCTCCAAAGAAGAACCTTTCTTATGGGATGAGAGCTAGGAAGGATAACTAATCTACAGTCAATGGTCTTGGTAAGTCTTAACACTATATGATTCTGATTTTTATGTTATGAAATGAGTTTATACGGTTTTATAGTTTAGATTATCATGTCATCTTTATGAATTGCTCAACGAGTAAAATTTTGAATTTTTTAGGTATGTTTTGGATTATTAAAGTTAGATTCACTTTTAGTTTAGAAAACTTTGAGAAAAAAAGATATTCCTTGCCTTAGTTGAAGTTTCAATATGTGTAAAAGTGATATATATCATTATGTTTAATATTTAAGAAGGTAGTTAATCCATAGAAAAAAAGGAAAGGATGAAAGTTGAACTTGTGAAGTTATTACTAAGTTCTTATGTTGCAAAGTGTTTGAAACTGCGAAAAAATTCTCCTTCATAGTTGATGCCTTTATTTTGGGTCTTCTGATCATGATTTTAATGTGTTATGTGATGCTAAGTGAGTCCTTGTTGTATTTGAAGTTTTAGTGTCATTCGAGGATGAATGTTATTCTCAGTGGGGGAGAATGTAGCGCCCCCAAAAGAACTCATGTTAACTAGAGCCTCGTGAGTATTTCTTGAGTTAATTTTGTTTGACAATGAGTTAATTTAGTGTTATTAGGTAGTGTGGTAAGCATGGCTATTTTTTAGGTCAAACGTCTGAGAACATCTATGACCTTCAGAAGATTTGTCTTAGATAGCGCTTGTGTGTCTTGATGTGTTTGAATGAGTTTCACATGTTTGTTTTAATCAAAATTTATGTGGAATTTTCCTAAGACCTATATGACTTAGTTAATTTGTTCAAATTTTTGGTGTGACTCCATATAGGACAAACGAATGGGCCCTAGAATCGGACCCCATACTGAGCACCAAGTTATCAAACCACTACACTATCGACGGAGTCTACTAGCCGTAGACTCAATCATTCCCTGTCATTTAGGGGCGTAGTCCCATACTTACTGGGAGTCTATTCCCCCATGAAGTAGTATCTAAATCCATCGACGCCCTAGCAGAACACGTCGTCGATCAAACTACGCACAATAGCTTGGGGTCGTCGATTGGCACCTGCAAAAGTTGTTGAATGTTTGCTGATAGTTTGGGGTGTTTTGTATAAATTCACCCCAAGAATTTAGGACCCTAGGATGATATTTTTTTGTTTTTTAATTTATATTAGATTAATTTTAAGTCCTAGACCTAGACAAGACCCCTCACTTCAAAAATTCATACTATCTCTCCAAAGAAAAAACTCTCAAAGTCACCATAAGAGCTAAGACTCAAGCAGGGAAAGAAGGGATTGTTTGTATGTGTTTCTTCAACAAAAATTAGTGGGATTCCTTCTCAATGTGGTATTCATCCTTGAACCCTCTTCCATTCAAAGAGTCATTTTAAAAATTATTCAAAAAGGGTTTTCAAACTCTACTTTCTACTATATTTGATTTTAAACATGGATCTGCTTGTAAAAGTGTATTAATGATTAAAGTTCTGATTATTATAATATTAATTTATTAATATAATGTCAAAACCTTCATCAACTCATGTTTATGCATATTTCAAACTTTTAGATTAAGAAATGGGTTAAATGTATATATTTGTGTAGAGTATGAAATTTTGTTTTCTTGTGTTGTTATTTTGTTTAGAAACTTACCTTAGGGACTTATTATGATGAAATACTAAAAATATTATTATAGGTGGTTATGTCTTTGTTAAATGGCGAGGTGCTATAATTGTGTAATTCTTATGATATATAGTTCTTGAGTGGTGTGGTCCACCTTATTTGTGGCAGTGTTGATTTGATGAAAGTGATATTACTTAATATGTATTGTGAGTGTGTATTTTAAGTCCTAATGTTAAATGAAGTGATATTGAATATTGATCTTGTATTGTGTCCTGTGATGTTCGAATTTCAAGTTGGCTTATATTATGCAAATGAAGTATGTGATTTTGTGAAGCTTGAAAAGTTTATGAATTGATGATTATAGGTCTAAAGCATGTGCAGATGTTAATGTAAATGAAATGGTGCTTATGCGCAAGGTGTTCTCACATGTACACATAAACTCACACTTGAATGTATGTATGAAGCTAAGTTGAGTAGATAGAGGAGTTTTGGGGTGAACGCCCTTGGTGAGTTTAGAAGAAGTATTAAGTTGCAACCTTACTACATCCTAAGAGCTTTCTAACATAGGTTGGAGGATCAATTCCCTTCGTGAGTTTAGATGTGGTGTTAACTAGTTATCTTGAAAAGATAGTTTAAATTTTTAGAATATGTGTGGTTTATGTCTAGTACCGAGAGGATATGAAAAAGTGGTGGTTACACTTCTAATTTGAGATGTTGTATTCCAATGTACCTCTTGAGATGAGTACTCCTCGTTAGTAGAGAATGATTTAGTTAGTAGCAATCTACTTATCCCATAACTATGCACCCGCATAGGTGTAGCTATTGGGAAAGCCATGTAAAAAATAAAAAGAATGAATTTAGTCTAGGAAAATTAGGATCCCTCACCCAATAGGGGTTAATATCAGGATTCAATGTCTAGCCCTCATAGTCTATTTCGGTTAAGCTAACTCCCTAAAAAAAAGGAATCTGCTAAGCCTTCTAAAAAAGTGTTATACTTATGGTATGGAGTGGAATGGGATTGTATCTATACATTAAACTAGGTAGGAATTTTTAAAGGGATTCTTGGTGAGTCTTCTTTGAATAATATGAATTAATTCTCTTAAAAAAACGTACGACTTAGAATAGGTGGTGGTATGGGACACTATCTATTTATTGCATTAAGTAGGACCTTCCAAAAGATAGTATTGGTTCGAAATCTTCTAAAAGAGTGTGCTACTTAGGGTAGGTGGTGGTTAGGACGCCATATACTCATTGCACTAAGTAGGCATTCTAAAAGGGAGTTCTTGGTGTGTTGTTGGGTGCTCTTCTATTCTATTGCCTTTGAGTAGGGGCTTATTCTCTGGAGGTGAGTATGACAAAAAGAGAGGTAGTCTTGAGGGTTTCTTGGGTAGGTATTTAAGGAGGCGTATGCATACTTTCTTCATATCTTACCTTAGTGAGTCTTATGATGAAATAAAATTGGGAAACATCGATGGAAATGATGCTTACTTTCTCATTAGCAACACTTTGGAAGTTCACTGTAAGGGTTGAATAGAGTAACTGTAATATCTTATGATTTCGTTGTAAAGTGTATTCTCTGGCTAAAATTATTGAAATTTCTTCTCTAAGAGTGAAATGATGATTCTTATGATGTTTTGCTTTTATGTGCTGGAATGTTTTACTTAATACGCATGAAATGTTATTTCACTAAAAAATTTCTTTTCACATATTTTTGCATATGCTATACTTAGTATATTGTTTATTCCTAACCACATACTTTTTTATACTTTTTTTTAAGCAAGGTTGAAGACTAGAAGGGAAATGCTTGGGAAAGTTTCTCTCAAGGCAAAGTATGTCGTCATATATTCGAGTTCATGGTCCTTTTCTTAGTTTCTTATTTAAAAACATATTATGTATTACCTTTAATGTAAAGGGCCGTGTCCCTAAAATATTATAATGTGTCTTTAAGCTTGATTGTAACAATGAAATTCTCTAAATATTTATGAAAGACTAGTTTTAATTAAATTGTCTTTAAAAGTTTTTATTCCGCACTACTTTTCATGTCTTATGTAATGGACGTATTTAAATTACTTGTACAAGACCCGAAAGGTCAAGTACGCCTTGCCACAAACCGAGGGTTATCTCTAACTTCTAGGGGTACTTTCGGGTCATGATAACTGTCCTTATTTCTCCATCCATCATATGTGGAGAAACAATAAGAACTTGACCATCCATAGGAACATGCTCAAGTGGAGGTACATGGTTGTATTGTTGAGGAGGTTGGTCTTCATGAGTTTCCACATTAGCATTGCCTTCTTTGTCCCTTCTTGCGGCTTCCCTTCTAGTATTTCATACCTATAACAATGATTCAAGGTTTAGGTAAATGCACATAATAAGACACTAGAGGAATGATATAGGAAAGCAAGAAGTTGAAAGTTTCCAAAGCATCACATAGTATCTTATTCATAAGTGTGGCGCGCTTCACAATTATTAAGACGTATCTACATAGACATTGTTTAATAAGACACCGATTCTAAGGATATTCAATAACTGTCGTTGTTGTCCTCGAAGTGGACTAAGACTATTATGTTAGCATTCGTCATTACATTTTATAGGTTAAAAAGTATGGAAACTTAAAACTTTTCATTTACATCTACATTATGTGATTTACATAGACCTTTCGCCTACACATTATATATACATATGGAGTTTACTTGGACTCCTCGCAATAAGAAGCTTACTTAGTCTTCTACTTTTCTGTCACATATTTATACCATTCACAATATTGTCTTAATAGGGATGTCTCATGATAAACAATCTAAACGCAATAGAACAATATGGTCATATCCCTTACATGAATGTATAAATTCTACTTATGGCTTACAACAGTATTTTGAACAATAATAGCTTAACGAATGTCATTACTTTATAGAAAGTCACATAGGTAGAATGTGTTAAGGCACAATCCTCGGATCTCGAGGACATACCCACACTTGGAGAAATCATACAAGCCTTCTTTGCAAAGTGGTCACGAACCCTTAAAAGACAGATACCTAAAATGTTTGTGGAAAAGGGAGAAATAGGGGATATCACATCACTTGTACTAAGTATGGAAACATATGAACACACAACATTGAAATTATTCAAAAAAGAGACATTTGATAAAACCATGCCAAGTTTCTTTTAAAACCCTTCAAAATAACCCAAAAACACATGAGACAGTAATCACATAATCCTTATAATAAAATCATATTCAACAAAAGACCAACACACTCATGATAAACCAAGCAAACGATGTATAGCATTATATAATTCATATCCATTGCAACTCTAACATCATATTATAACCATAAAGCATTTTCATGAGTTCCTAACATTATAACATAAGTAGAGCCCTTACTCATAACTTCTTACCACGCCTACTAGTGATTGTCATGTGAAGCCCCAAAACTCCACCAAACCAAGCAAATTAACCATAAGAAATGTCTTACTTCACACAACATAGCATTATAAGTGTTTGTCCTCATATTTAGCAATGTAGACCATTAACATGAATAATCAACAAAAGCATACCATTCATTTCATAAGATCATAATAACAGAAAAATCACCTCCTAGGATTTCAATGTATAGGTAGACTCTCATACCCCTACTTAGACTAAGTCGAACCCCATAAGTCTTCCTAGTAAGAGTTTATTTATTACTTCATTTTACTGTGAACATCTTCCCTTAACGATTGTAAAACACATGCGATAATGTGGAATCCGTTGTCATGGAACCCTACACCGAAATAAGGTACTTGACAATTTAGTACCAATACATTATCATAGCATCTACGTGAATCCATTAGATGGTATTCCTATTGGGGAAACATAGTTAAACAACAATAAGATGTACTTGGGACCCTCTTTATGCTACATGTTTTATAGTCTCCAGTCTAATTGGTACACTCTTGAACCTACCTTTCTTATTTTTTAAGGGACACTCCACACTACTATTTCCCTCGGTGATAAGTTAGAGTCTCTTTTGAAATGAAATAATTTAACAATTATAATTACCTTAGGTCATTGGAGAATTTGTCCTTGTATAGACATAATCATTAGCTCAATAGAAATAGCACGAGAAAGACTTTCAATACAACCCTCACATGTGATATTAGCACATTAACATCATCATATCATAGTAAGGCACATAGGTAATTCATAACCAACCATATATCATTACGTCTTAAGCATAATTTGAAATTTACATAATCAAGATATTTCAATTACATCTTCATACCACACCTACTCAACCTTATTACAAGACATACTTCAATTGAAATTCAACACCAAGTACAAGCCATCGTTATTGAAATAAAGGATTGAGATCAGAAAGACTTGCCCAAATTTCCTTCAATAGACATCATCCATGGTCTTAACATTAAAAATTGATTTCATCTAGAAATAGGTGTAACAATATCATACAATAATATTCTATACAAGAACAAAGTCAATTGTATCATCACTAATGTGAAAAATTCTAAAAGAAGCTCATAGTTCTCAATACTCCATTAATATGGGTACCAAAAAAATGTATCATGAACTTCAACATGTTTTTCGGTGGAATGGTTTGAAAAGTGACACAACGGAGTTTGTGGCTAAATTTCCTAGTTGTCAATAAGTTAAGGTCGAGCATGAAAGATTGGAAGGTCTAACCCAAGTTATGAATGTTCCTACTTGGAACTAGGAAGATATCAATATGAACTTTGTAGTTGCTTTTCCACGTATACGGAGGTAAAAATACTCAATATGTGTGATTATTGATAGATTAACGAAATATGCCTACTTTATCACCATTAACTCTAATTTTTCGATGGAAGAGTATGCTAGATTGTACCTTAATGAGATTTTTAGTTTTCACTACAATCCCGTTGGAGACCCCTTGCTCTTGGGGTTTTATCCACTCATGAAACATTAAAGGACAAGAGATTGCTACTAGATACCTCGCCTGAGCTAATGGATAAGTATCCATCCCCTTCCAACATACATTCATTCGATATCTCAAAGGAGATATAAAGATTGCTACTAGACACTCAGCCTCGAACTATAGATGAGGACCCATATCAATGCCAACATTCATTCATTCGGAAGGGATATAAAGATTGTCAATCGACACTCTGCCTGAACTTATTGATGAGCATCCATCTAAAATCCAAAATCCATTGATTCATTCTCAATTCAAAAGTTTTAGTTATGAACAAGGTTTTATAAATAATATCATTACATTAGACATAATCATAGCACATTCATAGAGATGTCACACACATATACTTTAATAGATGCATTATGTTAAAACCATCATCTTTGAAGTGGATATACATCAAATTAAAAATATTTATTCAACAAGTAATTCATCAAAACATTATTTCAATCCATATATCTTTAATACCAATAAACCAATATTTAACATAGCTAATCTAAAGCAATGTAGACAAGTTCTATTCAGATGCATTCATTATCAACAAAACCACTTCATAAAGGCATTTATGGGTTTGTAGAGTATTTTAATCCTAAATCTTCAATATAACAGTAATATAACCATAATATGTCATTGGAAACCGTTTTTAAATTATTTTGTGAACGAATCCATTAGATTGATTAAAACCCTAGATTTTTTATGAACTTAAAAACATTTAAAACTACGTGAAAATTGACTCTATGGATGGAAACTATCCTTAGACGAAGGATAAACATACCTTTACTATGATTCTCCATGAAATTTGATGAATAAAAGTGTTGAATGTAAACCGTAACTCCCACTACTTCTTCTTCTTCTTTGAGTTAGAGAAAAACATAGGGAGAGAAAGATCTTTCAGGTTTCGATTTGGATGTTTTGAGATAAGAAGTTAAATAGGTATTTTAATACTTGAAAAAAATTATATTTATAATATAAACCATTTAAAATCAACCCCACTGTAAGGACCCTCAAAACTAACTAGGATGATCTAGAGTCTCATGTGTGTCTTCATAGTAAATAATATGTAAATACAGTGTTTCACATTTTGGAATAGTCGTTTAAAAATGTATGGAAGTCATATGTTGAAGGACGACCAACATGTCTAGAAACTAGTATTTGTTGTGCTAGTATGTCATTGTATGTTTGCCTTTTTTCTATGTGTTGTTTGGAGTATAAATGTAATGTAGGTAACCTTAGTATCTTAATAAAAAATATTATGTTCAAAACATTCGGTATCTACTCCCTTAGTGTCCTTGAGGAGGACCCAAATATTTGAAAAGGAAGTTGCCAAGGAAGCGGGCAGAAACAATATTTTGAGTCTAGTCCACGTCGCACACATTGCACTCAATGTCATGACCCGTGAGCAAACCCTAGAAGAAATGAGTTCCTTTGGAAAGAGGCACGGCGTACTTGACCTCTCGTAGGTGTTGTACAAGCCCTTTGACATCATTTATTGCATACATGTATGATAAGTAGTGTGAAATTAAAACTTTTCACACGAAATATTAATACTTCAAAATAGCTCTTTTTAGAAAATAATAAGTAAAGGCTAAGTCTAAAAGTCGCCATATTAGACATACGAATATCTTGGGACACGGACCATACATTAACATATAAAAAATATCTAAGTATAATACCATGTCTTTAACAAAGAAACAAAACATAGTGATGTCCTCTAATCTATTGAGGACATACCAACACTTGCATGAATGAATACTATTCCAATCATCCACTTCAAAGGACTCCCCTCAAATGCCACTTACACCATTAGAGATAAGATAAAATATATGGAATTTGTGAGTCAGAATGCACCAAGTGTGGTGACATGCAATAAAAATCATCACAAAAGGATATTTGTATAAAATAGGATATTTTTGAGTTACTTCATAAGACAAGTATAAGAGTATTCACAAGACAACATAAACACATATAAGTCACATAACACGATATAGCATATCATCTCTTCAAATCATACAAGCATAAGATTCTCCTACAAAGGTCCACCTAAGGCTTACTTGAGTGTGAGATGAAGCGGCCACCCATACAACCCATTCACAAATACGTAAGAGATCCTGAGTATTCTTATAATAAGATTATCACTATATTAACTTAAACTCCCTATATAAAGTTAATATAACATTTACCTAAGTAATATAGTAAAAGACCACCTATACACCCTGTTCAAGCTTAATTAAGAAATCCGTTAAGCTACTCTAGATAAGTGCCTTTTCATTTACATGCATTTAGCTTAAGTCACTATGTACATCAAATCATTTAGGAGATATTAAACAATCAAGGACTTTCACATAATGGTCTTGGAGAAGTTATAGGGAACCTACATACAAACATTTTCAAAGCCTACTCGTGCAACAAATGACACTAGCACATATACCACATGATGAGAATAGGCAATAAACGACATAGACCATATTATCTAGGCATGGAATTCTAAGTCAAACCCTAGTCCAATGAAAAATGTTCTACTTGCCAAGTGTCGAACTAGGACAAACCTATGTAGGCACATTTTAGGGAATATCAAGGGTTTCATTGTAATATGGTCTCATCTCTACTAGAGTTACTCCACAATAAAACTCACTCAGTGCTAGCCTTTGTTCTCATAGAATAATTTAATAAAGGAGCATGGGAAGAGGTACCATATATTTTTCATTAACATACAATAAAACATTTACCATAGAGGGTCTAGTGGGCTGACTACAATGGTTATTAAGATGGCTCAATTACTTTCCTAAGGATGATTCAATGCCTTTCCTGAAAAACACCCCTAAGTCCATTATTCACACAAGAAGGATACCATTACGACTTTCTACATCAAGGATATCATAACCCTCTTTGTAAAAGTTTCCTCATAAATATCCTTGTTAACATTATTCAAGATCATATTTTGTCATACATATATATTCATGACAAAGGTGGTTAAGCAGTTTTGTCAAGGATTCATATTTATATCTTTCATGTATCAGTTAAGGTACATAGGTCTACTAAACAAGACACACTTCATTATCATTTTATAACGTGACAGTATCATTCAAGTGACATATAGGGTCATCTAAAAATATTACAAGTCACCCGACATACTCCTATAGAATCATCGGCATAACTCATCATAGGACTCATATAGTTAAATATGAAGACTCACACTTCAAAATGAAGTATATACATATATGGCAAAACAATAGCCTATTCTGATCACATATAATAACATAGAATTAGACATACTTTGAATTCACATCTATATATAATTCATATAGATCCTCATAATCATCACATATACAAGTCATTACATAATACCATCATAATTCTTAAATTAATGTCGACAAGGCCCTATTATTCACAAATATATCACATATGCACCACCACCATAGGTGTACCATTCCAAAAATCTAATTGAAATACCTTTACAACACAATATAGATAAGGTTAGGTCATATTACTACCATTCCATCATTAACACCTCCAATCCTTAGCTAATTCAACTTATTCAATTTACAAAGGCTCTTACCAATAGCCATGATCACAAATTTAACCCAATAATAACAATGTACGATGATCCAACAATGAAAATCATCAAATTAAGACAACCTATATACAATCCTAATAAAATTCACACATATATTAATAGCCCGATACAATCTACATAAAAAATAAATAAAATTGACACACAATCAAATAACACATAATATAATCAAAATGATAAAATCATTATTTTCATGGGTTCAGGATGTTTTTTGTTTTAAAGCAACAAATTAACATCAATTTAATCATTAATCATTGACTCAAATATTTTTATGCAAGAACCAAAGGCTAGAATGGAAAATAAAAGAATTCAACTTTGATCAATTTTGAAATTCATTTAAATTGACTCCACCAGTGGAAGAGTATCCAAGGATGAAAGAACATGCCTTGGTTGCGCAGAATAGCCAAAACAATTGATAAAGAGTAACCTGGAAAATCAATCTTCTTCCTTCAAGATTAAAAGCTTCATCAATATAGGTTTTTGGAGAGAAAAGATGGAGAGGTTTTGGTTTGGCCCTGAGAGTTTTGATTTGAATGATTAATTGGGGTTTAAAATGGTTTATTAACCACAAATAATTAGTCCCGAAAATACCTAAATGACCCCTGCACTTATAGGACCATTTAATTAAGTCAAACTCAACATAAATTTTAAAACTTTTTACGGGAAACAAGTCTGCGACGCGGAGCTTCTCCCTTATGATTTATGAAAATAATTTCTGAAACAGTAGAGTCCGCCTTATATCTGCAAAGTGGCAGTTTAATTTGTCCTTGGGAGGAACTAGTCCGCGAGGCGGACATGTTACCTTCAAATAAAATTTCTGATGCCTTCTGCAGTTTCATTGGCCAAAGTTTGGGTCCTTATCCATGACCCTTCAGCTGGTCCTTGGGGCATTGTTCTCGGAAGTTTCAACCCTTTATATGTCATTCTATGTGTAGGAACAATCAATAATCAATTTCACCCTAAATTAATACCCCAAAACTCCACTACAAATCACTACGATACACTTGTTTAACTTCAACTAGTTTTAGGACTTATAGGATTTTCATGGACATTTGATCTCAAAACACTTCAATACTTTAGATACTGCCTAAAAATACTATTGTAAACCATTTAGGACTTTAAAACCTTATGACACACATGTTAGGCTCTAGCTTCACCGAAATCATTTCAAAGGTGGTACATTCTCCCCTACATAGACAACATTCGTCCTTGAATGACACTTTATTCCTTTCTGAAACACTTTCAAGAGATAAGAAACTCAATACTAGAAACACATGACCATACCACAAAATACACAATTATGAGGAATACCAATTTCAAATAAACGAGAGACTCAAAACACAACAAGAAGATAGAATCTAATCTACAACTCATCATTCAATAAGACTCACATTCTTCATAGAGGAACTTTGTGATGCTCATATAGATCAATTATATACACATTATTTACCATTTTTCATGAAAACACAATTTAGTTAAATTTTCAAATCCTTTACAGTGAACAACATAACCTTATAGTGAAACATGCTCAAATCTTCCATAATCCATCTTTTTAAGAAATTTATGATGAAGGTATGACAATATGAAAGACAAAAGCATATAATATAATTTGACAACATAAACATGACTTTATAAAATGTAAAATGCAAGGAGAACAATGAAATCCATTTTCCATTAGAGTCGTAAACACCATGTAACATGCAACATGCTACTATCACATTCTAACTCCCACGTTTGAATTGAATAGAAGAGAAGAGACAACAAATCACAACTCCAATTGTAACCATACTCCCCCAATTACAAGGAACTCACAACCACACAAGATAGAAAAATATATATTGCTGGCATTATCACCCAAATTTCCTCCCTTAGCTTGAAGAAAATAAAAGTGATTCCCTTTTGGAGCACCATCATCAGGAACACTTAGAGGAACTTTCTCTCTTATCTATACTCAATAGTAGGATAATACCTCACCCTATGACAATTCTTACCACAACCAAAGCAACCACCGGTACCGCCTAGACATTGCCCGATGCATTTCTTCCCACAAGTAGCACAAGTAGGCTTAACACATTGAGAACCATCACCTTTCTCAAGATTATCCTTAGGAGCACTAGGTCCATCTTGGGTTGGAGCCGTCTACGTGAACCTAGCTTGGTTTTTCTCATCTACTCTAACCCTCTTCAAATTTTTAGAGATCATACAATGTTTGGAATCTTTAATGGATTGTGCATACACCATAACTTTAGAAAATTTCATGCCATTGTGGAGCATGGTTGTACAAAACTCTTCTTTCGCAAGGTCGCCAACACTCGTCAGAAACCTACTCACCCATCCCTATGGTTAGACACAAAGGATGGAGCATAACAAGACAACAAGGTGAACTTCAAAGAATACTCTTCAACACACATATTCCCTTTACTAAGGTTAATAAACTTATCAACCTTTACCTCCATCCTCTAACAAGAAAAGTACTTTCCTAAGAAAGACTCCTTATACTCCTCCCACTCTATAGAAACAAACTCAACTTGCCTACTATCTTTCCATTGAACGTACCATACTTGAGGAACTTACCTCAATTGGTAGGAAGCCTACTCCGCCTTGACTTTAGAATTCACCCGCATAGCACTCAACACCTAACACAACATCTAGAAACTCTTGGGGATCCTCTCCCACCTTAGAGCAAGAAATATAAGAGGATTCATTCTCACAAAATCTCTCAACCTTGAAGTCATGTACTTTATATAGCTTTCACCCTAGGCTCAACCCCCCTATTCAAACGAGTTGTCATGACTCAGGCTAAAGAAAGTAAAGCCTCTCGTATATTCCCATTAGTCATGTCCGGTAAGAACCTCATTAACTTCACCTCTAATAGGGACTTGATGTTCACGGCGTGGAACTTGGACTCCTTGGAGATCTTGAAATCCATGTGGACCCACTCCACCTTGGGGAATTCCCTCTTGCACTCCTTCCTCTTCAAACCTTCTTGCGACCATTCATCTAGTAGTCATATACTAGAAACACAGGAGAAAAGATTAGGAATAGACACTTATAACCTCAAGTCTATTGGCACGACACAAGAGTGATGAAGAAAGTTAAACTCTATCGCCCTATAGACCCTCGCTCATAGATGGGTCGTGAATCACATCGATGAACAATACTCTACTATACGTGACTTTAATTATACTTATGATTCCTAAATACTTCTTCATAACCTATGGTCTAATGCCAATCTTTGTCCTGACCCGGGAGCACACCTTAGCAGAAATGGCATTCCCTCGAAATGTGGTATAATTTACTTGACCTATCGGAGGTCTTGTATGAGCCCCTTAATATTATTCATTGAGTACATGTACGAAAAGTAGTGCAGAAATAAATTTTTTCACATGCAATAATAATACTTCAAAATAGCTCTTTTTATAGAAAATCATAAGGAAAAGCTATGTCTCAATGTCTCCTTCTTAGACACACGAATATCAGGGGACACGACCCATACATCAACATATAGAAATATCTTAGTCTATTGCAATGTCTTTAACAAAGAAAACCAAACATAATGATGTCCTCCAATCTATTGAGGACATAACAACACTTGCTTAATTGAATACTAATCCAAGCTTCGACTTCAAATGACTCCTCTCTAATGCCACTTACACCTTTAGAGAAATGATAAAACATACGGTTCCATACAATAAAAATCATGATAAAAGGAAATTTGTATACAACATGATCTTTCTGAGTAAAAAACTTCATATGACAAGTATAAGAGTCGTTTACAAGCCGACAATGGAGGTTTTTGGACAGAAGAGATGGAGGTTTTTTTTAATTCGAGAGTTTTTACTTAATTAGTGAATAGGGGGGTAAAAAGGTTAAATAACACCTTATAATTCATACCTGAAATACCCAAAAGACCCCTGCTCTTATAGGACCCTGTAACCATGTTAAGCTGTGCTTAAATTTTTAAAACTTTCATCGAGAAACAAGTCAGCGATGCGAAGATTCTCCCACATTATTTTTCAAAATAAATTTTTACATACTACAGTACACCTTGTGTGCATGATGTTAAGGAATAATTTTTCCCTTTGGAGGAACAATTCTGCAACGCGAATATCTTTTTTTCATGTACAAATTTTGTTGTCTTGGACCACTTCATTGGCCCAAGTTTGGGTCCTCCTCGAGCAACCTTTAGCTGGTCCTTGGGGTGTTTTTCTTAGAACATTCGAACCTTTACACGTTAGTCTACGCTTAGGAACCATTGATGCTCAATTTCACCCTCAAACAATGCCCCAAATCTCCATTATAACACACTAAGATACACTACTTTAACTTAATCTAGTTATCGGACGTCATGGACGTTCTTGGACTTTTAAACTCTTAACACTTCCAAATATTAGATACTTACTCAAAACATTATTATAAACAAATGTAGTACTTGAAACTTTATAAAACACGTGCTAGGATCTAGCTTAACCTAATTTATTTTAGTTGTGTTACACTCAACTTTCCTCCTCTTCACTTAACTGTCACGAGGCTCACTTACTCAAAATTAATTCGTGTAGACAAATAGGGAACTACTATGACTTGCAGCCATGTATCAGATTTTGTCGTGTTGTTCTAATGTAACTTCAAACTTGTTTTAAAATTCTAATAAATATGGGGGTTTTTTTGGGAGTAACTTTTAAATAGTTTTTAAGTAATATTTTTCCGAATTCCAAATTCAAAACACAAATACCCCATAAGAAATCAAAAATAAAAACTCTTTTCTCTTCAAAAATTTTCTCAAACATCTATTGAAGGCAAAACTCTATCTCAACCTAGAAGATAAATTTTCAAGTGCTATATTCTCCAAATTTCATGAGATTTTATTCTAATAATGTATTTTAACCCTTGATCCTTTGATAACCTCTCATCTAAGGAGTTCTATCAAAGATTTTCCAATGCAATTCTATGATCAAAATTCCCAATTTTAAATCAAATCGTGGTTTCCTATATTATGGTATTGAGGGCAATATTTATAAAGTTAATTGATATTATGAAGATCATGAATATGAAAGTTATGTGTGTATTCCTAAATTGTAGTATCATGATTTAGCTGTATTGATAATGTGAAGTATAATGTGAATGATGATGTTAGGGTAAGGTATGGTGTACATGCGTTGTCCTTTGCATGTTAGGAGTTGTATATTGAATGTTTTATGTGGTATAGTACCCTATGATTTGATGTGGGCCTGTGGTCTATAGTCACTAATAGTCTATATTGTAGTTTTTCATGACTTGAGGGATATTGTATATATGTTGTCATTCTTTGGAGGGTGGTTTCCTCAATTACTAAGTTGCTTCTCTTAGGTTATTATGATGTTCAATATGTACACACACACCTTATTACTAACTAGGAGTTTGATATGTTCATAGTACCATTTGAAATATTAATTATAATATGCACCTTTATGTCTTATTATGCATGTAATGTAAATGATTTATGAAGTATGAACATGTGTCTTCTAAATGTGTTTATGTGAATGTTTTTCTCATAAATGTACACATATACACACATAAATAAATGAGTGAAGCATCTTAATGATGATCTAAGTGAATAAGAGTCTCTTGGATGATTTCTTGAATTGCACTCCAAGAAAGAATATGTTATTATTATGTGAACGCACATTCTCGCATGATGTTGATTTTTATAAAAGGACATTCTCATCATATAACCTATGAGCTATGTACATGTTATAGAAGGAGTTAATCTCCTAAAGCCTATCCTATCAAGAAATGTTTATTAAGGACTTAAAGGCTTTTCACAAAAATGGAAAGTTACCTTCGCACTGAGTGAACTTTACAATAAAAGGTGTCACATCCCAAAAGCAAGGTATGTTAACCCAATAACCATATGAGGTTAAAATTACAATGTGAATTTACGTAAAGAGGATTTTTAGTAAAAGCCTCGTACTTCCTTAACAACTTGCCTCTCTATGTTCTAGCTAATGGATCCACCTAAAAAATTCTCATGTATGGTTCTACCTTGGATAGTTGATGACGTTCTACTGGTATGGGTTCTATGACACCAGATTCCATTTTTAGCTCACATAGTCTAAGGTCTGTTAAGTCAATGATTCCAGAAAGTAAAATGAGAATGGAAGTAAGAAGTTGAACCCTAACTAGGACTACATAAGTGTTACAACCTCAAAATGAGCTAGGTGGAATTACATCCTAACACATTGGTTATAATTTTATGTACAAAAATTACTAGATGTAATGTTTATAGGAAGTTTCTAATGTTTGAAGAAGTGTGGAGAACAAACGTCTAAGACGTTCGAAAGTTTTGCATCAAAACGTGCTTGTAAATCTATACGTTTTTTTGTCAAGTTATGATTGTTGTATCAAGTTCAAATTGACGTGAGTGGTTCCTTACATGTATACGGGAGAATTTTAGGTGGAAAGATCCATGAAAAATCCCCAATGACTAACCAAGAGGTCTTCGAGGAGGACCAAGGCTTATGTGAGCAAGATTCCCAAGGAACAAGAAACTTAGGCATGAAGTGAGCCAGTCTGCGTTGCGTACATGGTCCACAAAGAGCCAAAAGTTCCTGTCCATCGTGGAGACAAGGTGCAATCCACTTCTTTGGAATTTTATCTTCAAAAATCATGTGGGAGCAGCTCCGCGTCACAAACATGTTTCTCGACGATAATTCCGGAAATTTAAGTTGAGTTTTACATGACTAAAGGGTCCTATAAGTTAGGTATTTTAGGTGTTCGTTATTGGAGGTTATTAGACCTATTTAATCCCCAATTCACCCATCAAATAAAAAATATCAAGTCCAAAACAAAACCTCTCAATTGTTTCTCTCCAAAAACCTCCCCTTATGAAACTTTGAAGCTCCAAGGAAAAACTTTGATTTTCCAAGATTTTCTCCATCTATCTAGTGGGATTTTCTTCACAATTAAGGTATGGTTCTTCATCCTTTAAATCTCTTTTTCAAAGAGTGAATTACGGTTAATTTCAAATATTATCTAAATCATGAAATCTTTTTAATTGAGTTTTAGCCATGAGTTATTACATAAAACGTGTATGATCAATGATTTATGATGGAATAAGTGTTAATTAAATGATTTTACATCAAAATTGCTATGGACCCATCAAATGCATGAACCCTAATTTTTTACTATTTTGTGTATGACTTGATTATGTTTGATTAGAGCTATTGAATTCTTATTTAGTTTTATTAGAGATATTGAATTATAATCAAATCATGTTAGAGTTGTCAGTATGCTTCCCTAAATTAAGAAAACTATATGAATTTACCTTTGATTCATTGTCTATTGTAAGTATTGGATTAAATTGTTAATCATGGCCATAGGTTAGGGCCTTTGTGTATTGTATTGGATTATTTACCTATGTACTGAAATGGGGAGGATGGATTGATGGTACGCTGCCCTAATTCTTTTTATATTATGTATTTTAAGTCATGAATTATGTTGTGATCGGTATAGGCCACTTATGGTAGTGGTTCTATGTGCATTACTTCTTAATTATGCAGCCTCGTCGGCGTTAGTTTATGCACTATGATGATAATGGACTTTGGTACGACCCTCAAGTACACTCTAGAAGTTAGGGCATCATTCTGTCGTCACACAGAAAATGAGACTTCAGGAAGTCTCATCTAAGCATCTCGTATAAATCATTATTTAATAAATATTCTAGGATAGGTAAGAATTTAAAACTTTCATCACACGCAAAGAACTCTTTCATAAACATTACAAAAGTGGAAGAATTTCATTTAAAACGTTAAATCTTAACAACATCTACTTGAACCATCTATACTTTAAAGTACACAACGCTTGTGGACTAATGCCATACAAGACAATAAAATAAAGAATATGACATAAGAAACTTGTTGATAGTGTCCTTGAATCAATGAGGACTCACCAATACATCATATTCAAGGCTTAGAAACCTATCCATCCTACACGTCTATCAAAGACTTCCAATTCCCTACACTTAAGTCAAAAAGAGAAAAGAAAGGGTTAACACATTAGACGTACTAAGTATGGAAGCCATCCAAAAACCATAAAAAAGGGACAGTTAGTAAACAACATGATTTTCATGAATTTCGATTAAAACATCATAATATAAGCATAAGAACAACATTTAGCAACATAGAAACACATTAGACATCAATTAACAAATATTACAGTGAAGTCACTTTACTGTAGAGTGAACTCAATTCACTGTTACACTGAAGTTCCTTCACTTAACTTTGACACCCTTTCGAATGTAATTTTCTCACTCAAAGATATCGTAAGATTCAATTAAGTCATACACAGAGAGACCACGACACCCTAACTAGATGTGCCTATACAACTCTCACTATTACTCATAATGAGTCATATACACATTTGAGAGATATTAACATAAGAACATGAGATTTTTTCTACCGAGGTGAGTCTAAGGTTCACTTGAGTGAGTTGTTAAGTGACCCCCCATTAAATCCCTTACACACATAGTTAAGAGATCCTATAGACTCCCTAAGATATATTCATTCTCATTTGACACATTAATCACTTGATTTAGTTATGAAGTGACCGCCCATACAATCCCTTACACACATACTTAAGAGATCCCGTAGACTCCCTAAGATTGAATCATTATAATTTGACACATTAACATATAGGTGATATGGCATTCTCCTTCCAAAGGATATCAAAAGACTTACTTAAGAAAATCAAGAAAATAACGTCCATAGTGACCTCTTCGAGATTACCTAAATAATCCTTATGATTGCCTAATGCTTAGATCATGACCACATAATAATCCAAATTCCCTAACTAGAGTCATTCTTAAGACTTATCTAGCTAAGATAAGAAGTTACCAATTCTATGCCTCTTTCACACCTTAAATAGACAACCCTTAATTACTCTACATAAGTACTACTTGATTTTAATATGCTTCCTAAACTTAAGTCGTTACATTCACCAGCTCATTAAGAGACATTCAACACATAATGGACATTCAACTAATGGTCTTGAACAATACTTAGGGACTCTTACTAACACCTTAAAAGTCAATTGTTCAATGCCTAGATAGTGTCTCATACCACCACCTTAACTTCATAAATCTTATTTAATGTTAATAAGTATCCCATATGATGAGCATTGACAATAACCAACATAGACCATGGTAGGAACTAATGGAATCAAGAGTTCTAAAATACTTCAATGAGGGTTTTATGCTTGCCAAGGGTAGAACTTGGACACATCCCATGTAGGCACATGGTTAAGGAACATGAAGGGCATGCTTTGTAATCTAGTCTCAAACATAACTAGAACTACTTCCCATTGCCATACTCACTAGGTTCCATCCTTCGTTATCATAGAGTAATTGACATTAATGGTTCACATAAAAGGTTTCAAGAACAAGTTAATTAGAAAATATTATTTACCCTACAAAAGAGGACCCCTTAAGGATACCTTCCAATGGTGAAAATAAGCTCATGATGACTTTCCTAAGGTTTGATATGTGTTGTTCAAGTCAATCAGCCTTAAGTTCATCATTCCTTTACTTATAGGATACCAATACATCTTTCGAATTGCACATACATAACCTTACAACTAGGTTTAAGGATGTGACAACCCAAAAACGACTATGCTATGTAAGACCTAACTGTACCTAGAATGCATAGGTAAGACCGGGTTCGCAGGGCTTAGTGCGCGTGGAACTAGACCCTTTTAACTATGCACCAACCAAGACAACCAACTTGGTGAGTTTGTTGACCTAGGCAGGGTTAGTTCCATCCATGGTTGGTCCCCGAACAGTAGGATTCAGTTCGGTGAGTCTTAACCGGACCTAGAGGGTTAGTCATGGGTTTTAACTGTTCTAGGGGTAAAAAGATAATTTTGGGGATAGGTGTAGTATATTAATTACCCTAGTATGATATTTATATTAGTTAAATAAGGGTTTTGACCGGATCTCCATACTCGGGTTCGAGCCGAGTTTTAGGCACTAAGTTGGTGGTTTAAGTGATTAAAATCATTTATAAATAAGTAGGTGAATTATAGTAACATCAAATGTGGATTTTAGTCTGATTTTATCATTTAAATTGAGTTGAATAAGTCAACAACAAGCTCCCAAGTAAAGAGGCACACCACTCCCACTAGGAGTGTGCTCAATGTGGATTCTTAATTCGTTATCTCTTCATAAAACATTTTTCAGATTTACTTTTTAATTAAAAAAACATAAAAATAAACCTACTGTTTTATAGAGTTATCGAATTCATCCATCAAAAATGAAAAGAAAAATGGTATGCCTAAGTGCTTTAAGAAATCACGTAAAGAACTTCACTTGTGACCTAGAATCAAGGCTCGAAATAGAGGTTTGTGAGTAGGTTAGGATGTGTGGTTATGTCTTGTTATCAATGTTGATAAAGGTATATGTTTTATTCCCTCTCGGTACCTTCACCAAGAGTTCCCTATGGTTCAATAAGTATTCCAATCGAAAAACTAAGGTTTCCCCCGTTGCATGCCCCTATCGTTCATCCTCTAAAAAATTGATGCATGCGTTGGTATGTTTGGTGTAAGACAATCTTAGGGACGTTTTCGATTGTGTGCAATGTGATGTTTTCGTACAGCGTATGATCATTTTATGTGTGTCAGATTGTATGTTTTTTTGGTGTACACATAATGCTAATACAATGAGATGCATTTTTTCCAAGAATGTGGTGAGCTTATATGTAATTGTCATGTTATTAACATGTGATGAAAAAACCGTGATGTTCATGAAATGTAAGTGAAAGTGATGATCTAAAATGAAATATTAGTTGCCGAATAAAAATGAGTCTAAGACTCTCGTCCATGTACATTAATCCACAAAGAAATGGCATGGATATGTGGAGATAAAGTTTTGCCAAAGTATTGGTTAAAGTTGATATAAAAATCTAAAACAAATAGTCTTGAACAAAATGTAAAAAAATGAACTTAAGGACCTAATTCTAATTAGAGAAGATTCGGCTATATTCAGATAAACAAAATGCTACACCCAAGAATTGAAACCGAGAGCTCATGTTTGTAGCACTAGATGAAGAGGTCTTAAGTAAATTAAAAAGAGAATAATGTTTGTTGTAGGATGGGAATCGAACCCGGACTCAAGATCAAATGTGTGAGATACATAAGTGGAACATATAATAAAAAATTATATGATGCCCAAGGGGACCCCCTTTACCGAAAATTGTGAGGCACATAAGTCCTACATACAATAAAAATAAAACGCAGCCACTGAGGATTGAACTTGGGTTCTCTTGGATGAATGTGTGAAGAAACAAAAGTCTCTCACACACACATATAATGAAAACAAATCAAGAGAATAGATACTTCCCAAGGGACTCGGACACGGGTAAAGTCTATATCACTTACATCACGAAAGCAAGCCTTATGTGTGATTTAACATTAAAAGGGTACTACCATGAGTGAAAGAATAATAAAGGCCATGTTCATTACAAACGATGTAAGTTAATAGAAAGAGTAACATTCAAGTAATGAGGTGAGTGATTATGTTTAACTATGATGCTAATAAAAATGGTGACAACATGATAAAAGACTACGATGAATGGTGCGATAAGTCTCAACCTAGCCTATGTAAAGATCACTAAAATAACTCAACTAAAAGAGTGTTGAATATTGACTGACAGTTCTCAATCACTTTGTATAAGTAAGAGTAAGGACACATGACCTTTAAACTAAGCACTGATAACCTAGATTTTTATGATGATGCCTTATTTCGGGAAAGGTGGAGGCTTACGTAAATCTCATGAGATGAGACTGTCCACAAAGGTGGGTATGTATCTCCTTAAATCTCCTAGTCTTTGAGATATGTTTCCAACATAAGGAACTATCTTGGTTCGAACCCCTAAAGCTAGAATATTTGTTGTTTCACTTTTGCCAGTAACTCAACCTCTTTTCGGTGTGGGGAAGACACCGGATATCATGATGCTCACATGATCTATGTCGCTTAAGGTTGAAGTTCCTTAATGTATGAAATATAATGAAATGAATGATACCAAAGGTGTTTGTGCAAGACAATCACGAGGTAAAATTGGACTCAAGTAATGACATTAGGCCATTCTTGGTCATTGCACTTCATGATCCCAATGAGACTATTAAACTTCATCCAAGGTATACCTGGTGTTCACATCATCCTATGACTGAGTGAAATAAATTATGTGAATTAAGAATGAACGAATGAAGCAAACTCTTTGTTTGATAAAGGGGGCCCTCGGGTTGTGGTCCCATATGTTTGTCCCTCACTTGAGATTTCTTAATGCTACGTTCATGATTCCAAGGTCTCATGGATATGAAATTTATGATATATGAAATATCAAATGTATGTTATTAGAACCTAAGTATGTATGATGTGTGACGTAATTATAGCATGACCTTCCTATTATAAATAAGGCAAGTCAAGAGATTGACCTTATACAAAGCATGTTGATTAGGAACAACCATTATTTTTCATGCATTGCTTTTATGTGTTGCTGCATGAATCCATACTCAGTACAAGATTGAAGACTCTTGCAGCTGTTTGGACATTAGCATTCTCTTGACCATTTGGTAGGTCCTCTTGATGTCGAGGATGGTACAGTATTAGTCTAGTCATAGTTTAAGATGTAGCTAGTGGATGTTGTCCCTGGCATTTGTTTTATACTTTACTTTCGATGCTTTTGGATGTAAGTCCGTTTTTGCAATTTATTATAACATATTCATGTTTTATTTCAAATTGGTTCTGTAATTATAGATGGTTGTTCTCTATGTTGCGCTTAGTATATGATGTTCTAAATAAAAGGTATATGAAGTCTAATTACACTTTGTTAAATTTAAAAAGTTTTCAATTTACCACTAAAATAAACTATATGAATGTGATGAATTCAAAAAGAGGCTTGTCTGCGACCTTTGAGAGGTCAACGATGCCAGTGACAGTCCGGATTCAAGAATCTGGGTTGTGTCAAGCTTGATATTAGAGCATGAAGTTAAATTACCGAGGAACTAAAGCTCAAGAAAACCACGTTACGTAGTGTCTGACTTATAATTGTAAAGCGCGCCACAATCATAACTTAGAGACTACGCAATGATAGGAAAACATCTTATTTTCTACTCTTTATCGTGCTATGTATAGCTTTGACACTTTCTTTCATTCTGAGTATCTAACTTCCTTTTTGTGTGAACGCATACAAGAATTTAGATGGACAAATGATCTAAGGCGCCAGACTCAAGTTCTAGTCTTCCCAAGAAGGGCCATAATGGAAATGGCCATCATAAACAAAAGATGTGTAGTGAGTGTGGTTGTTTGCATGGAGGTGAATGCATGGTTAGTTCTAAAAGACTGTTATAAGTACTAATGAAGAGGAGAAGGCTATGTTTGGTGCATACCAACTCAAAGAGATTGCTAAGGTATGAATTTTCTTCATAAGTGTTATGCTACAACAAAGTATGGAAAAAGGGTTGTAAGATTTCAGTTACTAAATGAGTTAGAATTTAGATGGAAAGGGCGTGGTTCAAATCCAACAAGTCAAATAGTTCCAATCTTAAAACAATAAGATGTTATCTAAGGGGTATTTGTACTACATAGATATAGTCAATGATTTAGATCAAGAAGTTTTCTGAATTTGGACAATTACTATCGCAGGTTTGTGGAAGAATTTTGCACTACTGCTGCTCCATTGATAGCCTTGACGATGAAGAAGGTGAAGTTTGAGTGTTCTGAATGTGAGAAGAGCTTCTAAGATATCAAAGACCGACTCACTTAAGCCCCACTTCTCACGTTGCCAAGGAGTTGTGCTGCATATGAGGCGTAGTGTGATGCTTGCCAGGTAGGTTTTGTATGTGTTCTCATGCAAGATGGCAAGGTGATTTCATACGTATCAAGGAAGTTGAAAATCCACGAAAAGAACTATCCTACTCATGATCTTTAATTAGATGCTGTGGTGTTTGAATTACACCTTTGGAGACATTTTTTATAGTGTACAAGTTGATGTATATACAGATCATAAATGTTTTTATTATGCCTTTACATAGAGGGAGTTGAACCTTCGTTAGTGGAGATGTCTAGAATTGCTCAAAGAAAATGATATGAGTGTTTATATCACTGGGTAAGGCAAATGTAGTGGCTGATGTTTTTAGACGATTCAGCATGGGCATCATGTCTCATATTGACGAAGAGAAGTTTGAACTGGTTAAAGAGGTGCACCAATTGTCTAGATTGCGTGTACGTCTAGAAGATGAACCAAGTTCCAAATCCTCATTTGTTGTATAATTTAAAGCCAATCAGCATCTCAACCAAGTACTCATGGAGTTGAAAGACTCAGTATTGAGTAATTTGAATGAATCATTTTCCCCAGGATTTGATGATGTACTCAGGTACCGAAACAAATTATGTGTGCCCAATGTTGAGGACTTGAGGTCTAGTAATTGGGCAATAGCTCCTGGTTCCAGGTATTCCATTCACCCAGGTGCCACCAAGATGTACCATGACCTTTAAGAGGTCTATTGGTGGGAAGGCATGAAGAGGTATATCCCTAAATTTGTGGAGGAGTGTCCGAATTTAAAATAGTTTAAGGACGAACACCATAATCCAGGGGTCTAATTAGAAGATTTTGATTCAAATATGGAAGTGGGAGTCCATCATTATGGATTTCGTGGTTTGTTTGCCAAAGACTCGGAAGTTACATGATTTTATTTGGGTTATTGTTGACAGAATGATCTAGTCCGCTCATTTCATACTTATGAAGTCTATTCACAAGGCTGAAGATTATGCCAAGATTTATATTAATGAGAGAGGGAGATGGCATGGGTATTCTTTGTCTATCATCTCTGATAATGGAGCCCAATTTACTTCTCATTTTGGGAGATCTTTCAAAAAAGGCTCGTGTAGACAAGTGAAACTTAGTACTACTTTTCATCTGCAGATGGATGGACAAGCAGAGTTTACCATCCATATCTTGGAAGACATGTTGAGAGCATGTGTATTTGACTTTAAGGGGAGTTGGGATGATCACTTGCCGTTGATAGAGTTCTGTTACAATGATAGCTACCCTTTCACTATTAGGATGGCACCTTTTGAACCGCTATATTGCGGAAGATGTAGGTCTCCATACGGTTGTTTGAAGTAGTAGAACATTCCATCCTTGGCCCTGACATCCTACATGAGGCTATGGAGAAGGTGAGAATGATCAGAGATAGATTGACTACTACTTACAGTCGTCAAAAATCCTTTGCAGACAACACAAAAAGAGCTCTAGAATTTTAAGTGGGTGATCAAGTCTATTTGAAGATATCATCCATGAAAGAGGTAATGATGTTTGGTTAGAAAGTTAAGTTTAGTACGAGGTAGATAGGTCCTTATGAAGTCTTGCAACAAGTAGGAAATGTTGACAACGAGTTGAAGTTACCTAAATATTTGGTTTCTGTCATCTAATGTTTCATGTTTCAATGATTAACAAGTCCCTAGGTGATCAAGCATCCATCCTTCCTGTTTAGAGGTTGAGATTTAATGAGAATCTTTTCTATTAAGAGGTTCCAATCAAATGTTTAGATCATCAAGCGAAGCATCTAATGACAAAAGAAGGTTGCCACCGTGAATGTCCTATGAATGAACACCTTCTTGAGGGAGCAACATAGGAGGTCGAGGCTTATATGAGATCCCGCTATCCTTATTTGTATAGTTTTTGAGGTTAGATATTCCTCTCCTAAAGTCTGATTTATGTTTAAGAACCTCTTAATTCTATGTTTTATAGTCAACTTGGTGTTATAGGTCACTAATCATATGTTTTATAATAACACTATATGTGTTAAAATGAAGTTATGTCTGCAATTTATGTTGCTATTTTTGTATAGCATAGGCATGTTTTGTGGATTGCATGATTTGTGATGTGCATTAACTAATGTCACGACCCAAATCGGGGCCGCGACTGGCACCCACATTTACCCTTTATGTGAGCGAACCAACCCATATAACCTTAACATTTCAATGTATAACAACAGAAAATAATGCGGAAGACTTAAACTCATTAATAAAAACAATCCAAAACTATTATTATTATCCCCAAAATCTGGAAGTCATCATCACAAGAACATCTATCCTCAAATTACTAAACTAAAACGTCTAAGAAGCTAAAACAATAAAAGCTAGTCCATGCTGGAAATTCAAGGCATCAAGACTTGAAGAAGAAGACCCAGTCCAAGCTAGACGCATTAGCTCACCCTGAATTTCCGATGAAGTGAAGACTGGCTAGATCTACTGTTGAGTTGAAGTTGACGGAACGTTTGCTGCATTACACAAATCCCAAAGAAAGAAACAAACAAGTAGGGTCAGTACAAAACACGGGTACTGAGTAAGTATCATCGGCCAACTCGAAATAGGGAACAGTATATGTCAATAATAATGTAAATCAACTACAATACTCGACATGTAGCAACAACAATATTACTTCATCAATAAATACAACCGAGTTCACACATGAGGACTCAAGCCTCAATACCATACTCATTTGGGAGTTAAGTTCATTAGATTGAGTATATTCATTATCTTTCAAGATTCATTATCTTTCTTCCTCTTGTGTCGGTACGTGACACTCCGCTCCTCTATTTCTATCCTGGTGCCGGAACGTGGCACTCCGATCCTTATTCTATCCTGGTACCGGAACGTGGCACCCGATCCATATACTATCCTGGTGTCGGAACGTGACACTCCGATCCTCATTCTATCCTGGTACCGGAACGTGGCACCCGATCCATATACTATCCTGGTGTCGGAACGTGACACTCCGATCCTCATTCTATCCTGGTACCGGAACGTGGCACCCGATCCCCTAATTCATCAAGCCTTCTTTATACTAAGGCATCATCAATCTCATTATATAATTTATCAAGCCTTCTTTTACACTAAGGCATCATCAATCTCATTATATAATATATCAAGCCTTGTTTTATACTAAGGCATCATCATTAACAAGTGAATTAGGGTTCTTTCAAGATTTGAGATTCAATAGCTTCATCATGCTTTTTCTATCACAATTTCATAATCATAATCATGCAAGCATACAAGTAAGCATATAGAAGGGTTTGCAATACTACCAACACATATCATTCGCTATTAAGAGTTTACTATAATATAGCATAAAAACCATAACCTACCTCCACCGAAGAATTGATCAAACAAGCTAATCCTCAAGCTGCGTTTTCTCCTCCCTCTCGATCGATCCCTCTCTTTCTCTTTGTTCTTTCTGTTTGTTTTATTCAAACCCTCTTTCCTTTACCCTAATTATCATATAATTAAGACTATAAGAGGACAATAGAACCCACTAATTAACTTAAGGTTACCTCTTTTAACCCCCAAGTAATTAGACTTATTAATATTAACCCTCAATCTTTATAATTAAGGAAAGAATAGTCCAAAACGACCCTTAAAACGTGTAGAGGAATCCTATTCTGCCTGGGATTTACGCAACCTGTGACGGGCCGTCGTGCCTGCGACGGTCCGTCACGATGGTCGTCGCAGCCTCCCAAAATCCAGGTGAACTGTGACGGCCCGTCACACCAGTGAAGGTCCGTCCTGCACCTCCGTCCTGACGGTCAGAAACTCGTTTCTCGTACCAAATTCTCAAAAGTTGAAGAGTTTTGCAACGGGAACTCACGACGGTTCGTCGTGGATGTGATGGCACGTCCTGCAGGTCCGTCACAATTTACAGAGAGTCGATTTTCAGTATCCAATTTCAGAATTCTAAGTATGCTGAAACGATGCACCCTCGACGGGCCGTCGTGCCTGTGACGGTCCGTCGCAGTGACCGTGGTCTTGGCCAGTTTTTCCAGAATTAAAATCTGCCGCTCAAAACGACTAAACAGGTCGTTACAATAGATACCAATTTACCCATCGTTCGTCCCCGAACGATCAAAAGAAGAAAAACAATGGCGAAAAGGAGTACCTGAATCTGTAAACAGATGTGGGTATTTTTCTTGCATATCTGCCTCCTTCTCCCAAGTAGCCTCTTCAACCGGTCGATTCTTCCATTGAACTTTGATGGATGCAATCTCTCTCGACCTCAACTTGCGAACCTCTCTATCTAAAATAGCAACTGGTTCCTCTTCATAAGTCAAATTCTCATCAAGCAAAACTGAATCCCAACGGATAATGTAGTTTCCATCTCCGTGGTATCTTTTCAACATGGACACATGAAACACCGGATGCACTCCGGACAGCCCTGGGGGCAAGGCTAATTCATAAGCCACCTCCCCTATTCGCTTTAGTACCTCGAATGGTCCAATATACCTTGGACTTAGCTTACCTCTTTTTCCAAACCGCATCACCCCTTTCATGGGTGAAACCTTCAACAAGACTTGTTCACCCTCCATGAACTCCAAGTCTCTAACCTTTCGGTCTGCATACTCCTTTTGTCTACTTTGCGCCGCTAGAAGCTTTTCTTGAATGCGCTTCACCTTATCTAACGAATCCCTCAAGAGGTCAGTACCCCTAGGTCTAACCTCAAATGCATCGAACCAACCAATGGGAGATCTACACCTCCTCCCATACAATGCTTCAAATGGAGCCATATCAATACTAGAGTGATAGCTATTATTGTATGAAAACTCTGCCAAAGGTAAGAAGCTATCCCAATGGCCACCAAACTCTATCACGCATGCACGAAGCATATCCTCCAACACTTGAATCGTTCGCTCAGACTGACCATCGGTATGAGGGTGAAATGCCGTGCTAAGGTCCAACCTAGTACCCAATTCAGCATGCAATGTTTTCCAAAACTTAGAAGTAAACTGCGTACCTCTATCTGATATGATGGATAGTGGAACCCCATGCAATCGAACGATTTCTGAGATGTAGATTTTTGCTAACTTCTCTGCATTGTAAGTCACCTTGACCGGAATGAAATGAGCAGACTTAGTTAACCTATCAACAATCACCCAAATGGAGTCATACTTACCCATTGTCTTCGGAAGACCAACCACAAAGTCCATTGCGATTCTCTCCCACTTCCATTCAGGAATGGGCATTCTCTGAAGTGTTCCTCCGGGCCTTTGGTGTTCATATTTCACTTGTTGACAGTTTGGACACTTGGCAATAAAGTCAACAATATCACGCTTCATTCTACTCCACCAGAAGTGTTGCTTTAGGTCACGATACGTCTTGGTTTCACCCGGATGTATAGAATATCTTGTACTATGAGCCTCTGTCAGAATAATGGTGATCAAATCATCGATGCGGGGTACACATACCCTTCCCTTAATCCTCAACACACCTTCCTCATCGATTGTTGCTTCTTTAGCCTCTCCTTGCAACACTTTATCTCGAATCCGGGTCAATTTCTCATCATCAAACTGCTTCCCCTTAATCTTGTCAAGGAAGGAGGATCTTGCCTCCACACAAGCTAACAATCCTCCTTTCTCATTTACTTCTAACCTCATAAGGTCATTAGCCAAAATCTGCACTTCTCTAGCCAATGGGCGTCTAGAAGCTTGCAAATGAGCTAGACTTCCCATGCTTCCCGCCTTTCTACTCAAGGCATCTGCCACAACATTCGCCTTCCCCGGATGATACAAGATAGTGATGTCGTAGTCCTTCAGTAGTTCCATCCATCTCCTCTGTCTCAAGTTCAAATCTTTCTGAGTAAAGACATACTGTAGACTACGATGATCCGTATAGATTTCACACTTAACCCCATATAAATAATGTCTCCATTGCTTTAGTGCAAATACTACCGCGGCCAACTCCAAATCGTGGGTTGGATAGTTACGTTCATGCACTTTTAATTGTCTTGAAGCATAAGCAATCACATTCTTCTCTTGCATTAGCACTGCACCCAACCCAGAATAGGATGCATCACAATAAACAATGAAGTTCTTACCCTCTACCGGCAAGGTAAGGATAGGCGCGGTAGTCAACAAAGTCTTGAGTTTCTGAAAGCTTTCCTCACACTCATCTGACAATACGAATGGAAAATTCTGCTTAGTCAAGTTCGTCAATTGAGAAGCAATAGCGGAGAATCCCTTGACGAATCTGCGGTAGTAACTAGCTAACCCAACAAAGCTTCTTATTTCTGATACATTAGTGGGTCTTACCCAATTCTTCACTGTCTCAATCTTAGAAGGATCTACCATCACTCCTTCCTTAGAAACCACATGCCCCAAGAAGGACACTGCATCTAGCCAAAACTCACACTTAGAGAACTTGGCATAAAGCTTTCTCTCCCTCAACATTTCCAATACAATTCTCAAATGCTCCTCATGTTCCTCCCTACTTTTAGAATATACCAGTATATCATCTATAAATACGATCACAAGAGATCCAAATACGGCTTAAAAATCCCATTCATCAAGCTCATGAAAGCAGCGGGGGCATTTGTAAGACCAAAAGACATCACTACGAATTCATAATGCCCATACCTAGTCCGAAAAGCGGTCTTTGGCACATCCGTTGCCCGTATTTTCAATTGATGATAACCGGATCTCAAGTCGATCTTCGAGAAGACACAAGCACCTTGTAGTTGATCAATAAGTCATCAATGCGAGGAAGAGGATACTTGTTCTTAATAGTTACCTTGTTCAACTGCCGGTAGTCTATGCACATCCGAAAACTCCCATCCTTCTTCTTCACAAACAGAACCGGAGCACCCCAAGGAGATGCACTTGGTCTAATGAAGCCTTTGCTCAACAACTCTTGAAGTTGTGCCTTTAACTCTCTTAACTCCGCGGGAGCCATTCTATAAGGGGGTATAGAAATGGGGCGAGTACCTGGTTCCAAATCAATGCAGAAGTCTATATCCCTATCTGGTGGCATACCAGGAAGATCTGCAGGGAACACATCCAAAAACTCACGGACTACCGAAACTGACTCAATCGAAGGTACTTGAGCAGTGTCATCCTTGAGATGTGCCAAGAAAGCTAAACACCCTTTACTCACCATTTTCTTAGCACGAAGAAAGGAGATGATACGCACCGGATTGGAAGTGTAGTCACCCTCCCACACTAACGGATCTGTCCCAGGCTTGGCTAACGTCACCGTTTTAGCATTACAATCCAAAATCGCAAAATTCGGAGAAAGCCAAGTCATACCCAGAATTACATCAAAGTCACTTATTTCTAAAATAACCAAATCTGCATAAGTGTTGCTCCCCACAAAATTCACCAAACAAGACCTATATACTTTTTCGACTATCACAGACTCACCCACCGGAGTAGAAACACGAATAGGCATGTCAAGTAATTCACAATGTAAATTTAGACCATTAGCAAAGGAGGAAGATACATATGAAAATGTTGAGCCAGGATCAAATAATACAGATGCCATGCAATCACAAACCAAAAGATTACCTGTGATAACAGCATCAGACGCCTCCGCTTCAGACCTCCCAGGGAAAGCGTAACAATGGGCCCCATTATTTGTCTGTCCGTTGCCCCTACCATGTTGCGTAGTAGTGGCTCCAGTTTTCCCTTCACCTCGGCCGTTTTGGTGACCACCATTACCTCGACCACCTCGTCCTCCAGAAAAACGGCCTCTACCATGACCACCTCTACCTCTAGCTAGTGGGGTTCTGTAACTATGGTTTGGACAATACCTTTTAATGTGTCCAATCTCCCCACATCCATAACATTCTCTGGGTTCACGCATCGGCCTCTCAGAGAAGTGTTGACCGGTCTGAGGTGGACCCCCAACTACAGTCTGTAGTGAAGACTGAATTGGTCGAACTGAGTGACCACCGGAGCTCTGTCCTCTAGAGTAAGAACCATTAAACTCACCTCCCTTTCGAAACCTCTTTGATGTCGACGTTGTGGTGAAGTCATCCGATTTCACTCCTTCTACCTCTATCACAAAGTCTACCACCTCTTGGAAGGATGTTGCCGTTGCCGCTATCTGTAAGGCTGAAATCCGCAACTCTGACCTCAACCCCTTCACGAAACGGCGAATCCGTTCTTGTGGACTGAAACAAAGTTGGGTGGCATACCTGGATAATGCACGGAATTTGGCCTCATATGCGTTAACCGTCATCCTACCTTGCTCGAGACTCAAGAACTCATCCCTTTTTCTATCTCTCAACGTCCTTGGGATATACTTCTCCATAAACAGGGTAGAGAATGATTCCCAAGGCATAGGTGGTGCCTCTGTTGGTTGACACTCAACATGTGACCGCCACCACATTTTGGCGTTCCCTTGAAACTGATAGCTCACGAACTCAACGCCAAACCGTTCTACTATACCCATCTTGTGTAGTAGCTCATGACAATCAACCAGAAAATCGTAGGCATCCTCTGATTCTGCGCCCTTAAAGACTGGAGGTTTCAATTTCAAGAACTTACTGAAAAGTTCATGCTGATCATTTGTCATAATAGGCCCAGTAGTCAGACGTGGAAATGTGCCTATTCCCAATGATGCATCCATGTGGGGAGCCATAGTAGCCGCATGTCGTATCTCTGAAACCGGAGGTGTTGGTGCAGAAATCACTGGAGGTGCCTGACCGTGATCAGATAACCCGCTAAGGTAAGCCAGAACCTGATTAATCATCTCTGGGGTAGGTTGGGGTGGAATTTCCTCATTCTGCACTTGTTCATTCTCCCCATCCTCCCCTTCTCTTACCACTTCCTCAGTCGGTGGAGGAGTCACTGCCCTAGCATCAGATGGGCTAGGTGCTCTTCCTCTTCCTCTAGAGGACGTCCTCCCACGACCTCTACCACGGTCTCTTGCCGCTGCTCTTCCTCGAGCTACAGCCCCAGTGGCTGGCTCAGTCGTTTATTGTCTCTCCGTTGTTGCTGCTGGTGCGGTCGTTGCTCTAGTTCTAACCATCTGCGAAATAGAATGAAGATTGTCAGATACCAATTTGTATCACCTAGATACCAATTGGACTCAAGTAGTAGCATGAAAGAAGAATGGAAGAATGGAATTTTCCTAAAGTCTTGTAGCCTTTCAAAGAAAAGTAAAGGCGTCCCCCTACCGTTCCTTAAGACTCTACTAGACTTGTTCTTGTGTGATGAGACCAACGAACCTAATGCTCTGATACCAAGTTTGTCACGACCGAAATCGGGGCCGCGACTGGCACCCACATTTACCCTCTATGTGAGCGAACCAACCCATATAACCTTAACATTTCAATGTATAACAACAGAAAATAATGCGGAAGACTTAAACTCATTAATAAAAACAATCCAAAACTATTATTATTATCCCCAAAATCTGGAAGTCATCATCACAAGAACATCTATCCTCAAATTACTAAACTAAAACGTCTAAGAAGCTAAAACAATAAAAGCTAGTCCATGCTGGAAATTCAAGGCATCAAGACTTGAAGAAGAAGACCCAGTCCAAGCTAGACGCATTAGCTCACCCTGAATTTCCGATGAAGTGAAGACTGGCTAGATCTACTGTTGAGTTGAAGTTGACGGAACGTTTGCTGCATTACACAAATCCCAAAGAAAGAAACAAACAAGTAGGGGTCAGTACAAAACACGGGTACTGAGTAAGTATCATCAGCCAACTGGAAATAGGGAACAGTATATGTCAATAATAATGTAAATCAACTAGAATACTCGACATGTAGCAACAACAATATTACTTCATCAATAAATACAACCGAGTTCACACATGAGGACTCAAGCCTCAATACCATACTCATTTGGGAGTTAAGTTCATTAGATTGAGTATATTCATTATCTTTCAAGATTCATTATCTTTCTTCCTCTTGTGTCGGTACGTGACACTCCGCTCCTCTATTTCTATCCTGGTGCCGGAACGTGGCACTCCGATCCTCATTCTATCCTGGTACCGGAACGTGGCACCCGATCCATATACTATCCTGGTGTCGGAACGTGACACTCCGATCCTCATTCTATCCTAGTACCGGAACGTGGCACCCGATCCATATACTATCCTGGTATCGGAACGTGACACTCCGATCCTCATTCTATCCTGGTACCGGAACGTGGCACCCGATCCCCTAATTCATCAAGCCTTCTTTATACTAAGGCATCATCAATCTCATTATATAATTTATCAAGCCTTCTTTTACACTAAGGCATCATCAATCTCATTATATAATATATCAAGCCTTGTTTTATACTAAGGCATCATCATTAACAAGTGAATTAGGGTTCTTTCAAGATTTGAGATTCAATAGCTTCATCATGCTTTTTCTATCACAATTTCATAATCATAATCATGCAAGCATACAAGTAAGCATATAGAAGGGTTTGCAATACTACCAACACATATCATTCGCTATTAAGAGTTTACTATAATATAGCATAAAAACCATAACCTACCTCCACCGAAGAATTGATCAAACAAGCTAATCCTCAAGCTGCGTTTTCTCCTCCCTCTCGATCGATCCCTCTCTTTCTCTTTGTTCTTTCTGTTTGTTTTATTCAAACCCTCTTTCCTTTACCCTAATTATCATATAATTAAGACTAAAAGAGGACAATAGAACCCACTAATTAACTTAAGGTTACCTCTTTTAACCCCCAAGTAATTAGACTTATTAATATTAACCCTCAATCTTTATAATTAAGGAAAGAATAGTCCAAAACGACCCTTAAAACGTGTAGAGGAATCCTATTCTGCCTGGGATTTGCGCAACCTGTGACGGGCCGTCGTGCCTGCGACGGTCCGTCACGATGGTCGTCGCAGCCTCCCAAAATCCAGGTGAACTGTGACGGCCCGTCACACCTGTGACGGTCCGTCCTGCACCTCCGTCCTGACGGTCAGAAACTCGTTTCTTGTACCAAATTCTCAAAAGTTGAAGTGTTTTGCAACGGGAACTCACGACGGTTCGTCATGGATGTGATGGCACGTCCTGCAGGTCCGTCACAATTTACAGAGAGTCGATTTTCAGTATCCAATTTCAGAATTCTAAGTATGCTGAAACGATGCACCCTCGACGGGCCGTCGTGCCTGTGACGGTCCGTCGCAGTGACCGTGGTCTTGGCCAGTTTTTCCAGAATTAAAATCTGCTTCTCAAAACGACTAAACAGGTCGTTACACTTAAGTATGATTGAGAAGCAAATTCCTTAATTTCAAGTATGAAACCTTAGAAAAGCTTGAATAGTATGCACCACCCAAATAAGTGTGAATCAAATTTTCACAAAAGTGAAACGTTTAAGTATAATGAACTATCTTTAGAAAATCACCCTGCTCGATTAAATTATTTGTAGTCTCATTAAGTGAAGAATGTTCCTAACAGGGGGGGATAATGTGACAACCCAAAAACGACTATGCTAAGTAAGTCCAAAGCGTACCTATAATGTATAGGTTAGACCGGGTTCACACATCTTGATGTGCTGAATTAGCCAAGACAACAACCTTAGTGAGTTTGTTGATCTAGGAAGGGTTGGTTCCAGCCATGTTAGGTCACCGATAACTACGATTCACCCGGTGAGTCTTAACCGGACCTAGAAGGTTAATCCTAGGTTTTAAGGGTTCTAGGGGTAAAAGGGTGATTTCGGGGCAAGGGGTTGCAAAGTAATTACCCTAGGTTGATATATAATTAATTAACTAAGGTTTTTAATTGGTCAAAATGGGTCAAAGATCGGTGGTCAAACCCGAGTTTGGCCTGATCTCCATACTCGGGTTCCAGCCGAGTAAGCGAACTAAGTTTGAGATTTAAGTGATTTAAATTAGACAAAAATAAAGAGCGTCATTATAGTAACTTAAAATGTCGATTATAATCTGATTTTATCATTTAAATGAAGTTGAATAAGTCAACAACAAACTCCCAAGGAAAGAGGCTCTCGACTCCAACTAGGAGTTTACTAAATGTGCACTCTTAATTCATTATCTCTTCATAAAAAAAAATTCATATTTACTTTATAATTTTGATTAGAAAAATAAACCTACTGTTCTACAGAATTCAAGACTTCATCCATCTAAAACAAAATGAAAAATCGTATGCCTAAGTGCTTTAACAAATCACGTAAAGAATTTCAATTGTGATCAGGAATCAAGGCTCGGAAGAGAGATTTGTGTGTGGGTTAGGATGTGTGATTGTGTGCAATTTTATGTTTTCGGACAGCGTATGATCATTTTATGTGTGTCTTATTGTGTGTATGTTTTATGTACACGATAATGCTAATACCATGAGATGCATATTACGGATTGTTTTCGAGAACGTTGTGAAATATGTTCTATGTAAATTTCGTGTTATTAACATGTGATGAAGAAACCGTGATGTTCATGAAAAATAAGTGAAAGTGATGATCTAAAATGAAATACTAATTGCCGAATTGAAATGAGTCTAGACTCTTGGGCATGTACATCAATGCACAAAGAAATAGTAAGGATACATACACATAAGTTTAGGCTAAAGTTTTGGTTAAAGTTTATATAAAAACCTAAACCAAATTGTCTTGACTAAAAATTAAGAAAATTAACTTAAAGACCTAATCCTAATTAGAGATGACTCGGGTAAATTTAGATAAAGAAAATGCTACACCTAAGAATTGAACCCGAGACCTCTAGGTTCTAGAACTAGATGAAGAGGACTTGATTAAATTAAAAAGAGAATAATGTTGGGTGTAGGATGGAAATCGAATCCGGCCTCAAGGCCAAATGTGTGAGACACATAAGTCTCACATATAATCAAAAAATAAATGCTTCCCAAGGGATTCAAACACGGACCACCTTGTCTGAAAATTGTGAGGCACATAACTCTCACATCCAATCAAAATAAAATACAGCCACTAAGGATCGGACATGGGTTCTCTTGGCCAAATGTGTGAAGACACATAAGTCTTTCACACAAACATATTATGAAAATAATTCAAGAAAATAGATACTGCCCAAGGGACTCAAACACAGGTAAAGTCTAAGATCACTTAAATCATGAAATCAAGCCTTATGTGTGATGTAACCTGAAATGGGTACTACCATGAGTGTAAAGTATGATAAAGTCCATGTGCATGAATTATGATGTAAGTTAATAGCAATACGAAAAAATGAACATTCACGTAATGAGGTGAGTAATTATTTTAAACTATGAGGCTAATGAAAATGGTGACAACATAATAAGAGGCTAAGATGAATGGTGAGACAAGTTTCAACCAATACTAAGTAAAGATCACTAAAAGTAATCACCTAAGAGAGTGGCTAATATTAAGAGCCAAGTCTCAATCACATTCTATATGTATGTGTAAGGACAATAACACTTAATACGTAAAAAAGAGATGAAAAATCATCCAATGAGATATGAAAGCTAAGAAGCAAGCTTCGATGACGTATGAGTTGAATTTATATAGGAACATTAAACTAAGCACATGCTATCTATGAGTTGTGATGCCTTCTTTCGGGAAGGGCGGAGCATCACATAAATCTCATGAGATGAGAATGTCCACCAAGTTGGTTATGGGTCTCCTTAAGTTTCCTAGTTTTTGAAATATGTTTCCAACATAGGGAACTATCTTGGTTTGAACCCCTAAAGCTAGCATGTTTTGGTTTCACTTTGGCCAGTGACTCTACCTCTTTTCGGTGTGGACGAGACAACAGATTTCATGATGCTCACATAATCTATGTCGACTAAGGTTGAAGTTCCTAAAAGTATGAAAGATAATTGAATGAACGATACCGAAGGTGTTTGTGCTAGACAATCAGGAGGTGAAACCAGACTCAAGTAATGACATTAGGCCATTCTTTGTCATTGCATTTTATGATCCCGATGAGAGTCTTAAACTTCATCCTATGTATAGCTTGTGTTTACATCAGACTATGATTTAATGAATTGAGTTATGTGAAGTACGAATGATCGAACGAAGAAGACTATATGTTTGCTTTAGGAGGCCCTCGGGTTGAGGTCCCATATGTTGGGCCCTCACTTGAGATGTCTTAATGCTACGTCCATGATTCCAAGGTCTCCTTGATATGACATGTATGATATATGAAATATGAAATGTATGTTATGTGAACCTATGTATGTATGATGTGTGACATAATCATTGCATTACCTTCCTATTAGGAATTAGGATAGTCAAGAGACTTCATCTTCTAAGGATGCATGTTGATTAGGAAAATCCATTCTTGTTCAAGCATTACAGTTATGTGTTGCTGCATGTACCCATACTAAGTACAAGTGTGTAACAATTCCATACAATATTACGATTTGATAGGTTCAGGTAATAGGAAAGATTGAAGACTCTTCAAGTGCGTTGGACATCAACGTTCTCCAGACCATTTGGTAGGTCCTCTTGATTTCGAGGAGTGTACTGTATTAGTCTAGCCTTAGTTTTAGATATATCTAGTGGATGTTGTCCCTAGAATTTATTTTATACTTTCTTTTAGAATATTTTGGATTTAAGGACATTTTGTAAACTATTTATAATATATGAATCTTTTACTTTTAATAGGTTCTGTAATGATAAATGGTTGTTCTTTATGTTGCGCTTAGTAAATGATGTTCTACGTAAAAAGTTTATTAAGTCTAAGTACACTTTATTAATGTAAAAATATTTAAATTTTCTTCTAATATTAACCATATAAATGTGATGAATGCAACAGGAGGCTTGTCTACGATCTTTGAGAGGTCAACAACGCTAGTGGCGGTCCGGATTCAAGAATCTGTGTCGTTACAAAGGTTTCACATAAAAGACCCTATTAATATCATTCAATATCACATATCACTCATACATCCAAGACTAAGAGACTTAATCATGCTAAGTCAAGGCATCACATATTCATATTCATACAAGCCTCAAGTAAGGGACACAAGTCAATTATGACAAGATACCACATACTACACCTTAACATATATTACTAGTCATTGTATAATCACATAGGAATAACCATTATAATCTTTAAATCATCCTACACACTAAAATATAATCATAAATATAACTATTATAGACTCATATAGACAAGTACGAACAGCCATGTCTCAACCCTAAGACTACACATAGAAGCACATAGTCATTGTCTACAGGATTCATAACATACATAGAAAGGACACATACTATCACATTACTTTAAAAATAGATAAATATACTCATACTTCACATAAATCATCATAATACTTCAAGTAGTGTCGACAATGGCATGATCATCATAATGCATAAAGTAACGCCGACAAGGCCACATAAATTTCACACACCACAGCCACCATAAGTGGACCATACAAATAACAACATAATTCAAGTCTAATGATCATGAAATAAAATGAATTAGGTAACCATAAACCCCAGTTCATAATACCACTTCGATACCAAAGTTAAATAAACCAATTCGATACCATACGACCCTTCCAAAGGCCAGGAACATCCATTCAATTCATAAACTATACTACTTAATGAAATCTATGTAAATTCAATATAGATTTATTAGTATTAAACAAATTATATATCAATTGAATGCAATTCTTATATAATTAGAAAGCCCATCAAAATCTACACTAGAATCTTTAACGATTAAGTCAATATCAATGCAATAAGCTTAGCATGCAATAGATCTAAGAGAATCAATTACTCAATTAATAAAATTGAAACATCCTTTAAACCAATTAACAATAATCTAAACATTAATCAAAAGCTCATAACAATCTACGCATGAATTCATGAATATCAAAGCATAGTAAATTCATCCATATTTTAATGAAATTTAGAGATTTGAGAAGATCAAGGGTTCCTGGAGAATATAAATGGGATATATTTATTATATATCAATTTGATTATATATAAACGTTTGGAAACCAATTATGCAAGAACCCAAGACATAGAGTAGAAATTGGACTTTTTCATCATTTTGAAATCTTTGAAAATCATCTTTGAAATTGACTCTAAGGTGATATAAAGCCTTATTTGAAGAACTCCCATACCTTATTTGATGAAACCAAATTTTCTTTAAGAAGAATCTTCATTAAAGACCCATCTTTAATCTCCATCTTCACTTTGAACTCACATGGAGGTTTTTGGAGAAAATTTAGGAGAGAATAAGTTTTGAGTTAGAATCTAGGGTTTAATAAGAGTTTAATCACTTATATGCTCTAAAAATACCCGTAAAAAACTAAAACAACCGTCCCCATTTTTTATAATACTTGGGGTGAATTTCTCAAAAATGCCAAGTCATAACTGACAAACTGCCATTCAGCACCATCGACGTCACTATCGACGGACCGGTTGTCAGCAGAGGTCCCGTCGATGGTGTTTCATGGTTCACTTCACAGATTCCCCAACCTGCAGTCTACATTTCCCAACCGACGAGATCTATCGATGGGCCGTCACCTGCTCGACTTGACGTCCTTTGGCCACTGCCTTGCAGTGTTGGTCTCTATGTTTGGGTCCTCTCTTAGGGCCCTTTTGAGGGTCCTATGTGGAGTCGTACCATGACGTCCACGCTAATTTTTTTCTATACAATTTTAGGACCTACCACATGAGTTTCATCAAAAACATACACGTAAAATGCGACGAAACATACATAGACATGCAAGCTCATTTTAAGGCAAATCTTTCGAATGTCATGGCCGTTCTTGGACGTTTGACCTCCAAACTTCACGAAACTTTACACCCACACTCATAAATAACAAATAAAAACATAAAACTACACATGAGGGACCTAGGTGACTTAGTCGTCGAATGTCGTGGTCGTCCATTGACGTTTGACATCTAATGAACCTAAACTCTTAGATACTGCCTATAACCCACATTACACACAATGTTAGGACCTTATACCATCATACACTAACGTTAGGCACCATTTTCACCTATGTAATTTTTGGGGTCTTACATTCTCACCCACTTGAACAACATTCGTCCTCGAAAGACACTTGCATATCTCCCAATACTTTCAAGAGAAGAGATACAACTAAAAACTCATGAAAATAACATAAAACACATAACCAAGAAGAAAACATTAAGTTCACATAATTAAGAGAATCATGACAGAACAAGAAACTAGATTAGATTCTACAACTCAATATCCTAAGAAACTCACATCCTTCATTATAAATAGCAATATCCTAAGAAACTCACATCCTTCATTATATTCAATATCATATATATGTACATCATTTCTAACCACACTACAACAAGACCAACAAATTAATTAGTCAAATTTAGAAAAATCTCACAGTGAACTGGCAGTGTCCATTAAAGTGATTTAATCAAAGTTTTCAAAAATGCAATTTCTAGGCAATGCATGTTATGCACATGCTAATATTAAAGGTAACATCATATAAACATTTTTTACAACATAATCATGAATTCATAAAATACACATTGCAAGATGTTAATTAAATTCAACTTCAACAAAACTTCAATCAAATATGCACATTATACGGAGAAAGTTAGGAACTCATCTTCCACAAAACAGTCTTATACAACAAAGTTACGAAGAACACTTTGGTTTAAGCTTGAATAAACATATTATGAAATGTTTAGGGCTCCTGACTCCGAACAAGCATTTCTCTTCACCATAATCCCCCACTTAGGAGAAACCCATTCTAAGGTCAACATAACATTTACTATAAGGAACTCCCTCAAAACACCTTAAACAATGCTAAAAATTTCTAACAAAGGTCAAACTTATATAGACGAAAGGTCTAATCATCTAACCACTACATCCCCCTTACTAGGAGAACTCACCTTTATTCTTTCAAACTCATCACCTCCCTTCCTATGTTTGGGGTCTTAACAATATCAAACTATGTTAACAACCACTCTTTCACATCCTCACACTATACCTTACCATTCCTTCAACTTAACTACCCTTTGAAAGATAACCAAGCCAATCTAAGGTCAAAACAACCATCTATGATACTTCATCTCACAAGTCACATCTCATCTTTTCTTTCCCTTAACCTAAAATTCATAAAGTCACCCTCAAGGAAAAGATAACTTATACAAAGCTCTTAAGCACGATTAGATGAATGAAGAAGTGAAACTTTTCGTAGCAATCAATAGCTCCTATTTATAATGTTTTGCGCTTCACATTATAAATAAGAGTCTACTAGTTGTTGTTCATAAGAAAACTAAGACGCTCCCTAAACCTGATGCTCTGATACCATCTTTGTCACGACTCGCAAGTACACCCTAGAAGTTAATGCATCCTTGTATCGTCACACGGCTAATGAGACTTCAATAAGTCTCATCTAAGCCTTTCGTATCATTCATTGCATCATAAACATTCTAAAATAGGAAACAAATTAAAACTTTCTTCATGCACGATGATATCTTTCATAAACATTACACAAGCGGAAAACTTTAAGTTAAAACATTAAATCTTTACAACATCTACTTGAAACATTTAAACTTTAGAGTATACAATGCTTGGGAGATAATCCTATACAAGACAATAAAATAAAGACTAAGACATAAGGAACTTGTGGATATTGTCCTCGGATCGATGAGGACTCACAAATACATCATCTTTAAGACTTAGAAACCTATCCATCCTCCATGGAACATAAAGACTTACAATTCCCTACATTTTAGTCAAAAAGGGAAAAGAAGGGGTTATCACATTAAACGTATTAAGTATGCAAGCCAAGCAAAAACCATAAAAAAGGGACATTTAGTAAACAACATGCTTTTCACTAATTTTGATTAAAACATCATAATATAAGCATAAGAATAACATTTAACAACTAAGAAACACATAAGAAATCATTCCAACAAAACTCACATTTTTAACAAACATTACAGTGAAGTAACTTCACTGTATAGTGATCTCTACTAACTGTTACATGTGAAGTTTCTTCACTTCACTTTAGACCCCCTTGAGCATGTAATCTTCTTACTCAAAGCTATCATAAGATTCAGTTAAGTAATACAAAGAGAGACTTCCTATACACCCTCTCTAGATGTGCCTAAATGACCCTCAATATTACAGATAATGAGATACATACACACTTGAGAGATATCAACGCAAGAACATTAGATTTTCCTACCATGCTTTAGTGAGTTGAGAAGCAACCAGCCATGCAATCCCTTACACACAAACACTTAATATATCCTATAGACTCCCTGAGATAGAATCATTCATATTAAAGCCATTAACATATAGGTAATACGACATTCTCCTTCCAAAGGCTATCAAAATACTTACTCAAGTAAATCAAGAAGATAACATCCATAGTGACCTCTTCAAGATTACCTAAACCATCCTTATGATTACCTAAGGCTTATATAATATCCATATACTCAACTAAATTCCCTAACTAAAGTCTTTCTTATGACTTATCTAGGTACGCTAAGAAGTGAGAATTCCTATGCCCTTTTCACACCTTAAATAGACAACCCGTAATTACTCTAGATAAGTACTACTTCATTTTAACATACTTCCTAAACTTAAGCCGTTACATTCACTATTTCATTAAGAGACATTAAACACATAAAGGACATTCAAGTAATGGTCTTGAACAAGATCTAGGGACTCTTACTAACACCTTTAAATCATATTGTGCAATGTCTAGATAGAGTCCATTACCACCACCTACGCTTCATAGAACTTCTATAATGGTAGTAAGTATCCCATATCATGAGAATAGGCAATAACCGACATAGACCATGGTAGAAACTCAAGAATCCGGGGTTACAACAAACCTCGATATGGGTGTTCTACATGCCAAGGGTAGAACTAGGACACATTCCATGTAGTGCACATGTTTAAGGAATATGAAGGGCATGATTAGTAATCTAGTATCATACTTATTTAGAACTAATTCCCCTATCCATATTCACTCAGCCCTAGACTTCATTCTCATAGACTAATTCACATTGAAGGTTCACATAGAGGGTTCCATAAAAAGTTCATAACAAATCACTTTTGTTCTACTAAAGAAGACCTCTTAGGTCTTTGTTTTAGACATAGCTAGTGGATGTTGTCCCTAGGGTTTCTTTCATACTTTATTTTTGAACCTTTTTAATGTAAGTCCTTTTTGGAAACTTATTAAAATATATTGATCTTTTATTTTTGAATTTATTATGTAATGATAGATAATTGATCTTTATGTTGAGCTTAGTAAATGATTTTCTATGTTTAAAGGTTATAAAGTCTAATTACACTTGATTAATTTAAAAAGTGTAAAATTTTCCACTAAAATTAAATATATTAATATGATGAATGCAACGAGAGGCTTGTATACGATCTTTCAGAAGTCAACGACGCCAGTGGCGGTCCGGATTCACAAATTTGTTTCGTTACAATGGTTTCACATAAAATACCCTATTAATATCATTCAAGGTCACATATCACTCATACATTCAATACTAACAGACTTAAGTATCTTAGGTCAAGACATCACATATTCATATTCATACAAGCATCAAGTAAGGGACACAAGTCAATCAAGACAACACACCACATACTACACCTTAACATATACTTCTAGCAATTATATAAGCACATAAGAATAATCATTATAATCTTAAGTCATTCTATACACTACCATATAATCATCAATAGAACTGTTATAGACTCATATAGTCAAGTAGGAAAAAACATGTATCAACCCTAAGACTACACATCGAAGCACATAGTCATAGTCTACATAATGTCCTAATATATAGGGAACGGACACATACTTTAATATTACTTCACAAAAAGATTAATATATACTTCACATAATTAACCTACTAAATCATTATAATACTTCAAGTAGTACAAATAGGGTCATGATCATCATATTACAGAACGTAACGATGACAAGGTCACATTTATTTCACATAGCACCGCCACCATAAGTGTACCATACAAATCACAACATAATTGAAGTCTAATTAACATCAACTAAAAGGAATTAGGGAAAAAACTCCACTACATCTTATAACTTTGATTTCAAAGCTAAATCATCCAATTCGATACCATAAGGCTTTTACACAAGACCAAGAACATCAATTCAACACATAAACTATAATACATAATGAAATCTAAGTCAATTAAATATATATTTATCAATATAAAATGAATTAGATATAGATTGAATTATATTCTTACATCAAAGAAAGCTCATAGAAATCTAGACTAGAATATAAAACCATTAAGTTAATATCATTTCAATAAGCTTAGCATGCAATAGACCTAAGAGTATCTATTACTCAATAAATCCTATAAACTAATTAACTATAATCTATACATGAATCAAAATCCCATAACAATCTATACATAATTTCATGAATATCAAAGCATAATCAATTCACACATATTTTAGTCAAATTTGGAGATTTGAGAAGATCAAGGGTTCGTGGAAAATTTCATTGGGATAAATCAATTATACATCAATTTAATTATATATAAACGTTTGGAAACGATTTATGCAAGAACCCAAGTCTTAGAGTAGAATTGGACTTTTTCATCTTTCTCAAATCTTTGAAAATCATCTTTGAAATTGACTCTAAGAGTTTCACAGTGTTGTTTGACATTTCATTATAAGAATTTTTGAAATTTTTAAGAAATTGTGTTTTTGCTGAAAATGGTAATAGCGTATAAATAATTTATTTTTATGATCATGATAATGAATATAAAAAAAGTTCTTTCTATTTGAAATTAAGAATGTGAGTTTTGGTTGCATAATGAGTTGTAGACTAGTTTCTAACATCTTTTTGTGTTTTGAGTCTCTTAGGTATGTGAAATTTGTATTTATTCTAATTTATTATTGTGTATGTTGTTGTATGGTTATGTTCGTGTATTATTGTGTTTAGTACCAATTGATAGTGCCTAAAGAGTAGGAAGTGTCATTCGACGATGAAAGTTTTCGTGTCGGGGAGTATTATATCGCCCACAAAATGAGCTAGGTTGAATAGATTCTAACATGTTGTTTATGATTTTATTATGTCCTAAAATGTATAATTATAATGTTTATAGGATGTGTCTAGAGTTAGGATATGTTTGGTGGTCAAACTTCCAATTACGTCCAAAACATTTAAATGTTTTGCCTCAAAACATGCTTTTGTACCTTAACGTGTTTCATCAAGTTTTATGTGTTTTTTTGAGTTCAAATGGAGGACAGAGTTTACTTATATGTATACAAGAATTTTTGCAGTGGAAACGTCTTGGAAAAACATCCCAAGTAACAACAAATTTGATATGAGAAAGAAGGGCCTTTGAGTATTGTATTTGATGATCTAGCTATGGATTGAGGTTGTGAGAATTGATTGGTGTTAGTATGACTTAAATATATCTATATTATGTTTTTTATGTCTTGAATTAGTTTTTCATTTGTAAGGTACATTTTTTTTGCGGTGGTATATGCTTTACTCGTGAATTTATGGCCTCGTCGGCGTTACCTTATGCACTGTGATGATCATGGCCTTGTCGGCATTACTTTATGTATTATAATGGGTATTTTTGTCATTTTATGTTAACTATGATCATATTTACCTAAGTATGAGAAGTGTGAAAGTATGTTTTCATCTATTGACATTAGGTGATCATGTAAGACTATGATTATGTCATTATGTTTGTAGTCTTAGGATTGATGTATGATTTGTCTTTCATGGTTATGTGAGTCTTATGATTGTTATATTTATGATATTATAGTAGTGAGTAGGGTAATCTTTAGATAACATTGATATTCCTATGTGCTTCTAGAATTATATATTATATATGTGGTATATGTTTCTTGTTTTGGAAGACTTTGTCCCTAACGTAATACATGTATAATGTTATTATGAATTCTTGAATTAGAATGATAAAGATCATTTGTCTTGTATTTATGATTGAAATGTGACCTTGAATATTACTAAGAAGGTCCTTAATGTTGATCCTTTACCCTAGATATAAAATTAAGATATCTTTGAAGTCGAAAGACGTAATGGTATCCTTCTTTCTGAATGGAAGAGTAAGGGTATATTGGCTGGAACAAAATGAAATCATCCTTATGAAAATCATTGAACCATCCTCTTAACCATTGTAAGGAACCCTAGGGGACTTCTTTTGTATGGTTTATTCTGATTGGGTTGTGAACTTGATATGGAATGTCTTCATGTACTCTTTTATTCAATTACTCTATGAGAACAAAGGCTAGAACCGAGTGAGTATGGTTTGGACAGTAGTTATAGATAAATATATAGCTAGAGTACAAAATAACCCTTTATATTCTCGAACCGTATGCCTAGATAGGATATGTCCAAAATCTACCATTGGCAAGTATAATACCCTCAATTGGTGTAGGTTATAACTATGCATTCCATGCCTAGCTACCATTGTATATGTCGGTTATTACCTATTCTCATCATATGGGATACCTACTAGTGTTGGAGAAGTTATATGAAATTTAGGTGGTGCTATGGGTCGCTATCAAGACATTGCATGATTAGTCTTTGAAGATATTAATGTGTAAGTCCCTAGGTCTTCCCTAAGACCATATCATGAATTTCTTTATATGTTTGATAATTCTTACGTGAACTAATGAAGATAATGAGTTAAGATAGAAAGCATGTTAAATAATTAAGTACTTACCTAGAGTAGTTAAGGGTTGTCTAGTTAAGGTGTGAAGGGGGAATAAATTTTGTCACTTCATATCTTATCAAGGAAGTCTTAACAATGACTCTAGATAGAAAAGTTGGTTGAATAAGTATACATGAACAATACTTAGGTAATCTTAAGGATTATTTTTGTAATATTGATAGGGTGTATGGGTGAACTCTTCTTGAAATACTTAAGTAAGTGTTTTGACAACCTTTGGGAGAAGAATGTCATATATATATATATATATATATATATATATATATATATATATATATATATATATATATATATATATATATATATATATATATATATATATATATATATTACGTCATGTAATGAGAATTATCTTATCCTAGGTACTCTAAAGAATCATTTAAGTATGTGTGAAGGGACTGTATGGGCCTTCGTTTCATGACTCACTCAAGTGAAACATAGAGTCACCTTGGGTATGAAGATCTCATACTTATGTATTTTGTAGGTGTTATTGATTCTATATGTGAATATGTGGGTTTTATGGAATGTTAAAGTGAAGTGACGGTGAAGTTCACTATAAGCTCACTGTAAAGTTCATAAAATTGATATAAATTTCCGTTGGCTTGTGTTTTAAATGTAATGTTTGGTTCTTGTACACTTACTGTTATTTTTCAATTAAAAGAGAATATTTCTTAAAATGTCCGTTTCTCATGATTTTATTACTTATGCTATACTAAGAACATGAGTTTGTACTAATTCCATACTTTTGTTTATTTCTAAAGGTGTGCTTAGTAGGTGAGAGGTGTCATTGCTGTAAGCTTGGAATCTAGACTCTTTCAAGCAAGGATGAAGTACATCATCACTTGATTCGAGGACATAACTATCTTTATACTTCATTAATTCAAAGTATTGTATTAAATTAAGTATTTCTAATTTTGTATTGTGTGGGCTGTGTCCTAAGTATTTCATAACGTCTAGGGATGATATATATTGAGACTTAGAGTTTTCTATTGTTTTTAATATGAAAGATGTTTTAAGATATTTGGCGAATAAAGATTTAATTCCGTAGAACTTTTCATACGTGTATGAAATGAATGATAGCAAAGGGCTTGCACAAGACATCCGAGAGGTCAAGCATGTCGTGTCGCAACTAAGATATTGTAATTTATCCTAAGGTTTACTCTTAGGTAATGAAACTAAGTTATGATGCTTAGTGTAGGTGAGGGAATAGGACTTTACCTATGCATTGCAGAAGTAACTCTTAAAGGGAATTCTAGGGTTAGTTCTATATGTATATGTATATAAGTATCTTATACATGTCATTATGATGTTAGTCTACTTGTTATAATGATATGCATAGTGTTGGTATTCTTTTCTAAATGATGAAGGCTTACATAGTATGCATGTAAATGACTATGTTTTTCATGATGATATATGACTAAAGTCAATGCTTGTGATATGCTTATTGGTTTACTCTGTATGAATGAGATTATGGGGCTTCACTAATACATTGCACTAGTAAGCTATAATTGAGGTTATGATATGGTCTTATTTAATGTAAATTTAGTGAACTTGAAATATGTCATGTTGACTATTATCTCATTATGATGATAATTGTAGTATTGACATGGATGTTGTCTTGAGATTTGCATAAAGACTAAATGGGTTATGATGATAATGTGATGAATGAATGGGTCCATATATGAGATCTATGAAGTATGTGGGTCTTATGTCTAATGTTAAATGCTGGTGTGGTTTGTATTGAATTTGATGAGCCTAGTTTCAGGTGATTTCATAGGAACACATGGTGTGAATAGTATTATGGGATGCTACTTGCACATTGTACCAGTGTGACTTGTGCTGGTCCTTATGTAAAGGTTTATTTTATTATATCTTCTATCCTTACGAATCTATATGTTTTAATTGATGAAAGTTGTGTGAATGTTAACCTTGGACAATTTAAAGATGATGCTTGGGTATGAATGGGGGAATGAGACACTATTCATGCATTGCACTAAGTAATAGTTAAGGTTTATTTTGGGTGGAGGAATTAACGTAAAAATGTAACATAATGCTATGAAGTTATTGAATGAGTCTTAAATGTGATGATTGACTTTATGTGTTGAGTTGAATAATATCGATATCTATTTTCACACCCGTATTCTGGAATTCGAATGAAATTGTCATCGTGAACCACTCAAATGTCGTAGACAAGCCTCGTCATAGCTTTCATCACATACATATAGTAAAATTTGCAATAAATTTAACACCTTTTAATTCTTATTGAAGTCTACATAGATTCATATAATACTTCATAAGAGTGATATTCTAATGAGCTCAAACTTAGCAACCATTTATCAATAGATTAACCAAACGAAACGATGGATCATAATAATAATAATAATAATAATAGTTTTCCAATTAGCCTTATTAGAAACGCTTGAACACATGTTTGAAATAAAACTCTATAGATATCAACCACTTTTTCTATCTAATGTACTAACCTAGAATAATAAATGTAGCATCCTCGTACTCAAGAGGACCTACCAAAGTATGGAGATCGCTAATCCAAACTGCATCGTCGAGTCTTCAATCTCCTTTGGAACATGCAAATATAAAAATAGTAATAGTATGCTGGGTTAATACGCACTTATACTAGCTATGGGTGTATGCACATAACACATAAGGACTATGCATGATCAAGGAAAGCTCTTCCTAAAGCAACATGTCATTTATTGAAAGTTAAGTCTCTTTACTTTCTTAAATAATTAATTCTTATTTATGCTATGTATATGGCATGTTCTCATGAAATTAAGGCATACAACTCATTTTCTATATGAACATAAGACCTGGTAATCATGATCATAATTTTAGAACAACTTAAATGGTAATTTATATTTTTGCTCCCTCTATACCGAGATCTCCTTTTCCCACACTTAGATTATTTTTCAATCTTTTTTTCTTGTTGTTGTGTAGTTAAATGATTTCCTTTGAACCTATGTTTTACTTAAAAGTGCAATCATTCATTGTAGTCCCATACCTACGATGAATCTAGTAAGTAATTTACAAGACTAAGGAAATGATTTGTCTACTCTATTCATGAGTTATACTTCTCATTCTTTGTTAAATTGGGCATGATTATATTTATAAGCCAATCTTTTTTTGTCTATGACCATTAATTTATTATTTGAGATATATAGATCTTGGGATATATATTCATACTCCAATATTTGCATAAATCACCAAATTGTTAAAACTTCATTCTTATCAGCATTAATGATTGACATTCTTAAGCTCTTGCTTTATTTAGTTCACTATGAACTTACTTTTCTACTTCTTTTCTCTGTTGTTCACTTTGAACGTGTTACTTTCATTCATTCTTACTCTCTTAAAGTATTCTTTAGCATTAACAGAAGTAGATTATGCTAGCTAATATGAAATCCAGTTTCTCCCAAACACCGAAAAGAGGTTGTTCACCAGCTAAGGAGAATCAAGTTTTGTGTATACCCTACACCCAAAAGGGGGGGTTCACCGGCCAAAGTGAGACCAAGTCAGTGTCTTACCCAAACCGAAAAGAGGGGTCCACGGCTGAAGTGAACCGAATACATTCTTGAGATTTAACCGAGAAAGATCATGTGAGCTAAACATGAAATACAGTGTCTCCCCACACCAAAAAGTGGTGGAATCACCTGTCAAAGTGAAACCTACTGCTAGCCTTCTTAGGCTATTACCCCTATTCTGGCAAACATAGTTCAAAGACTAAGAGACGTACGGAGACACTTGTTTACCTGGTTGGTGATCTCATCTAATGAAGCTTATGTGTGCTGGCACAAGATCATCGCTAGTCTATCGGCGCTAATCTCAGATCTATTTTACTTTATATCTTTTAGAGTAGACTGACACATTATGGAAGCTTTCTTATCGGTATGAGGTTGACTTTACTCTATGGATGATTGTTCATACTTTCTTCTCTTGATAAATATGAACTAATGTCTTACATTATCGTCATGGTGCAAGTGAAACTTGTCTCACGGACTCTAGCACCCTCTTATGTGAGTGTTCTTGACATAATTTATTTAGTATAATTGAGACTTGTCTCACTTGTTTAAACACTCTTTATTAGGATAATTTCATAACTTAAGATTTTTAGTTATTTCATTACTAACCTTAACTTGTTCAACGTTTATTGGATGTTCTGTACCATTCTTTATGAAAGTTATAACTACTTATACAAAGCTATTTCACTTAGAAGTTCGTGTGGATAGGGTATGTTTAGACTTGTCCCATTGCATGGAATACCCTATGTTATGAGTTCATTGAGTTAAGATTGGTATGATTTCACACATTTTAGTAGATAATATCTTTGACATAGTTTTGCTAGCCAATTTTTTGGAACAACTAATAATTTCACTAGATAAGTGTCATTAGCACTACCCAATTCAATTACTTCATGAATAAATTATAGTAATCTAACATGTTAAACAAGACCACATTTTACCTTTGATTAGTCTATGAAAAAATTCAAAAAACAAATTATAACAATTTAATCTTTTTCAGACACAAGTAGTCATTACAACATTCATAATCTCGTGTAAATAACACACTATTTATGCAGATCTAACATGTAGGTTTCATTCGACGTATAAATCAATAAAACATTAACAAAATGATCAGTTAGTACCACATACAATCAACATGCTCTATATTTACATCATAAAAATTATAAGAATCGGAAATTCCGAGAACAAAGGAGATGAACATGCGATTCATTGGGACAACCCTAGTTTTGATATTCTTGATTCAAAAACGTTTGAAAAGCCTCTTTGAGAAATAATTCAAGGAGAGAAAACCCATACCTTAATTTAGAATTTAATCTACGAATATCACCTTGCACTTTTGCACGAAAACCTTGAACAACTTCTTGAAATTGCCTAAGGAGAACTTTTATTTTTCTCACGTTTATTTACTTCTTTCATGTCGTATGTTTTATAATAAATAAAATGAGTCTAAATCTTTAGAAATTTAATTTTAACTAATTCAACATATACTATATAACATAAATAAAACAACTAAATTAGCTAATTACCAAAACACCCCTCATAAATTGACTAGAATTACAAGAACGCCTTTACTTAAACAAAATATGGAAATTTCTTACTGGTCTCGGTTTTGATCTATTAAATTAATAAGTTAAGTTTCTAATTTAGTAATTAGGTTACCTAGTGTAATTACTAAATTACCCCAAAGTTGTTAGGATCATAACCAACCTTTTGGATCATCCTAGTTTAGGTACTAGCTTGTGTGTTAGTTAGTTACACGGTTTGGTGTAACCCGACAAGTTCTTAGGTTGTCGGGTCCCTTAGTTAGTTATTTTTTGTTGTTCCTAGGTTAATTAGTTATTTAGGTCAGTTAATTAGAGTCTAGGACCGGTTAGGGAGCTTGGCCACATGTGGCAAGACCCTGACGTATGCCTGTCTTCAACCGCTCTAACCAAATCGGTTAGAGTGGTCCCTTGGCCGATTGCATGTGTGTTTTTACATGTTATTGCACGTGTGTTGAGTGTACTTTCCTTACTAACTATTCTTGAAGGTTCATTTGGAATGTTTACTTATTGTCCCAAAGATCCATACTATGTCCTTGGGCACTACTTAATCTACATGATCATTGTAAATGATTATGTTTTATGGTACTTAGGCTTGACACTTGGCTTCCTAGTACCTAATTAAGGTTTGTGTGAAGAATAATTATATTTTAACCTTGGGTCTTCATTGCAGATACAATTTCTAAACAAGCTTGGATTATATTTTAAATACTTGTGTATATATTGAAATTGGCTAACACCCTTAAGCCAATTTTATATAATATGCCTAATATTTCTCCATATGGTGAATTGGGATGCCTATTTATTCCAATATGCATTCTTAAAACATAATAGGCTCTTTACTAGGCATGTACATTTTTCTGGAATGTTACATCTACGTTGATTCCTATAAACTATATTGTGTCTATTGGATCAAATGTTTTGTGAAGCTTTATTAAAAAGTATGATGCATGGTTTATAAGTAATTGTCCTCTTTAAAGCATGTTTTCGTATAGTTATCATACTTAGAATATTCTTATACTAACATCATTCTTTTTTATCTTTTTAAACAAATTGTAGGTGGTGTTGGCTAGAGGATATCTCATAGAACAAGGGGATTGGATCCCTATTCCCAAGTTCAAGTGTGTCCTTATTCATTACCCATTTACTTAATAACTACAAATGTAAGATCCGGCCATTGAAGATTAAGAAGGTCGATTAAAGAAGCTTGGAACTGTTTATTGAAGTGTTGGTAGGTCCTCATGTTTGGGGATACTATTTTTTTCATTATTCTAGCCATGAAGATTGTAGTAGTTTAAGAGCTACTCTTTTATTCCTTTTTATCAATTGGATTCTATCTTAGTAAGGCTTATATGGCATATTGATATTGTATTTTCTAAGTCCAAGACTCATATTCCTTGGATGTTTTTTTATGTGAGACATTTTTTTGAATATCATATGTATGTTGATTATATTGCTAAAAGAGAAGCCTAAGTAAGCTTCTATGTGAGAGGTCTATATATACCTCAATATTTGATAAGCGAGAAATCTAATTATACTTCACTTAGTATATACAAAAGTTTTTATTTTTTTGCAAATTTTAGCCTATGACGTGTTATGACGAATCCTAAGGGCTTGTCTGAGTCCTCTACGAGGATGACGATGCCGGTTACGTTTGAGGGGTTCTCTCCAAATGTTACAAGAATGGTATCAGAGCATGAGGTTAAATAACCTAGCGTAGATATCTCACTAAAGTGTATTATATAGTGTCTTCTTCATGGTTGTGAAATGCACCACTATTATGAACGAGAGGCTATATGTTGATTAGAAAAATTCTCTTTTCTTGGTCTATGTCGTGCCTCTAGAGTTTTGACACTATGTGTCTTTTGGCATCTAGTCCCTTTCTTCTGGTTATAGGCTATTAACACAAGAAGGCAGCTGCAAGAAGAGTGGGAGAAGAGATTGCGAATGCGGGAGCTACTCCCCAAGGCAATCAAGTTCCTCCTCAAGAGCAAGTTGTAGTGGATGAACAAGTTTTGATCAATACTCCGACCATGATAGATGGTGAGGTGAGGGCAGCCCTTATCCAAATGTCCCAACCCATTACTACTCAATGTCAAGCCACTACGACACAAGCTAACCAGGATGTTGTACCTCGATGATACCAACATGCTAGTACTATGGATATCCGTGTGAGAGATTTTACGAGAATGATTCCTCCAATGTTCTTTGGATCTAAGGTTGATGAAGACCTCCAAGACTTCCTTGCTGAGGTCTGTAAGATCTTGTTTGCTTAGGGGGTGAGTACTACTGAAAAGGCTAAGCTTGGTTCTTATAAACTCAAGGACGTGGCTCATACATGGTACAATCAATGGAAGATATTCGGACTTTAAGAGGTGGTCCCATGACTTGGGAGATCTTCAAAAAGGCCTTCCTGGATAGGTTCTTCCCAAGGGAGCAAAAAGAAGCTAAGATAGAGGAGTTCATCAACCTTCGTCAAGGAGGTATGAGTGTCAAGGAATACACTATATATTTCATTAATCTATCCAAATATGTTTCCTCTTTGGTTTCAAATGATAGGGATGAAATGAGATGTTATGTAATGGGCGTGTCCGAAAAGCTTGAAGAAGAATTCGTTCAACTATGCTTTATGATAACATGGATCTTTCTAGGTTGATGGTTCATGCACACCAATTAGAGGAGATTCGCCTAAGGAAGAGAAATAGAGAAGCTAAGAAGGTAAGATCTTTTGAACGTGGTTCTTCAAAGAGTAGGCTTTACACTCAAGACAAACATTAGTTCAAGAAGAGGTTTTCAACCAAGTTCCTTCGAATTCCTCAAAAATTCGCAATGATAGGGTTTCTAACCCTAAGTCTCAAAACGGGAGAAATGTTGATCCACCAAGAGAGAGACCAACTTGTGGAAAGTATGGTAAGAAACATGTGGGTGAATGCCTTGTTAGAACTAATAGTTGCTATGATTGTGGCAAAAGTGGACATATGGTGAAAGATTGTCCTAATGTGAAGGGTCAAGGAAAGGGGAGTATCCAAATTCAATCAAGCGGTCCTATCTCGGAATCTCCAAAAAGGAATTGTTTTTATGCAATCAAGGCTAGGGGTGAACATGAAAGTTCCCCTAATGTAGTGACCTATCTGTTACAAGTCTTCTCTACTAATGTTTATGTTTTGTTTGATCCAGGTGCTACCCTTTATTTTGTTACACCTTTGGTTGGTAGGATGTTTGATATACTTCATGATGTTTTGATTGACCCTTTTTCAGTTTGTACCCCAATATGAGTCAGTTATTGCAAAGAGAGTCTATAGGAAATATCCTGTAATGTTGTCCAATAGAGTTGCTCTTATTGATTTGGTAGAAATTGACATGTTTGATTTTGATATCATTTAGTGGATGGATTGGCTTCATGCTTGTTTTGATTCTATAGATTGTAGAACAAGGGTAGTGAATTTTCAATTTCCAAATGAACCTATTTTAGAGTGGAAGGGGGGAAATTCTATGCCACGGGGTATTTCTTGCTTGAAGTTCTGTAAAATGATAGACAAGAGGTGTTTATACCATGTGGTGAGAGTTAAAGATCTAGAATGTGAAACTCCTCATATTGATTCGGTCCTCGTAGTGATAGAATTTCAAGAGGTTTTTCCTAATGACCTTCAAGGAGTTCCTCCCGAATGGGAAATTGACATTGGCATTGACTTGTTACCGGATACGAATCCCATTTCAATTTCTCCATATCGGATGGCTCCGGCCGAATTAAAAGAGTTGAAGCTCCAACTCAAGGATTTACTAGACAAGGGTTTCATTCAACCTAGTATTTCTCCATGGGGTGTTCTGGTCTTGTTTGTGAAGAAGAAGAAGGATGGGTCCCTTAGGATGTGCATTGATTATCGTCAACTCAATAAGGCTATCATAAAAAACAAGTATCCTCTCCCTTGGATTGATGATCTATTTGATCAACTCCAAGCTGCTAGCTACTTTTCCAAGATTGAATTAAGGTCGAAATATCACCAACATAGGGTGAGAGGAGAAGATGTTCGCAATACATCTCTCCGGACAAGATATTGTAAATATGAATTTATTGTGATATCTTTTGGTTTAACAAATGACGACATTCATGGACTTGATGAATAGTTTTTTCCGAGATTACCTCGACTCATTTGTGATTGTGTTCATCGATGATATTTTGATATACTCTAAGAATGAAAATGAGCATGAGAGTTACTTGAGGTTAGCCTTTAAGTCCTCAGAGAACACCTACTTTTTGCCAAATTTAGTAAGTGTGAATTTATATTGAGTTCGGTTCCTTTTCTTTACCATGTTATCTTTGATGAGGGTGTAGAGATCGATCTGAAGAAGAAGGATGTAGTTAGAAATTGTCCAAGACTTTTATCTCCCACTGACACAAGAAGTTTCTTTGGTCTAGCTGGGTACTATAAAAGGTTTGTTGATGGATTTTCATCTATTTCTTATGCCTTGACCCAAAATAAGGTGAAGTTTGAGTGTTCGGCAACTTGTGAAAAGGGTTTCCAATAGTTTAAAGATAAACATACCTCCGCTCCAGTGTTGACTTTACCGGAGGGTAATGAAGGCTTAGTAGTGTATTGTGACGCTTCACGATTGTGATTGGGATGTGTCCTCATGCATCATGTCAAGGTAATAGTTTATGCCTCTAGGAAACTCAAATTTGATGAGAAGAATTATCCAACTCATGACCTTGAGTTAGCGATAACAGTTTTTGCCTTGAAGATTTGGAGACCTTACTTGTGTGGTGTGCATGTTGATGTGTTTACTTACCATAAAAGTCTTCAATATGTGTTTACACAGAAGGAGTTGGATCTCCGACAGAGAAGATGGTTAGAACTTTTGAAGGATTATGATATGAGTGTCTTTTACCACCCGGCAAGGCCAATGTGGTTGCGGATGCTTTGAGTCGTATGACTATTGGTAGTTTGTCTCATGTGAAAGAAAAAAAGAAAGAACTAGTGAAAGATGTTCATAGGTTGGTCGCTTAGTTGTGAGGATATAAGATTTTCCAAATGGTGGTTTTATGGTCCAACATAACTCCGAGTCATCATTAATGGTTGAGGTGAAATATCAGCAACATCTTGATCCTCTATTAATGGAGTTGAAGGAATTGGTACTTGGCAATCTCAATGAATCATTCTCCCAGGGGGGATGGTATTCTTAAGTACCAAGGTAGGTTATGCATTCCGGTTGTGGAAGATTTGATAAATCAAATTCTAGAAGAAGCCCATGGTTCCCGTTATTCTATACATCTGGGTGCTACCAAAATGTATCATGACCTTAAGAAGGTCTATTGGTGGGATGGTTTAAATAGGGAAATAGCAGAGGTTGTTTCTAAGTGAAATTGCAAAAAATTTAAAGTTGAGCATCTAAAATCGGGTGGTTTAACCCAAATCAGGGATGTTCCTACTTGGAAGTGGGAAGACATCAATATGTACTTTGTTGTTGGCTTGCCTCGAACCCGATGGCAAAATGATTCCATATGGGTTATCATAGATAGGTTGACCAAATATTCCCACTTTATTCCCGTAAAGTCTACTTATACTTCCGAAGATTTTGCAAGAATCTACATCAATGATATTATGAGCCTTCATAGGATTCATTTGTCTATCGTTTCGGATAGAGGTGCCCAATTCACTTCTCTTTTTGGAAAATATTCAGAAGAGTTCAAGTACTCAAGTGAAACTTAGCATCGCTTTTCATCCTCAGACACATGGTCAAGTGGAACGTACCATTCAAACCCTAAAATATATGTTAAGATCCTGTGTTATTGATATCAAAGAAAGTTGGGATGTTCACCTACTATTGATTGAGTTCTCCTACAACGATAGTGTAATGCCTCTAAAAACGACCTAGGTGAAACTAGATCCTAGCATGTGTTCCATGATGTTCTAAAGTCCTATAATGGTTAATAATAGTGTTTATAGGCAGCATATAATGTTTGGAAGTGTTTAGAGGTCAAATGTCCAAGAATGTCCATGAAGTCCGGAAACTAGTCGGAGTTGAACTAGTGTGTTGTACTGTTTTGTAGTGAAGTTTTGGGGGACGGTATGAGGGTGAAAATAATTATCGATGGTTCAAAAACATATTCTTACATGTAAATGATCGAAATGTATGAGAATAACACCCCGGGGACCAGCCTAAGGGTCCCCAAAGAGGACCCAAACATGGGACAGCCAAGCTGTAGTGCCAGCCAAGATGTGGTGATGGCTGCGCATCGCGCAGCTGGCACCGAATGGGAAAAAATATTTCCCTGCAATGTGGGGATTTCACGAACAATCTTTTTCGAAATTTTCTAGAAATAAGATTTGAAAATGCCTCCGCAACGCGATGTTAACTCCCAGATTTGATCGAGTAGTTTTAAGTCAAATTTGAATTGGTTAAAATGTCTAACAAGTTCAGGGGTCTTTTGGGTAATTTGGGGATGACTTATTGACGGTTATTAAGTCTTTTAAACCCCCAAACTCACCAATCAAAGAAAACCCCTCAAATCAAAACAAAACCTCTTCATTCCTTTCTCCAAAATCTCCATTGATGAAGGTTTGAAGCTCCAAGGAAGAAGTCCGATTTTCCAAGTTTTTATCCATCAATTTACTGAACTTTACTTCACAATTAATGTATGGTTCTTCATACTTGAAATATCTTTATTCAAGGAGTCAATTCCAATGATTATTCAAAGATGATCAAATGATGAACCCTTCTAATTCAACATCTAACCATGGGTTCATGGATAAAATGTTTTGAAACATTGTATTATGATTGAATTGATGTTAATTTAAATAATTTTCACCTAAAAAATCTATGAACCCATACCAATCATGCACTCCTAGTTTGATATTATTTTATGGGTGAAGTGATCATGTCTCTATACTATTGAATTCTTGTGTAGTTTGATTTGGACTATTGAATTATGGAAAAATTATTTTAGAATCATGTGTAGGCTTCCTTAGATTGATAAATTCATATTGAACTACCTTGAATTCATTGTACATTATGATTATTGGATTGAATTGGTCATCATGGTTATTGGTAAGGGCCTTTGGGTATTGTGTTGGTTTAATTGGCTATCGCTTGAAGTTGTGATAGTGGATTGGTTGTATGCTGCCCTAAATGTAATAAAGGTCTTGAATTTTATTATAATTAGAATGTTCCACTTATGGTGGCGGTGCTTATGTGCTATACTTGTGAATTATGTGGCCTCGTCGGCTTTACTTTATGAATTGTGAGACAATGTGGACTCGTCGGCATTACTTCATGTATTATGATATTATCATGTTATAACTTAATTATGTGAGTAATAGTAAGGTCTTGATTGCTTATATGTATATGTGAATTCTAAGCATGAGTTCTCCTAATTGATGATATGTGCCTCTATTAGGCTATAGGGAAGTTCTTATGTGTAATGACTTGATATGGATTTATGAGGCTTCTTGATGACTTATATGAGATTTGTGATGGTTTACATTGATGAGCCTTTAAAAGTGTGTAGGATGACGTAGAAGTATATCTAGTTTTTCCTATGTGATTTTTGAATGAGATGCTATATGTGATAACGTAAAGTCAAGTGTGTCTTGTCTAGCTAGACCTATGTCCCTTTCTTGATACATGAATGAATATGAATCCTTGACTTAGTAGGTTAGAACACCCTTTGTCATGAATGTATATGTATGAAATGAATATGATCTTGAATATAGAAAAGAAGGTTATTTATGTGGAACCTTTGAGAAAAACATTTACGATATCCTTGAAGTCGAAAGCTGTAATGGTATCCTTCTTGTGTGAATGATGGACTTAGGGTTGATTGGATGGAAGGGCATGAACTCATCCTTCGGAAAGTCATTGAGCTATCCTCTTAACCATTGTAAGGCAACTTTAGGGGGCACTTTGGTAAGGTGTAATGTGATTTTGTTTTTAACTTGATATGGAACCTCTTCATATACTCCTTGATCGAAATACCCTACGAGAACAATAGCTAGCACTGAATTATTATGGTTTGGGAAGAAGATCTATTTAAAAGTGAGGTTAGAATACAAAGAAACCCTTTATATTCCTTAACCATGTACCTACATAAGATGTGTCTTATGTTCTACTATTGGCAAATAGAACAACCTCCACAAGAGTAGGTTCATGACTCCGGATTCCATGATTAGATAACATGGTGTATGTAGTTTATTGTATATTCTCATCATGTGGGCAACATTCTAGCGTTTGAGAAGTACTATGAAGTTTAGGTAGTGGAATGGGACACTATCTAGACATTGCACGACTAGGCTTTGAAGATGTTAGTGTGTGAGTCCCTAGGTCTTCTCTAAGACCATTGTGTGAATGTCCTTACATGTTGAATGTCTCTTAATAAAGTTAATAAACATAATGACTTAAGTGAATATATGTTAACGAAAAGGTAAGTATCTAGAGTATCTTTGAAGATTGCTTAGGCAGGCTTGAAGAGGAGGTATGGGCGTTCTCTTCTTGTCTTAGTTAGATGAATGTTAGAGTTATTCTAGGTATGGAGTTTGATTAATGAAATGGGAATAATCTTACCTTAGGTAGTCTAAATGATATCTTTGGTGTTTGTGAAGGGAGTGTATGGGTGGTCACTTCATAACTCACTCAAGTGATCCTTAGACTCACCTTTTGTAGGAGGGTCTCATGTTTATGTGTTTGATGTGGTCTTGATGCTATCTTGTCATATGTGAGTTATATGTGAAGTTAGTGTGATATGTGATTATCTATATTATGTTATAATGTTTTACTCAAAAGAGAATGTTTTGACTCAAATGTTTGTTTATCATGATTTTATACATTATGTCATACTTAGTACATGCATTGTACTAATTCCATACGTTTTTTCTATTTCTAAAGGTGTGACTAGAAGGTTAGAGGTGTATTGAAGCAAGGCTTGGAATCTAGACTCTTTCAAGCAATGTTGAAGTATGTGCTCACTTGGCTCGATGAGTTAACTATCCTTAGATTTCTTTTATTAAACAAGTATTGTAATAGACTAAGTCTCTATATTTCGATTGTATGGGATGTGTCCCAAGTATTCTTGAGTATAATATTTGCATATGTTGAGACTTAGTATTTTCTATGATTTTATAATGAAAAATGTTTTAAGATATTTTGTGTGAAAATTTTGTTTCTGCACTACTTTTCGTACATGTATGCAATGAATGATGTCTAAGGGCTTGTACAAAACATATGTGAGGTCAAGTACGCCGTGTATCAATTAAAGAGTGCCATAACTTCAAGGGGTACTTTAGTTCATTACAATAGTTACCATTCAAGTATCTCCATGACACCTTTTGAAGCTCTTTATGGTATAAGATGTAGGTGTATGATTGGATGGCTTGAGGTATGTGAGTCCTCACTCCTTGATTCCGATATTATCTATGAGTCTATAGAGAAAGTTTGAGTCATAAGATTTGAAGACAACTCATAGTCGGCAAAAGTCTTATGCCAATAATAGGAGAAGATATATTGAGTTTGAAATAGGTGATCACGTCTATTTAAATATTTAACCTATGAAAGGGGTGATGAGATTTGATAAAAAGGGGAAGTTAAGTCCACGATATGTTGGTCCTTATGAGGTCTTACAATGGGTCAAAAAGGTTTCATATGTGCTGAAACTACCTAGTGAGCTAGCTTCGATTCATCTGGTGTTTCATGTTTCTATGCTAAAGAAATGCATAGGCGAGCCGGTGTCTATTGTGCCTATCAAAGGTATAGGAGGGGATGAGAACCTCTCATATGAAGAGGTTCCGGTTGAGATCCTAGATCGCCAAGTCAAGAAGTTTAGAGGCAAAGAGGTTGCTCCGTAAAATTCCTATGGAGGAATCATCTTGTTGAGGGTCCAACATGGGAGGCCAAAGCCGACATAAAGTCCCGCTACCCTCATCCTTTTACTCCTTGAGGTTAGACATTCCTATTCATAAATAAAATAATGAATAATATGAAATTGGTTTTTTCTAAATATTTTCATCTTTTGGTAAAATTTGTACCAACTTGAGTTTTAAGAAAATGCCAACTTGGTAAAATTTTCTAAATATTTGCATGTCTTGCACTTATACGAAGTGTTTATGCATGATGTCTTCTTAAGATTTTGCTATTTTGCTGTTTTGTTGAGATGAATGATAGCATAGTAATTTTTTGATGTGTTTTGAGCTCATGTTGATGTTGACAAGATAATTCCTCATTATGTGTTATGTAATGTTATGCATCATGAATTCAGTTGCTATGTGTAATGTGGTGGTATGTGTTGAAAGGAGTTGTGAAGTACTCATGTGAACTGTGACTCATTATGATTATAGGTTGTTGTTGTTTGTGCTGCTAGTCTTGAGTCTATCCTTTCCCTACAAGAGATTTTATTGTCATTTGGGGATGAATGTTCCTGGGGGAGGGGGGATGATGTAACACTAAAAGTCCATGACCTAATCTAGAGACTCACCTGTTGGTCTAATGTGTGTAGAACTGTTTCTAAGCCTAAGATAATGTTTATAAACCAATAAGAAAGTTTTAGAGTCAAGACATTAAGAAATGTCCAAGACGTCCGGAAGATGGTGTAATTGAACTAGTAAAATGTCCTTAGGTTTCGTGAAGGTTTGGAGGCATTGAATGGGGTTTAGAACTTGTAAAATGACTTTGAATAGGTAAAACCATGTATATAGAGGTACGATCTCTCAAGGGTCGCCTTAGGGGTCCACAAAGGGACCCAAAACTTGGTCTGACAAGTTTCCAAAGCAGCAACCAAAATACACATAGGGGGAATGTATCTGCGTCGCGGACTTGGTAGGCCCTTGGGAAAAAATCAAGTTTGCATCGCGGACAGGTCACTGACTCGTCTGGTTCAAAAATTATTTTAAGAAAATCTTGCGGGAGCAGCTCTGCGTCGCGGACTTGTTTCCCAACGAAAATCAGAAATTTGGAATTTAAGTTTGGCTTCATTAAAATGGCAATCTAAGTGAGGGGACTTTTGGGTATTTTACGGGACGAGTTTTTTGGTCAGTTTTAAACCACATTCACGCACTCTAAGTCAGATTTAAAAATCACTCTCATCTCTCTCAGAACTCTCTCTACATTTAAGCACTATTGAAGAACAAGAAAGCTTGAGGAAGAAGACAAAGTCTCCAATATTTGCATTCAAAGTTCGAATTTAGATTCATTAAGGTATGGGTTCTTCACTCTTGGGATTCCTTTTCCCAAGCGGTTCTTACAAAGGTGAATTCTAACAATTTAACTCCTAGGGTTTTTACTCTATAAACGGATTTTCTTCCAAACTCGAAGTTTATGAGTAATGATGATGGATTATGGTTTTCTATGGCTAATTACGTAAATATTTTTGAATAATTGATATGGTATTGTTGGTTTTCCTTTGAAGCTTGTTCTCTCCTAATTCATGGATTAGATTATGTTATATCTATCCACTTATGCAATGTAGATGGTCGGGTTGGAACTATAGCTTGATGAACTCATAAATAAACCCTTTCGCTTAACCCTAACTATGAATTGTTTTTTTATATGACTAGAATGGTTGGGATTGATTATTTTATTAGGTATTTCACTATATTATTGGATATTTGTGGTGAATTAAGAGCAATTTCTTAATGAAGATTTTTGAAAGTAATTATGTAAGTCTTCTAAATTATGATTACTCTATTATGTTGATGTTGGCCTATAATTTATGTTATTAGGAAATGGAAGTATGTATGATGTTGCTATGCATATATGTTGGGCTACAAATATATTAAATATGGAATCATGGTAAGGATATGATAATGTAAGGTTGATGATCTTCTCTTGTAAGCCTTACATAATATGGCTATGATGTGTTAATATCACTAATGAAGGGTTGTGATGAAAGGAAGTTCTCATCCTAAACCTAATGAGCTAATGATCATGTTTATACATAGAGTTAATCTCATGTGGCCTATGATAAGATTGATGACTAATGAAAACTTAAAGGCAATTCAAAAAGGAAATTTATCTTACCAGTGAGTAAATTAGATGTGAGAGGTGTCCCTTCCAAAGTTGGAAGGTAGGTTCACAATGACTCTCATGAGATAGAGGCTTCCTTGTAATCTGGAACTATGGATCTCTAATATATATCCTAGTTGTTGAACTATGTTGCCACCATATTAATACTAGCAAGTGGATCCACTTAGAATGCCATGTTCATGTTTTGGTTCTACTTTGGCAAGTAGACCACCTTTTTTTTGGTGTGGGTTACATGAAATCAGATTTCATGTTTAGATCACATGGTCTAATGTTGCTTAAGGCAATTGTTCCCTTAAGTAAAAGGAAAGACTAAAGTAATTGAAGGTTGACTAGGGTGACTTGAGGAGTCTACTTAGTATAGGTAGGGGTATGACACTCTACCTTGAGATTGCACAAGTTGACTCTAAGGGAAGTCCTATGAGATTGTTCTTATGTAAAACGGCGACATGAAATGTATAACGCTTATGATATATGATGTTACTCTTATATGATATTGGTTACGTTGATGCACATGTTATTGGTCTATATTGCTATATGTGGTGATGACTACTTATGATATATGTTGTATGAAGCAAAACATTTCTTATGGTCTCCCATCTTGTTTACTTGATTATGTGGGGTTATAGGGTTTCACATGATCATTGCACTTGTAGGCTTGAGATGGGATCATTAGTAAGTATTTTGTATGTTATGTTGATATGAACTATTGAACATAAAATATTAATTTACTTTATGATAATATGTCTTTGGTTATGATCATGCTTGATGTTGTGGTCATCCTTATCGTGTATATGTTTTATTGTATGTGAATTAAAAGTTTTTAATGACTTAGCATGCTTCTGTAGAAATGGTCCTTTTTATGCATGTCTTTGAATGCTTTATGTGCATATACCCATACTTAGTACATGTGACTTACTAACCCATTTACTTAATAATTACACATGAGCGGCCATTGAAGATTAAGAAGGTCGATTTAAGAAGCTTGGAACTCTTTATCAAAGCATTGGTAGGTCCTCATGTTCGGGGATACTATTTTATTCATTATTCTAGCCATGAATATTGTAGTAGTTTAAGAGATACTCTTTTATTCCTTTTTATCTGTTGGATTTCATCTTAGTAAGGCTTATATGGAATATTGATATTGTATTTTCTAAGTTCAAGACTCGTATCCTTTAGATGGTTTTTATATGAGACAATTTTTAGACTATAATATGTATGTTGATTTTGTTGCTAAAAGAGAAGACTAAGTATTCTTCTATGTGAGAGGTCTATGTATACCTCAACATATGATAAGTGAGAACTGTAAGTATACTTCACTTAGTATATGTAAAAGTTTTTAATTTTCCGCAAATTTTAGCATATGACATGTTATGACAAATGCTAAGGGCTTGTTTGAGTCCTATGCGAGGGCGAGACGCCGGTTACATCTGGGGGGTGCTCTCCAGATGTGACAAAATTTAATGAACTATATCTTCGTAAGGGTGTACTACTTAGGGTAGGTGGTGGAATGAGACGCAATCTATGCATTGCACAAGTAGACATTTTAAGGTGGTCTTGGTGTGTCCTTATGATGATAATGAATGAATGGGGTAATATATGATGATATTGAAGCATGTTGGTCTTTTGTATAATGTTATTTAATGTGGTATGAATTGTTATATGTGATATGCCTAGTTTAGGGTGACTTCAAACTAACACTTGGTGTGGGTGGTAGTACGGATGCTACTTGCACATTGCACTAGTGCGACTTGGGGTTATCTTAGATAATGTTGCTTATATGAGGATTATGGTTTATAATGAGTTATGTCTTTGTGAATAAATATGATCATGTGGAAGTGGATAGTACGAAGGTCCACCTTGGGTGACCTTAGGGTATTTCTTAGGTGTGGATGGTGGTATAGGACATTATCCCCATATTGCACAAAGTGATGCTTGAGGGCTACTTGAGGTGAAGAGATAAAGTAAGGTAATGGTCTATTTGTGTTGAATATGTCTCTAATGTGATAAATGACTTATGTGTTAGTTATGATTGAATATCGTGTCTTTTATACTTGTATTTCATATAGTTTACGAAAATGACATAAGTGCATGATTTTGAACTAAATGTTCTTTTCTATCATGTTTTCACATGGTCATCATACTTAGTGCATATTTGTGCTAATACTATTCTTCTTCGTATTTTTACACAAAGTGTAGGTGGTGGTGACTAAAGGATCCTTTCTTGAGTAAAGTTCTTGGAGTTGTTATCCCAAGCTTTGGTATGTCCTCAAAGATTCAAGGACACTTATATTAGGATTTTCTTTCAATTCATGCAATAGACTTATATTAGTTTTCTTTTATTGTAAAGGATCGTGTCCCTATAAAGTTGATGCCATGTTTAGGATGGCTACATTGAGACTAGTACTTTTGACGTTGCATAAATGAGATTTCCACTTGTTGACTTTATTGAAAAAAAATTTGATTCTGCACTATTTTTATGCCTATGTGATGAATGAATGCTAAGGGCTTGTACAAGATCTCTTCGAGGTCGAATACGTTGTGTCACGACTAGGGGTGATATCGGGTCGTGACAAACTTGCTATCAGAGCATAAGGTTTTGAAATGGTGCTGGTTCAAAATCTCACATACCACGTCTAGTAGAGTCTTGTTCATCGGTGTGAGTCGCGACACATCTATGAGTGAGAGGCTATAGGACGGTAGAAGTTACATTTCTTTCATATTTAGGAGTTGTGCCTTAATTTTGAGTTCTATAAGTGTCTCTTCATAATCCTTCTCTCGTGTTTATAGGATATGAATATGAGAGGAAGACCCGCAAGGAGAGTGTAAGAGGAGATTGTGAATGAGGGAGTTACTCCCTAAGGTCCCCAAGATGGACAAGCTCCTCAAGGTGAGCAAGTCCTAATAGCCCCCGTACATGTGATTCAATAGGAATTTAGGTCTACTATGTTATTAATAACTCAAGCGATGACGACTTAAGCTCAAGCTGTCACAACTTAAACTCAAGCTACGACGGCCCAATCAAATAGAGAAGATGGGACAAGAGTGAATGCCAATGAGGGTACTGGTGCGTCTAGGTTGAGAGACTTTGTGAGGATGAATCCTTCGATTTTACTAGGCTCTAAGGTGGGAGGTCATCCCCAAGAGTTTGTTGATGAGGTGTATAAAGTCTATGGGAGTAACTTTGAAGGAAAAGCCAGAGTTGGCCTCCTATCAATTGAAAGATATTGCCCAAATTGGTTTACCTAATAGAAGACTAATAGGCTGGTTGAAGCGGGTCCTTTAAAACATGAAGAGTTTTAAGAAAGCATTCCTTGGTAAGTACTTTCCCCGTTAGAAGAGGGAGGTGAAAGTTGAGTTTATAAACCTTAGGCAAGGTAGCATGAGTGTGAAAAAGTACTCCTTGAAATTCACCCAATTGTCTAAGTATGCCCCTTCTTTGGTGTCAAACTCTAGAGGTGAGATGAGTAGTGTTGCTCCCAATTCCACACTCAAGTGTACGTGATCGTGCAAGTAACATAGTGACTCTTAAAACAACTATATTATCGATCTTAAACAACTTGTCAATTAACTAGTCTTACTGAATTATTTAGGTCTAATTATTTATTTAAGAGAGCCAGAAAAGAGGTATACAAGAACAAAATAATAAAATTACTTGCAATAATTGGAAAATACCATGGATGCAACATATATTGGATTTCATTTATCATATTTTTGGCTTAGAACTAATTTTAGTTGTTAAATTACTTACTGGTTTTTATGCTTGATAGTATGATCCGGGTTACACACCTCTCGCTGCTTACCTAGTTAGATATCTAACTACATCATTGAGCGGTGATACATAAACTAATTGACGAGAATTATATTCATCCTATTTCGTAACCAAGCAAGGTGTTCGTTTGGGCGTCACTCCTGAACACCAATCACCTCAATTTAATGGGTGACCGAGCTCTCTATATTCTCTGGTCTATCTAATCACCTCGGGTCGATTTTTATATTAGACACTAGGTTTATTTTATAGTGCACAAACATAAGATAGTAAAACAAGAATATAGAAGCAACTTATAATGACACCCAAAAAATAATTCAAAAAGCCTTATATAATCAACATTGAATTCGTAAGCTATAGCCCCAGAACAACGTCTTTAGTTGCTAATGTCTATGAAAAAAAAGATTAAAAAGAACCATAAAATGTATTGACAACTTTATACTTTGAGCTTCACCTCTCCCTTCCCCCTATTAATTATTTTTATGAACAATTTATAGATGTAGAAAACCCTAAATAATCTAATTGATTCCAAAACAAATTAGGAAATCAAAACCTAATCGGAGTTAAATTCTGCATCAACTATGCCGTCTTATTTCTTTAGCTTCTGTCACCTTCAATTATCCAGAGTGCTTCACATGATGCCACATGGAAGTGAGGCATTATCAATTGGCTTTCTTTGGCTGCACAATCTGTATTTAAATATGAATATAATATTTAATCAATCTATTAAGTTGTTTGTTTGATTTCCTTCTTCAATCTTTCATATTTAATTCGTTTTAGCTTCAAACTTCTTCAACTTTACACGAATTTACTCCTACAAATAAAATACACTATTTAGCACTATCCATAAATTTATTCTCAAAAGGACAAAAATAAATAATAAATATGAGGCAAATAATGATTAAAATATATATTTTTGGCCTCGCATCATCACCCCATACTTAAACTTTTGCTCATCTCGAGCAAACATTAAAGCTCATCTCAAGAAAATTAAAATAGGTTTTTCATCGCTTTGGGTGATACAAACAATCATGTCATTTACCAATTACAAAACCAAGTTCACTTGCCAGTCATTATGCATGACATCTAAATAAACAATAAACCTCTAACCTTCTAACCTCAAAGAAAGACTTTGAACTCATCAAATTTAAGCTTGCTCATCTACTCTCATCAAATAAAGCTAATAAAATCACCTATACATCATGAAACAGGATCCCTCACAAAACGAAATAGTCCACACACTCTATTCGAAAAAATTGACTATAAATTAAGGACTTCATATCAAGAACAACTCTCACACTCAGAAATGAAGTTCACATGTATTCACAATGAACCATAGGTGTGTCCATTATGTACATCTCCACTAATTAGACATGCTTGAATAGAATTGAGTAGAACTTTAACAGGTTGTAGTGTAGGCTGGGGGACAGGTAGGAAAACTATATAATAGTAACCTACACTTCCTTAAGCGATTTACATATTAATACTTCATCACTCATTATTTTCTTCTGTTCAACAATTATTTCACAAGTAATTCTCTCAAGAATGTTTCATCCTTCTTTTTTTTATCAGATTCTTTTAAACATGGTTTTAAGTACTTTGTAGCTATCATTGATTACCTATTAACTCAACCATCCCTTTTTCTCATAGAAGATAACTAGAATAAGTATGCTATAATGCTCAAGGAAGCAAAGTGCAAAAACTAGGGATTCAACAAAATAGTCAAGGGCAAAATATGGTTACCAACAAAAGGCTACAGGCTCAAAAATGGCTAACTACTGATACAATATCTGAAAAGACTAAAATTTACATGAAAAATCAAAGAAAACCTATTATAATCTCCTAAAAAAAGAAACACGTTTTAATTCGCTTCAATAACATGCAAGACAAATTCTAGACTATGATGCAAAAAATGGAATAAGAAAATTCTCTTCATACATGACACAAGTATCAATCAAGATGGATCAATTCCACTTCTAAGAGAGAGATAAGATCATAACAAGCTAAAAAAATAAATTAAGATATCTACAAAGTCACAAACAAGAGCTTAGGTGTCAATGAGTTTGCATATTTTTTTTTTGTAATCAAGCATTCACAGGAAAGTACTATTGAAAAATTAGGCCTAAATATCAAGTATCACACCACTCAAAAGTGTCTTTACTTTTCTCTAAAAAAATAAATAAAAACTAAACTAAACTATTCCTAAATAAACAGACACTCGATTCAAAGGGACTATCCTTAGGAAAAGAACCGAAAACAAAAGTCAAGAAACTCATCCTATAAAAATAAATAAAGACTCAATAAAATAATAAAAACTAGGAATTCATTCCTCCACCCCACACTTAAAAACATGCTTTGTCCCAAAGCATCAAATAAAATTTAAAACAAGGGTTACGAAAACTCCCTGAGTCCTTTAGGCCTAACTAGTAGCATGTTCTCTTTATTTTCATCAAGGGTCCTATACACTGTACACTAACGTGCTCCTTAAATCCAATTTTTGGATACTCACACTTAACCAAAACTTGTAAAAACAACAAAAAAAATGACACTAAAAATAAAAAAATGAATAAGAAGTTACATTATAAAATGGGTTGCCTCCCAATAAGCGCTTAACTTAATGTCGCGGCACAACACAAATAAATTCACCACTTCTCTTTCCATTTTGAAATTATGATTTCTACCCGTAACCTTGCATCTATTTTTCTACTCCTCTCATGGTGGTGGTATAAAGATAAAGGAATGAAGTAATATATATCGCATCTTGCACTTCTTGGCCCTTAAGTGAGGAAAGTTGTTTTGTCTACGTGGACTAAAAAACTTTAGAATGTAGAAGCCTTGTTCCTCATCAATAAACTCATCCATTAGTTCAAATTTTATAGAAAAGTGTTTTGAATGAGATTCAAGTTGTCTTAACTCCAAAGCAACATTATTTACAACATTCTCACTTTTGTACTCTTTGTCAACATTGATATTAAGGAATAAAGTATAGTTGAATGGTTTGAATTCCTCTTTTTGTTCACTAGTTGATCATAATCCACAACAATTGGTAATTGGGATTGAGACGCCTCAAATTTTTTAAGTGAGCCTCTAAGTCATGAATATCGGAGCAAAATTGATCGATTTCTTATGTGAGCTCAACTCTTCCTTCAATTAGTTGGGTTGTCATGTATGTCAGACCATCACGGATAGACTCGTGAAACTTTAGAAGTTGAGTTTGTTCGTATAGCCAAGATTGATTTTCTATCTCTGCTTTATCACAACTTTCTCTTTGTTGGGCTGCAATGTATTCTAATTCATCTAGGGTTGCAATTTCTAAGTGAATAGAGTCAAGCTCATATATAAAATTCATGATTGTTTGTGCCATTCTGTGCATTCAAACATTTGTCGAGTGATTTTTTAATTAACTTTGTCCAACATGCCCGTACATTTCATAAGTGAAGTTTATTTTGCATTCTCCATTTTATCGCTCGTACCAACATCATAAATAACAGAAAAATCATGATAGAGATTTGGGGAAGGGAATCAGATTTCGGACTATCATTCCAATGAATATATTGACAACCACATATATGACATAAAGGACATTCATCACCTAACGACGATTTATCTCAATCATCTATATCACTAAGAATACCAAATTGTTCAAAGAAAGAAAGGAAAAAACAATTAATTATTTAGAAAAAGCTAACTAGAGTAAAATAAAATTTAAATAAATAAAAAAAAGTATAACGTAAAATAATAGTTAATTTCTAAGTCCACGGCAGCGGGCTAAAAACTTGTTGCTCCCAATTGCACAAGCAAGTATAAGTGGTCGCTCAAGTAATATAGTGACGCTTAAAAGATCCTGATTATCGATCCCAAAGGACTTGTCAATTAACTATTTTTACTAAATTATACTGACCTAATTATTTACTTAAGAGATCCAAAAATAAGAATGCAAGAAAAAAAAATTGCTTATAATATTTGGATAATCACAGGGGTGCAACAAATATTGGATTTCATGTATCATATCTTTGCCTTAGAATTAACTTTAGTATTCAAAGTACTGGATTATAGGCTTGATAGTGTGATCCAGGCTACACCTCTCATCGCATACCTCAGTTAGCTATCTAACTACATCATTGAGCAGTGATAAATAGACTAACTAGAGAGCATTTATGTTTCATCATATTTCATAACCAAGCAAGGTGTTTGTTTGAGTGTCATTCCTGAACACTAATCATCTCAATTTAATGGGTGGGTTGATATTTCTATATTCTGGTCTATCTAATCTCTCCTCGAGTCAATTTTAAGATTAGACACTAGGTTTATTATAGTGCGCAAGCATAAAATAGTAAAATAAGAATATAGAAGTAACTTATAATTATAACCAAGAATTGATAAAAAAAAAAAAAAAAACCATAAATACTCAACATTGAATCTGTAGCTACAGCTCTAAAACAAGGTCTTTCACTACTAATGTCTATGAAAAGAAGAAGAAAAAAATCATAAAAGTATTGACAACTTATACTTTGTGCTTCATCTCTCCCTTCCCCCCTAATAATTATTTCAATGAATTATTTGTAGATGTAGAAAACCCTAAATAAACTAATTGAGTCCAAAACAAATTACTAAATCAAAACCTAATTAGAGTTGAACTCTACGTCAACTAAGCAGCCTTAATTCTTTAGTTTTGTCGCCTTCAATTATCTGGAGTGCTTCACATGATGCCACGTGGCAGTGAGACATTATCAATTAGCTTTCTTTGGCTGCAGAATTTGAATATAAAAATATGAATATAATATTCAATTTAATCTATTAAGTTGCTTGTTTGATTTCTTTCTTCAATCTTTCATATTTAATTCGTTTTAGCTTAAAACTTCTTCAACTTTACACCAATTTACTCCTACAACTAAAATACACTATTTAGCACAATCCATAAACATTTATGCTAAAAAGGACAAATATAAATAATAAATGTGAGGAAAATAATGATTAAAATATATATTTTTTATATCAAATCAAGTATGTTTGTGACTGGCATATCCAACCTAGTTAAGCAAGAGTATCGCTCGGCAATGATTTATGATGATCTGAACATGTCTAGACTCATGGTGCATGCTCTACATATGGAAGAGGCTAACCTTGAAGCATATAATAAGTAGTGAGTGCTATGGAGTAACTTCAAGGGAGAAGGCTGGGTTGGCCTCCTATCAATTGGAAGATATTGCCCAAATTTTGTTTAACCAATGAATGGCTACTAGGCTGGTTGAAGTGGTCCCTTTAGAATAGGAAGAGCTTAAGAAAGAATTCCGTGGTAAGTACATTCCCCGTGAGAAAAGGGAGGTGAAATTTGAGGAGATTTAGTAGCACGAGTGTGCAAGAGTACTCCTAGAAATTCACCCAATTGTCCAAGTGTGCCCCTTATTTGGTCTAAAACTTTACAGATGAGATAAGTTGGTTTGTGACCGGGATATCCGACCTAGTTAAGCAAGAGTGTTGTTCGGAAAGGCTTCATGATGATATGAACATCTCTAGAATCATGGTGCATTCTCAATCTATGGAAGAGGCTAAACATGAAAAAAAATGAGTTGAAGAGACCTAGATCCAATGAACCAAGTCAACCTAAGTCTAAGAAGAGGTTTAGTAACCAAATCTCCCCTGTGGAGAACAAGGATAAGGAGTTTAACTCAAATTCTTACGGAGGAAATGAAGATGGTTCTTCATTTGAAAGATCTAGGTCTTATAAGTGTGCGAAGAAACATCAGATAAGTGTCTTGCCAGTACGGATGGGTGCTTTGGGTGTTGAAGAAGGGTCATAAGATGAGAATTTGTTTTCACACATGGAAAAGGGAGGATACCAACCAATCTTCTCATGATGGTTCGCATCCTAATGCTCCAAAGATGAACCGTTTCTATGTGCTTCAAGAGAACAAAGGAGATAATACGGAATGAAGGCCCCGATAAGTTATTGTTGATTATGATTGTCTTAAGTTGATCTTAGATGGGCTTAACCTAAGTGGGGGATGGTGAATTGAGTAAAAAGGTTGTTGATATCCTTATCTTTTCCTTTTAATCTTATCCAAGATTGAGACCAAGGGTTCCTATTATCTTTTGCATGTGTTTGAGCCACGAGTATGGTTCAGAGTTGCATGAATCGACTTATGATATACTCGTTCTTGATGATGTTGTCATTAAATTATAAGCTTAGTACATGATCTATATTTATCATGATAGTGTGCATCTAATATGATTTGTTTATTTGCCTCACGAATAGAAATTATTGGTCATGCCTACGTGTGATTTCAAAGGTAATTGCATATTTGGATTTATGTTGAATTGATGAGCATGTTTAAGGTTGGAGATGGAAGTTCCTCCAATGAAATAAAGAATGTGAAGTCTTGAAATAATGAGTTTGTAGATGTAGTTTCTACTTTCTTGTTGTATTCTTAATCTTGTTGAAGTGGAGTTGATATTTCCCCCTAGTTGTGTGTTATAAAATGATGTTGCATGCTTGGTTATGGGATGCTAGTCTTGTGTCTTCACCTTTAAGTGTTATAAGTGTCATTCTGTAACGACCTGTTTAGTCGTTTTGGAGCAGCAGAATAATTTCTGGAAAAACTGGCTGGGACGACGGAAGTCGTGACGGACCGTCGTAGTCACGACGGCCCGTCGTGAATGATTCGTACCATGACACTTAGCATTTTGAATTTGGGTACTGAAAATCGACTCTCTGTAAATTGTGACGGACCTGCAGGACGTGCCGTCACATCCACGACGAACCGTCGTGAGTTTCCGTTGCAAAACACTTCAACGTTTGAGAATTTGGTTCGAGAAACGAGTTTCTGACCGCCATGACGGACGCGCAGGACGGACCGTCACAGGCGTGACGGACCGTCACAGCGTCCGTGGCAAGGATGGGAACCTGGGCAGGCACGACGGCCTGTGCGACGGACCGTCGCACCCACGACGGCCCGTCACAGGTCACGCAGTCCCAGACAGTTTAGGATTTCTCCACACGTTTTAAGGGTCGTTTTTGACTATTCTTTCCTTAATTATAAAGATTGAGGGTTAACATTTATAAGTCTAATTACTTAGGGGTTAAAAAGGGGTAACCTAAAGTGAATTAGTGGGGTTTTATTGTCCTTTTTCACACTTAATTATATGATTAATTAGGGTAAAGGAAGAGGGTTTGAATAAAACAAAAGAGAAAGAACAGAAAGAGAGAGAGCAGATCGATCGAATTGGTTGAGGAGAATAGCAAGCTTGGGAGATTTCTTGTTGATTCCAATTCTTCGGTGGAGGTAGGTTATGGTTTTATGTTACGATAATCGTAGTGAACTCTTGATAGTGTATGATATGTATTGATGATGTTGTAAACCTGTCTACATGCTTAATTGTATGCTTGCATGATTATGATTATGAAATTATTATGAATTAACAAGCATGATGAAGCTATTGAATCCCAAATATTGAAAGAACCCTAATTCACTTGATATATTATATAATGAGAATGAGGATGCCTTAGCGTGAAAGAAGGCTTGATGAATTAGGGGATCGGGTGCCACGTTCCGGTACCAGGATAGATAGAATATGAGGATCGGGTGCCACGTTCCGGTACCAGGATAGAATGAATATGAGGATCGGAGTGTCACGTTCCGACACCAGGATAGAATATGGATCGGGTGCCACGTTCCGGTACCAGGATAGAATGAATATGAGGATCGGAGTGTCACGTTCCGACACCAGGATAGAATATGAGGATCGGGTGCCACGTTCCGGTACCAGGATAGAATGAATATGAGGATCGGAGTGTCACGTTCCGACACCAGGATAGAATTAGAGGAGCGGAGTGTCACGTACCGACACAAGAGGAAGAAAGATAATGAATCTTGAAAGATAATGAATATACTCAATCTAATGAACTTAACTTCCCAAATGAGTATGGTATTGAGGCTTGAGACCTCATGTGTGAACTTGACGGAAATTGTTAATGATAAAGTAATTGTTGTGCTACATGTTGAGTATTGTAGTTGATTTACATTATTGTTGATATATATTGTTCCCTATTTTGAGTTAACCGATGATATCTACTCAGTACGTGTGGTTGTACTGACCCCCTACTTTTATGTTTTCCTTTTGTTATTTGTGTTATGCAGCAAACGTTCCGTCAACTTCGACTCAGCAGTAGATTAAGCCGTCTTCACTCCATCGGAAATTCAGGGTGAGCTAATGCGTCTAGCTTGGACTGGGTCTCCTTCTTCAAGTCTTGATGCCTTGAACTTTCGGCATGGACTAGTTTTTAATTGTTTTAGCTTTTTAGACATTCTTAGATTAGTAGTTTGAGATAGATGTTCTTGTGGTGATGACTTCCAGATTTTGGGAATATTAATAATAGTTTTGAGTTGTTTTTATTAATGAGTTTAAGTCTTCCGCATTATTTTCTGTTGAAATATCTTGAAATGTTAAGGTTTAGATGGGTTGGTTCGCTCACATCGGAGGGTAAATGTGGGTGCCAGTCGCGTCCCCGATTTGGGTCGTGACAGACTTGGTATCAGAGCATTAGGTTCATTGGTCTCATCACACAAGAACAGGTCTAGTAGAGTCTTAAGGAACGGTAGGGGGACGCCTTTACTTTTCCTTGAGAGGCTATAAGACTTTAGGAAAATTCCATTCTTTCATTCTTTCTTTCGTGCTATTACTTGAGTCCAATTGGTATCTAGGTGATACAAATTGGTATCTGACCATCTTCATTCTATCTCGCAGATGGTTAGAACTAGAGCAACGACCGCACCAGCAGCAACAACGGAAAGACAGGAAACTACTGAGCCAGCCACTGGGGCTGTGGCTCGAGGAGGAACAGCGGCAAGAGGCCGTGGAAGAGGTCGTGGGAGGACGTCCTCTAGAGGGAGAGGACGAGCCCCTAGCCCATCTGATACTAGGGCGGTGACTCCTCCACCGACTGAGGACGTAGTAAGAGAGGGTGAGGAAGGGGAAACTGAACAAGGGCAGAATGAGGAAATGCCACCCCAACCTACCCCAGAGATGATCAACCAAGTACTTGCTTATCTTAGCGGGTTGTCTGATCAGGGTCAAGCACCTCCAGTGGTTTCTGCACCAACACCTCCGGTTTCAGAGATACGACATGCGGCTACTATGGCTCCCCGCATGGATGCAACATTGGGAATAGGCACATTTCCACGTCTGACTACTGGGCCTATTATGACAAACGATCAACATGAACTTTTTAGTAAGTTCTTGAAACTGAAACCTCCAGTCTTCAAGGGTGCAGAATCTGAAGATGCTTATGATTTTCTGGTTGATTGTCATGAGCTACTACACAAGATGGGGATAGTAGAGAGGTTTGGTGTCGAGTTCGTGAGTTATCAGTTCCAAGGTAACGCCAAAATGTGGTGGCGTTCACATGTTGAGTGTCAACCAACAGAGGCACCACCTATGACTTGGGAATCATTCTCTAGTTTGTTCATGGAGAAGTATATCCCAAGGACTTTGAGAGATAGGAAGAGGGATGAGTTCTTGAGTCTTGAACAGGGAAGGATGACAGTAAACGCGTATGAGGCTAAATTTCGCGCACTATCCAGATATGCCACCCAACTTTGTTTCAGTCCACAAGAACGGATCCGCCGTTTTGTGAAGGGGTTGAGGTCAGAATTGCGGATTTCAGCCTTACAGATAGCGGCAACGGCAACATCCTTCCAAGAGGTGGTAGACTTTGTGATTGAGGTGGAAGGAGTGAAACCAGATGACTTCACCACGACATCGACATCAAAGAGGTTCCGAAGGGGAGGTGAGTATAATGGTTCTTATTCTAGAGGACAGAACTCCGGAGGTCACTCAAATCGACCAATACAGTCTTCACTACAGACTGTAGTTGGGGGTCCACCTCAGAACGGTCAACACTTCTCTGAGAGGCCGACGCGTGAACCCAGAGAATGTTATGGGTGTGGAGAGATTGGCACATTAAGAGGTACTGTCCAAACCTGAGTTACAGACCCCAATGGCTAGAGGAAGAGGTGGTAATGGTAGAGGTCGTTATTCTGGAGGGCGTGGTGGCCGAGGTAATGGTGGTCACCAAAACGGCAGAGGTGAAGGGCAAAACGGAGCCTCTACTACACAACATGGTAGGGGCAACGGACAGACGAATAATGGGGCCCATTGTTATGCTTTCCCTGGGAGATCTGAAGCGGAGGCGTCTGATGCTGTTATCACAGGTAATCTTTTGGTTTGTGATTGCATGGCATCTGTGTTATTTGACCCTGGCTCCACGTTTTCTTATGTATCTTCATCATTTGCTAACGGTCTAAATTTACATTGTGAATTACTTGACATGCCTATTCGTGTTTCTACTCCGGTGGGTGAGTCTGTGATAGTCGAAAAAGTGTATAGGTCTTGTTTGGTGAATTTTGTGGGGAGCAACACTTATGTGGATTTGGTTATCTTAGAAATGGGTGACTTTGATGTAATTCTGGGTATGACGTGGCTTTCTCCAAACTTTGCGATTTTGGATTGTAATGCTAAAACAGTGACGTTAGCCAAGCCTGGGGCAGATCAGTTAGTATGGGAGGGTGACTACACTTCCAATCCGGTGCGTATAATCTCCTTTATTCGTGCCCAGAAGATGGTTAGTAAGGGTTGTCTAGCTTTCTTGGCACATCTTAAGGATGACACTACTCAAGTACCATCGATTGAGTCGGTTTCGGTAGTCTGTGAGTTTTTGGATGTGTTCCCTGCAGATCTTCCCGGTATGCCACCAGATAGGGATATAGACTTCTGCATTGATTTGGAACCCGGTACTCGCCCCATTTCTATACCCCCGTATAGAATGGCTCCTGCGGAGTTAAGAGAATTAAAGGCTCAACTTCAAGAGTTGTTGAGCAAAGGCTTCATTAGACCAAGTGCATCTCCTTGGGGTGCTCCGGTTTTGTTTGTGAAGAAGAAAGATGGGAGTTTCCGAATGTGCATAGATTACCGACAGTTGAACAAGGTAACTATTAAGAACAAGTACCCCATTCCTCGCATTGATGACTTGTTCGATCAGTTACAAGGTGCTTGTGTCTTCTCGAAGATCGACTTGAGATCCGGTTATCACCAACTGAAAATACGAGCAACGGATGTTCCAAAGACTGCTTTTCGAACTAGGTATGGGCATTATGAGTTTGTGGTAATGTCTTTTGGTCTTACTAATGCCCCTGCTGCCTTCATGAGCTTGATGAACGGGATTTCAAGCCATACTTGGACCTCTTTGTGATTGTGTTATTGATGATATACTGATATACTCCAAAAGTAAGAAAGAACATGAGGAGCATTTGAAATTGGTGTTAGAGTTGTTGAGAAAGAAAAAGCTTTATGCGAAATTCTCCAAGTGTGAGTTTTGGTTAGATTCAGTGTCCTTCTTGGGGCACGTGGTTTCTAAGGATGGAGTGATGGTAGATCCATCTAAGATTGAGACGGTAAAGAATTGGGTAAGACCTACAAACGTGTCAGAAATAAGGAGTTTTGTGGGGTTAGCTAGCTACTACCGCCGATTCGTCAAGGGATTCTCTTCCATTGCTTCCCAATTGACGAACTTGACTAAGCAAAACGTCCCATTCGTATGGTCGGATGAGTGTGAGGAAAGCTTTCAGAAGCTTAAGACTTTGTTGACTACCGCACCAATTCTTACCTTGCCAATAGAGGGTAAAGACTTCATTGTTTACTGTGATGCATCCTATTTTGGGTTGGGTGCAGTGCTAATGCAAGAGAAGAATGTGATTGCTTATGCTTCGAGGCAATTAAAGGTGCATGAACGTAACTACCCAACTCATGACTTGGAATTGGCCGCGGTAGTATTTGCACTAAAGCAATGGAGACACTACTTGTATGGGGTTAAATGTGAAGTCTACACGGACCATCGTAGCCTACAGTATGTATTCACTCAGAAAGACTTGAACTTGAGACAGAGGAGATGGATGGAACTACTAAAGGACTACGACATCACTATCTTGTATCATCCGGGGAAGGCGAATGTTGTAGCGGATGCTTTGAGTAGGAAGGCCGGAAGCATGGGAAGTCTAGCTCATTTGCAAGCTTCTAGACGCCCATTGGCTAGAGAAGTGCAGATTTTGGCTAATGACCTTATGAGGTTAGAAATAAACGAGAAGGGAGGACTGTTAGCTTGTGTAGAGGCAAAATCCTCTTTTCTTGATCAGATTAAGGGGAAACAGTTTGACGATGAGAAACTAAGGCGAATTCGAGATAAAGTGTTGCAAGGAGAGGCTAAGGAAGCAATAATCGATGGGGAAGGTGTTTGAGGATCAAGGGAAGAGTATGTGTACCCCGAATCGATGATTTGATCACCACTATTCTTACAGAAGCTCATAGTTCCGGATATTCTATACATCCTGGTGCAACCAAGATGTATCGCGACCTAAAGCAACACTTCTGGTGGAGTAGAATGAAGCGAGATATTGTTGAGTTTGTTGCCAAGTGTCCAAATTGTCAACAAGTAAAGTATGAACACCAAAGGCCCGGAGGAACACTTCAGAGAATGCCCATTCCTGAATGGAAGTGGAGAGAATCGCGATGGACTTCGTGGTTGGTCTTCCAAAGACATTGGGTAAGTATGACTCTATTTGGGTGATTGTGATAGGTTAACTAAGTCTGCACATTTCATTCCTGTCAAGGTGACCTACAATGCAGAGAAGTTAGCCAAAATCTACATCTCAGAAATCGTTCGGTTGCATGGAGTTCCACTCTCCATTATATCAGATAGAGGTACGCAGTTTACTTCTAAGTTTTGGAGGACACTACATGCTGAATTAGGTACTAGGTTGGACCTTAGTACTGCATTTCATCCTCAGACCGATGGTCAGTCTGAGCGAACGATTCAAGTTTTGGAGGATATGCTACGCGCATGTGTGATAGAGTTTGGTGGCCATTGGGATAGCTTCTTACCTTTGGCAGAGTTTTCATACAATAATAGTTATCACTCTAGTATCGACATGGCTCCATTTGAAGCATTGTATGGGAGGAGGTGTAGATCTCCCATTGGTTGGTTTGATGCCTTCGAGGTTAGACCTTGGGGGACTGATCTGTTGAGAGATTCTATGGAGAAGGTGAAAGCTATTCAAGAGAAGCTTTTGGCGGCTCAAAGTAGACAAAAGGAGTATGCAGACCGAAAGGTTAGAGACTTGGAGTTCATGGAAGGTGAACAAGTCTTGTTGAAGGTTTCACCCATGAAAGGGGTGATGCGGTTTGGCAAAAGAGGTAAGTTAAGTCCAAGGTACATTGGACCATTTGAAGTGCTTAAAAGAATAGGGGAGGTGGCTTATGAATTAGCCTTACCCCCAGGGCTGTCCGGAGTGCATCCGGTGTTCCATGTATCCATGTTGAAAAGATACCACGGAGATGGAAACTACATTATCCGCTGGGATTCAGTTTTGTTGGATGAGAACTTGACTTATGAAGAGGAACCGGTTGCTATATTAGATAGAGAAGTTCGCAAGTTGAGGTCGAGAGAGATTGCATCCATCAAGGTTCAATGGAAGAATCGACCGGTTGAAGAGGCTACGTGGGAGAAGGAGGCAGATATGCAAGAAAAATACCCACATCTGTTTACAGATTCAGGTACTCCTTTTCGCCACTGTTTTCTTCTGTTGATCGTTCGGGGACGAACGATGGGTAATTGGTATCTATTGTAACGACCTGTTTAGTCGTTTTGGAGCAGCAGAATAATTTCTGGAAAAAACTGGCTGGGACGACGGAAGTCGTGACGGACCGTCGTAGTCACGACGGCCCGTCGTGAATGATTCGTACCATGACACTTAGCATTTTGAATTTGGGTACTGAAAATCGACTCTCTGTAAATTGTGACGGACCTGCAGGACGTCCGTCACATCCACGACGAACCGTCGTGAGTTTCCGTTGCAAAACACTTCAACGTTTGAGAATTTGGTTCGAGAAACGAGTTTCTGACCGCCATGACGGACGCGCAGGACGGACCGTCACAGGCGTGACGGACCGTCACAGCGTCCGTGGCAAGGATGGGAACCTGGGCAGGCACGACGGCCTGTGCGACGGACCGTCGCACCCACGACGGCCCGTCACAGGTCACGCAGTCCCAGACAGTTTAGGATTTCTCCACACGTTTTAAGGGTCGTTTTTGACTATTCTTTCCTTAATTATAAAGATTGAGGGTTAACATTTATAAGTCTAATTACTTAGGGGTTAAAAAGGGGTAACCTAAAGTGAATTAGTGGGGTTTTATTGTCCTTTTTCACACTTAATTATATGATTAATTAGGGTAAAGGAAAGAGGGTTTGAATAAAACAAAAGAGAAAGAACAGAAAGAGAGAGAGCAGATCGATCGAATTGGTTGAGGAGAATAGCAAGCTTGGGAGATTTCTTGTTGATTCCAATTCTTCGGTGGAGGTAGGTTATGGTTTTATGTTACGATAATCGTAGTGAACTCTTGATAGTGTATGATATGTATTGATGATGTTGTAAACCTGTCTACATGCTTAATTGTATGCTTGCATGATTATGATTATGAAATTGTTATGAATTAACAAGCATGATGAAGCTATTGAATCCCAAATATTGAAAGAACCCTAATTCACTTGATATATTATATAATGAGAATGAGGATGCCTTAGCGTGAAGAAGGCTTGATGAATTAGGGGATCGGGTGCCACGTTCCGGTACCAGGATAGATAGAATATGAGATGGGTGCCACGTTCCGGTACCAGGATAGAATGAATATGAGGATCGGAGTGTCACGTTCCGACACCAGGATAGAATATGGATCGGGTGCCACGTTCCGGTACCAGGATAGAATGAATATGAGGATCGGAGTGTCACGTTCCGACACCAGGATAGAATATGAGGATCGGGTGCCACGTTCCGGTACCAGGATAGAATGAATATGAGGATCGGAGTGTCACGTTCCGACACCAGGATAGAATTAGAGGAGCGGAGTGTCACGTACCGACACAAGAGGAAGAAAGATAATGAATCTTGAAAGATAATGAATATACTCAATCTAATGAACTTAACTTCCCAAATGAGTATGGTATTGAGGCTTGAGACCTCATGTGTGAACTTGACGGAAATTGTTAATGATAAAGTAATTGTTGTGCTACATGTTGAGTATTGTAGTTGATTTACATTATTGTTGATATATATTGTTCCCTATTTTGAGTTAACCGATGATATCTACTCAGTACGTGTGGTTGTACTGACCCCCTACTTTTATGTTTTCCTTTTGTTATTTGTGTTATGCAGCAAACGTTCCGTCAACTTCGACTCAGCAGTAGATTAAGCCGTCTTCACTCCATCGGAAATTCAGGGTGAGCTAATGCGTCTAGCTTGGACTGGGTCTCCTTCTTCAAGTCTTGATGCCTTGAACTTTCGGCATGGACTAGTTTTTAATTTTTTAGCTTTTTAGACATTCTTAGATTAGTAGTTTGAGATAGATGTTCTTGTGGTGATGACTTCCAGATTTTGGGAATATTAATAATAGTTTTGAGTTGTTTTTATTAATGAGTTTAAGTCTTCCGCATTATTTTCTGTTGAAATATCTTGAAATGTTAAGGTTTAGATGGGTTGGTTCGCTCACATCGGAGGGTAAATGTGGGTGCCAGTCGCGTCCCCGATTTGGGTCGTGACACATTCGAGGACAAATGTTCCCAAGTAGGGGATATTGTAAGAACCCTAAAAATGAAATAGAATGCACTCGAGCTTCACATGTGTTTTATTATTTAATAACTTATTAAAATAATGAGAAATAACTTTTGAAGTCAGGTTTACAGAGTTTTGAGGTCAAACGTCAAGGGAAGACCAAGATGTTCGAAAACTAGCGTTTGTGTACTATTATGTTCTAGTGTGTTGTCCATAAATTGGTGTGTCGTTTGGAGTCTAAGCTCAATGGGAGTGACCCTAGTACCTAGATGTTCAAGTTTAGGGGTAAAACGTCTCGTACAACTCCTTAAGGACCACCCCATGGTTTAAACCCCCAAAACTGCCATTGACTAAGAGGCAAAACGATCAAGAGAAAATACTACTTCTAGAACTTTCTAAATCAAAAAACATGAATGCAAGTGATTAATCACAAATTGACTGTAAAACAATGCTTAAACATGATACGCTCAAACTTACTTCTCAAATAAGAAATGAATCGGTCGTATCAAGTAAAGAACCCAACTAATGAGGTTGGGATCGTTCCCACGAGCAAAATAGTTCAGACTTAACTTCAATCTATTATTACTACTATTTAGTCAATTATTTCCTTGGAAAGCAAAGACAATAAAATAATTTTTTTACTTCTAAATGAATAAAAATAACTAGCTAAATTAAAGGAGACAAATAACAGCTTCAGATGTAGGAGGTTAATCAATTAATAAAAGTAACTAGGTTTACGTGTTCCCCACAGGTTCATAACTTGATAATTCTAACTATAACAATTCTTTCTTAGTATCTTGCATGCAAATTCATAAGTTCTGTATTTCTAAATTCTTTGTCCGACATCTAGAAAATTTCCCTCCGCACCTTGGTCCAGCTACGTGTGTTGCTATACTAACCCTTACCTTTACCTCATATTAAGAATCGTATTAGATATTTGACTAAGTTATTACCTCGTACCAATCATACTAGCTTATTACATAGTATACACTAAGTCTATGTTGTTAATTATTTTCCTATTATCCACCTCCTTGGTCCAGCAAGTAGCATTAAGACGAGTCCTGACGTTTCCCATCTATTAAAAAGACTTCTAAGCGAAAGAATTATCAATACATGCAAGACACTATTCTAGAATTGTTATTTTAGTTAGGTTTTACCTCATTATTCGCCTATGGTTCCTGATACGCTCAAACTTACTTCTCAAATAAGAAGTAAAGCGGTTGTGTCAAGTAAATAACACAACTAGTGAGGTTGGGATCGTTCCCACGAGGAAAAAATAGTTTAGACTTAACGTTAACCTATTATTACTATTGTTCGGTCAATTACTTCCTTGGAAAGCAAAAACAATAAAAAGGGGGGTTTCTATTTCTAAATGAATGAAAATAACTAATGAAATTGAAAGAGACACTTAACAGCTTCGAATGTTGGAGTTTAATCAATTAATCAAAGTAACTAGGGTTTACGTGTTCCCCACAGGTTCATAACTTGATAATTCTAACTATAACAATTCTTTCCTAGTATCTTGCATGCAAAGTGATAAGTTATGTATTTCTAAATCCTTGGTCCGGAATCTAGAAAATCTCACTCCGCACCTTGGTCCGGCTACGTGTGTTGCTTTCCTAACCCTTATTTTTACATCATATTAAGCATCGTATTCGATATTTGACTAAGTTATTACCTCGTACCAATCAATACTAGCCTATTCGATAGTATACACTAAATCTATGTTGATAATTCTTTTCCTATTATCTACCTCCTTGGTCCGACAAGTAGCATTAAGGCGAATTCTAACGTTGGCCATCCGTTAGAAACACTTCTAAGCGAAAGAATTATTAATACAGGCAAGACACTATTCTAGAATTGTTATTTTAGTTAGGTTTTACCTCATTATTTGCCTATGGTTCCGACAACCCTAGTTATGGAGTTTAGTTACCCATAGTAATAATCACAATATTCAAATATATTATATAAGAATTCATGTACTTACTTCAATGAGAAAGAGTAAAATCCGAAAGTTTGCTTGATTAATCAACAAAAATCACCAACAATCACTTGCAAGAATCTCAAAGAAATCATGAATCTCACAAAAAGTCTAATTATAATCAAAAGCCTAACCAAATAATCCAGAGCCTAACTAATAATACAGTGTCTAACGATACGGTGTCTAACCTCAAAAATGAGGTTTTTTGAACTATTTATAGAAAATAAAAACCTAATTAAACAAGGATTCTATTTGCTAGAAATCTGTCAAAATGCGGCTGGGTCGACGGACCTCGCGACGGATCGTCGTGCTCACGACGGACCGTCATGGACTCTGTCGTCCCATACTTGTGCAATTTCTTCTGCTGCTCTCTTCATTACCCTCGACGACAATTATGACGGATCGTCACAGACATAACGGTCCGTCGAGGGTCTTCGTTCCAAAACACTTAAACTCTTGGAATATGGGTACTGGGATTACTTCTCTGAACTTCATGACGAACCTGCAGGACGGACCGTCATAGACACGACAGACCGTCATGGACTCCGTAACCCCACACTTGGTCAGACTTCCCCATCTTCCTTCAGCAGCTGCACTACGCTGCCACCTACGGACCGTCACAAGCTCCGTAGGTGGTCTCTTCTGCATTACTTCACTCAAAATCTCCACATTCATCTTTGGACATATTTCCTGCAAATAAAGAGAAACTTATATAAAAATTAGCACAAAAGGGCTTTTGGACACACTAAACTTAAGGAAAAAGTATTAATAATATCGTGAAACTACGGTATATGAACACCCTCAACTTAAATTCGTTGTTTGTCCTCAAGCGACGCACTATGACTCAATACAAAATCTTTGTACAATAGTATCCATGTTTTATCCTTTGCAATCAATTGGCTATCAATCCCGATTGATCTCATCATATTTATGCATGCTATCACTATTAGGCTTGAATTATGTGGGATCAGAACATGACACAGAGTCACCATGCACTAACACCTATCATCTTCAATTTCTCACCGAGATGCTAATATTTCCGGTATTGCAACTAGTGTCCTCACTTTGAAACAAAATCCTCATTTTTCACACAATGATTTCAGTTTGAGTATAAGGATTACTTTTTAACACTCGCTCTCAGTATAAATTCACGCTCATTCATACATATTTCCATAAGCTTGCCCTTATTTTCACTGTCTTAAGTTAACTATACAACCCTTAAGATCACGATAGGACTTTTTTAGCTTGTAACATAGGCTCAGGGTCAGGTAGGGTATATTTAGGAATACTTTAGTGACTTTTTTCCCTACTTGACATATCAGCTAAACATACCATTTTCTATCATTTTATCTCGCCCAGTTTCTAATATTCTTTCACCTTGCTATTTTCTCTTTTTTCTTCATTTGTGTAAGTGACTCTCTTCTTTTCTTGCTTGTATTTCTTGTATATTTTACTTCTCTTTACTTTTCTTTCAACTAATTCTTGAGTCACTTTACTTTTGTTCTTTCTCTCTCTTTGTTCTTTCAACCCCACTTTCTACAGAATTCCTCATAGTAGCCACCCTCAACTCATGGCTTTGCCATGAGTCAAAGTACACAATACCCAAAGTTGGTCAGGGCCATAACGAAGGTTGTTTACTGCATTAGCCACCCTCAACTTATGCTTTTGGCATAATCTGAGGTGCACATGTCCAAGGAGGGACCAGGGCCAACACATTATTCCCAGAAAAGATCAGTTGGGTGAAAAAGAAAGTACTAATTTAAGCTCAGATCATTTGGATCAAAGAAGGATAAATTTCATCTGGTTTTCTTTTATTTAGGCTAAAAATGGGCTATATTGAATAAGGGCCTATGATCCTTTCATAATTGTCTGTTACAACTTACTTTTAGCAGGACTAACCAGGCAAGTTCTAGCTCAGTATAAATAGTGGACTATTCAAATATTCCTCACACTCACTTGATATCTCATCACTCTACCAGCTTATCAGACACCTAGTTCGAATTTTAGATTTAGGGTAATGCAATGGTGTACCTTTATGTCATGCTTAGAGCCACACATTTATCAGTTACTATGCCTAGTCGTTCATCATTTTCCAATTTATCATGATATCATTTTAGCCATCATGATTAAACTACGTACAAAAGATATAGACATGCCGGTTCAACAGAAAAGTAATCAGTCTCTTGGGGAAAAAGAACACAGGTAAGAAAACCCCAAAAGAGGATAGTGAATTGGGCTACTAAGACTTCACCCTAGAACTCACTTTCCATTTACCCCACCAAACCAAAAAAACATGTAATTGTCCCCAACGCATAAAAATTGAAATACTAGAGTGGTAGGTGAAGCAAACCTGTGGCGCAAAGCGCCGACGATCAGCAAACTGGTGGGTCCGGTTAACCCGAACCCACTTCCTCTGTAATCTGGACACCCTCAGTGGTATCCTCAGCAACAACAGCACTATCAGCAGTGCCTCCCGCTATCTCCACAGTTCGGGATCTAGACGCCCTAGCCGCTAACTCTCCTTCTTTTATCCTGTGAGCCTCCTCCTCAGCAAGCGAGGCTCTCCTCACAGCCTCCATCTCACGGCGCTCATTCTTCCATGCTCGCGCCTCATCCTCCGCTCGACCCCTACGCCTCTTGGCATGCTCTCGAGGAAGAGGTGGTCGAATCTCTGAGGTGGCGAATAGGGCCGCCAACACTGTGTCTTCAGCATGCTCGACAAAAGGGGCCTCAGACTCAGGCACCCTAGCCTCTAAGATCGTGTCAATATCTGCGCGAAGACTATTGATCGCAGCCTGAAGAGTCGACACATCCACCGGAGGGGCTGTCCGGGCTAACACCCGCAACTCAAAAGCGTCCAAGCGCTGGTGAACCTCAGCGATCTTCCGCTCTGTATGCTGGACCATTTTCCGCTCCAAGCGCTCTTCTGTCTCGGTAATAGACCTCTGCATCCATGGCTGGATATGATGCAGAAGTGTAGCCATTTGCGCCTCTAATATTTGGACCCTAGCAAACGGGACCAGCACGGGTAGAGGGGCTGTTCGAGAGGAGCTCGGGGCAGTGCTACTACCCGGGATAGACTCGACCGGGGTAGTGTCAGTGGACGCCGCCTGCGTAGCCGTGCGGGCCTAGGCTACCGTATCAGCCAGATCGTCACCAAGTGGGGGCAGCTCTTGACGGGGCCCTCTGCGTGGAGACAACTCAGTGGCCTCAACAGTGCCCTGCGGGGTCTTGAGCTGATCAACGTGCCATATAGGCACACCTGCAGACCTGCAGAGAGAAAAGATCGTGCACGGGAAATGGTAAGTAGTTGTGACCTTAAAAGCCCTCTCATGCATGACTGCCTGTAGAAGCCACGTCAAATCCACCTCGAACCCGGCTATCATCACCGCCATCAGTACTGCTCGATCCCGTGTGACGATATTATCAGCGGCTGTGGGGGAAAGGCAGTGGCGGACAATCAACCACAAAAACTTTGTCGTGAAAGTCGGGTTGGCCTTCTTGATGGCCCCCTTTAGCTCGGTCACCCAGTCGGCACCCTCTCCATCAACAGACAAGTGCATGTCCATCCACCTCTTGGTGGTCTCTCTCAGTGATGGCTCACACAGGAATTGTCCATCTTTAACAATCTGCCATCGGTAGTAAAACTCGGCAGTGAGAGGGGTCCGATTAGCATCAACACCCTCGCCTTATAGAAACCGGCAGATGGCAGGCGGGAAAATATCAACCTCAATGCCCCGTACTCGGACCTGCTCTAGTGGGGCCTGTTTGGCGGGGGCAGCCCGCCTATCAATCTGTGATCGGAGATTCGCTATGTAGGATGCATAGAACTCTCGGACCATTTCTTCACTATAACGTCCCAACGGACGTGTTGTCCACTCCAGGCATTGTCTGCTGAAGAGATTGTGGATCTCAGGCATCGTCGGGAGACTCCCTATAAGGAATCGCCGCTCCAATGTGAATGTTCGAGTCATAACTCCTTTGTTATTCAGCAACTTGGCGTCAGAGTAGACTTGAAATTGCCGGTCGACACACCATCGGTTGGGCTGGTCAGTAGCCGGGGTGAGGTCATGAGCTGGTGAACCTGATGTGGATTCCGAACTGTCAGCCTCATCAGACGAGGCTGACGCTACAGCGGTGGCAGGTGCAGGAACCTCAGCAGAGCCGGAGGCTTCCTCCGACCATGAAACTCCTAAGGAGCCAGATGCTCCTTCTTCATTGGTGGCTGACCCAGAAGGTGTGTCGGTCAGTGTGCGCTCCTTATCAGACTGAGAGGCAGTGACTACGCCGGATGCCACCTTTTTTAGTGTGGCTGTGGCAGCACGTGCAGCACGGGAATGGGTGGAAGTGCTTGGGGGCACGTACTCGGGGTCACGCTCATCATTAGAGCCAATAACCATGAGGGCAGACGGGGCGACACACTTCAATCGCCCGCCTGCATACACTCGATCTTATTTAGGTGCCATAGTAGATAGTATGAGTACGAGAAATGGCAAACAAGACAAGCAAAACCACACAAAAAAAATTAAAATAAAATTACATTTCTATAGTAACAGTGAAACAAGACGGGACTGGTGACGACTCGTCGTGACTATGACGGACCGTCATGGGATCCGTCGAGTCTTACTTAGACTATGTATATATGGAGAACCCTGAAAGAGAGTCTCTGACAAGTATGGCGGTATATGCAGGACGGACCGTCACAAGTACGACGGTCCGTCGGAAGTGTCCGTCAGAGGATACTTGAAAAAAATATGGAGACCCTTAGGAGAGGGGTCTCTGACCGTCATAGCGGTCATGCAGGACGGACCATCGTGGGTATGACGGTCCGTCGTACTAGTCCGTTTGAGGACACTTAGAAAAATGGAGAGAGACCCGTAGAAACAGGGTCTCTGACAACCAGAATGGTTGTGCAGGACGGACCGTCGTGCGTATGACTGTCTGTCGCATATGTCTGTTGGAGGACACTTGCATAAAATTTGGCAGTGGGGTGTTAGGGCTTTTGGAACGGACCCTACAACGGTTCGTCATCGGGGTCTCATTCTGTAGATCAGTGGCAGAACTGGGGGTACCCCATTCATCCCCGATGATCTAACTTGAATTTGTAGTATTTTGGACCTACATTTGTCTAACCCAAATGCCTAGTAAACTAGTAATGCAAAAGCACCTATGTTTAGGGTTGTAAACACGGGAATTTCGACGATTTTTAACCTAGGTTAGACAGAATTTTATATTAAAAAAATGAACATATCAATAAGAACTACGCTAAAACTAATTGATAAACAAACATACAAGATAAATGAGTAGAAATTAGAGACACATACCTGAGAATTGGAGAAAAACAAGATGGAAAAGTACTTGGTGATCAAGGAGACACCCACAACAGCAACTCCGACTAGTAGATGATAACTTTTAGGGTTTTAGAGAATTTTGGGGGAACAATGATCGGTTGATAGAGGAGAGATTTTGGAAGTTGAAAAGGGAGGGAAATAGGGGGAGTAGTGAAGGAATGGGGGTGAAATGAGGGGTTGGGGAGTTTAAACGGTAAGATTTTGTAAAAAAACTCCAGTTGGGTCGGGTCGGGTACACCTCATTAATGACGAGATGATTTCCCGCAACGGTCCGTCTTAGTTGTGACAATCCGTCGTCGGTTCCGTCGTGTGTGTCCTAGTTTGAAAATAACCGAAAGACGTACCTGGCACGACGGATTCATGTGACGGTCCGTCGCAGGCGCAACGGTCCATCGCTATATCCGTCAGTGACTGGTGCAGAGTAATTTTCTGCAGAATTTCCTGGTGATGTGCCTGCAAATTTAAAACCCATTAGTAGAAAAATGCTACCATTACTAAAAAGACTATAAGTATTGGGTTGCCTCCAAACAAGCGCCTGATTTAATGTCGCGGCACGACTGGGGACACTTAATTACTCAGACTTCATCAAGATGGTATGCCTCTATCACTTCATTCCCCGTTGCTTTATGCCCAAAATAGAGTTTTATTCGTTCTCTATTCACCTTAATACGCACTCCCTCCTTGTCTTTTAACTCAACTGCTCCATGAGGGAATACATGGGTAATCAAGTAAGGGCCAGTCCGTTTGGACTTGAGCTTTCCCGAAAGACTAGGCGACCCAGAACTGTCTAAAAGCACCAAATCCCCAACCATAAACTCTTGTTTTGCACTTTTTTGTTCATTCTCCTTCTTCATCTTTTCTTTGTGGGATATGGCGGATACCGATTGGAGCTCACCACTCTCCCTCATGGTCCTACAAATGTTAAAGGTCGCTTCTTCATTGTTCAACCGAAATTTCATCTGTCCCTTTCCCATATCAACTAAGGATCTACCTGTAGCAAGGAATGGCCTCCCAAGAATAATAGGCACTTCAAAATCGACTTCAGAATCAAGAATAACAAAATCAGCCGTAAAGATGAATGACTCCACTTTTACTAGCACATCATGGAGTATCCCTATAGGCCTTTTCACTGTTCGAACAGCCATCAGTAGCCGCATCGCAGTGGGTTTTGGGTCACCCAAACCCAACTTCTTGTGAATTGAGAGGGCATGAGATTTATGCTTGCCCCAGATCACATAATGCTTTCACAAAATGTAATGAACCGACTATACAAGGAATAGTGAACGCACTCGAACCTTCTTTATTTTGCACGAGAGATCTTGTGGCAATAGCACTACAATGCTGCAGTCTATCATCATCCTAGAAAGTGACCGATCTTTTCTTTATAACCAGATCTTTCATAAACTTGGCATAACCGGGCATTTGTTCAAGAGCTTCTTCCAAAGGGACATTGATAGAAAGCTGCTTCAGCATTGTTATAAAACGCCAATATTTACGATCCTCGGTCTTTTTCACTTATCTCTGAGGGAAGGGTGGTGGTGGTCTAGGCATGGGAATTACCTTCATAGGGACTTTTGTATCTTTTCCAGTGCTCTCTTCTGCTTCACCACTACCCTTTACCACCTTATCATCATCCTTTCTCACCTTTTCCTCATTAGACGACATAGGTGGGTCAATAGTTTGCTTACCACCCCGAGTAGTGATTACCATACAGTGCATATCATTTTTTTGATTTTGGATAGTGTTGCTAGGAAGAGTGACCGGTTGCCGTGTGTTTACTGTCGCAAATAATTGGGCCATTTGCAACTCGATCTTCTTAATCGATATTGCATGTGTATAGACTTTTTGCCCAATACTTGCTAAATCGCACCTTAACTCTTTAATGTGCTAATCACTAGCATCGAACCTCCTCATCATTTTGTGCAACATATCCTCAACTCGAGCCATACTATCTCCACCATCCCTAGGAGTAACTTCACGATTTTAAGGAGAGACATAGGGCCCACTCCTGTCATTTCTATTACTTACCCCTGTTGAAGTTGTTGTCGCGGTTATAGTTTCCATCTCGGACATAATGACCCTCACGGTTGTAGTTACCATAGTTCTGACCTTGGTACCCTTAACCTTGGCGCCGATTCTCCTGATTAGAGCCTTGGGCACTTGGTCGGAAACCCCCCGTCTGCTCATTTACTGCATAGGAATCCTCCTCATAATAACACTCATCATTTTGTGGCGGTGGTTTCGACAAGTAGTTGACTACATTTATATTTTCTACACCCCAGTGACATGTTTTAGTACAAACCCAAGCTCAGTTCTCATCTGCGCCATTTCTTCACGAATCTCATCTATGGCTGGGTTGTGAGTGGACTGCACTGCGAAGGTGTTTCTCCCTGTATTTGACTTCCTAGTACTTCGAGATTTATTATTCCAGGAGATTTTGTCTAATTTTTCAACAATCTCAGCATAAGGACACTCCCCATAAGATCCACCTGCTATAGTGTCCAACAACGCTTTACTATTATCATCCTGTCCCCGATAGAAGTATTCCTTCAGTGACTCATCATCTATACGGTGATTTGGGACACTTCTCAAGAATGAGGTGAATCTATCCCAAGAATACTAACCAATCTCCTGGTAGTGCCACAAAGTTGTTCACTCTGTCATTGTGGTTTAGTTTCTTGGAGACCGGATAGTAGCAAGCTAAGAAGACATCCCTTAGTTGGTTCCAAGTAAATATTGAGTTATAAGGGAGCTCAGTGAACCATATAGCAGCCTCTCCCGTTAGTGAGAGAGGAAACACTCTGAGCCCTATTACATCTAAGTCCAAGTCAGGCCTCCCTACACAGCTTTTACACACTGCCCTTACCTTAGCTATATGGGCATGTGGATCCTCAGAAGGTTGCCCTGAAAAACAAACCTCTGGCAGTGAGCATTTGCATCAGGCTACTAGTTACCACAAAGGTGTGGCCTGTGGGTAGAGGGGGCAAGACAAGTGGCCCATCAGAATCTACTGTATTGTCATAGCCTCTGTAGTATTCTTGGGGTCGTGGAGCGGCATTTTGTCCTCTTTGTTGGTTTTCACTCGGAGCAACGAGTAACAATTGACCATGAACATCAACCAGAGCTGGGATGTTCTGGTTTGGATCATCATCATTGATTCCCAAGTTTCCGTTCATGTTGCGTAGTGTACGCTCTAATTCGTGATCGTAGGGAAACAAGGGTTCTCTTCCTCTCCGTGTATTTGGCATACAAGGAGGATGGTTCTCCACAAATCAAAAACAATAAAACTAAGTAAAATCAAGAAAATATAAACTAAACTGTAGTAATAAGTTTAAGTTAATCTAAAAGCTATAATCCCCGGCAACGGCGTCAAAATTTGATACGCTCAAACTTACTTCTCAAATAAGAAGTAAAGCGGTCGTGTCAAGTAAATAACCCAACTAGTGAGGTTGGGATCGTTCCCACGAGGAAAATAGTTTAGACTTAACTTTAACCTATTATAACTATTGTTCGGTCAATTACTTCCTTGGAAAGCAAAAACAATAAAAAGGGGGGTTTCTATTTCTAAATGAATGAAAATGACTAACGAAATTGAAAGAGACACTTAAAAGCTTCGAATGTTGGAGTTTGATCAATTAATCAAAGTAACTAGGGTTTATGTGTTCCCCACAGGTTCATAACTTGATAATTCTAACTATAAAAATTCTTTCCTACTATCTTGCATGCAAAGTGATAAGTTATGTATTTCTAAATCCTTGGTCTGGCATCTAGAAAATCTCACTCTGCACCTTGGTTCGGATACGTGTGTTGCTTTCCTAACCCTTATCTTTACCTCATATTGAGCATCGTCTTCGATATTTGACTAAGTAATTACCTCGTACTAATCAATACTAGCCTATTAGATAGTATACACTAAATGTATGTTGATAATTCTTTTCCTATTATCTACCTCCTTAGTCCGCCAAGTAGCATTAAGGCGATTTCTAACGTTGGCCATCCGTTAGAAACACTTCTAAGCGAAAGAATTATTAATACATGCAAGACACTATTCTAGAATTGTTATTTTAGTTAGGTTTTACCTCATTTTTTGCCTATGGTTCCCACAACCCTAGTTATGAAGTTTAGTTACCCATAGTCATTATCACAATATTCATATATATTATATAAGAATTCATGTACTTACTTCAATGAGAAAGAGTAAAATCCGAAAGTTTGCTTGATTAATCAACAAAAATCACCAACAATCACTTGTAAGAATCTCAAAGAAATCAAGAATCTCACAAAAAGTCTAATGATAATCAAAAGCCTAACCAAATAATCCAGAGTCTAACTAAAAATACAGTGTCTAACGATACGGTGTCTAACCTCAAAATGAGGTTTTTTGAACTATTTATAGAAAATAAAAACCTAATTAAACAAGTATTCTATTTGCTGGAAATCTTTCAAAATGCAGCTGGGTCGACGGACCTCGCGACGGATCGTCGTGGTCACGACGGACCGTCATGGACTCCGTCATCCCATATTTGTGAAATTTCTTATGTTTCTCTCTTCATTACCCTCGACGTCAAGTACAACGGATCGTCAAAGACATAACGGTCTGTCAAGGGTCTTCGTTCCAAAACACTTAAACTCTTGGAATATGGGTACTGGGATTACTTCTCTGAACTTCATGACGAACCTGCAGGACGGACCGTCATAGACACGACGGACCGTCATGGACTCCGTAACCCAACACTTGGTCAGACTTCCCCATCTTCTTTCAGCAGTTGCACTACGCTGCCACCTACGGACCGTCACAAGCATGATGGACCGTCACAAGCTCCGTAGGTGGTCTCTTCTGCATTTCTTCACTCAAAATCTCCGCATTCATCTTTGGACAGATTTCCTGCAAATAAAGAGAAACTTATATAAAAATTAGCACAAAAGGGCTTTCGGACACACTAAACTTAAGGAAAAAGTACTAATAATACCGTGAAACCACGGTATATCAGTTCCCACAACACTAGTTATGGAGTTTAGTTACCCATAGTCATAATCACAATATTCAAATATGTAATATATGTAATCATGCACTTACTTCAATGAGAAAGAATAAAATCCAAAAGTTCGCTTGATTAATCAACAAAAATCACCAACAATCAATTACTGAAATTAATTGAGGACTAAAGATTCTCCAAAAGTGTAATAATAATCACCAAGTCTAATCCACAAAAGAAGCTCAAACAACCAAGAGTCTAACCCCAAAAATGAGGTTTTTCGAACTATTGATAAAAAAATAAAAACCTATTAAATAAGGACTCTATTTGCTGGAAATCTGTCAAAACGCGGCTGCATCAACGAACCTCGCGACGGATCGTCATGGTCACGATGGACCGTCATGGACTCCGTCGTCCCATACTTATTTAGTTTCTTCTGCTGCTCTCTTCATTACCCTCGACGGCAGGTATGACGGATCGTCATAGGCACAACGTTCCGTCGGAGGTCTATGTTCCACAACACTTGAACTCTTGGAATTTGGGTACTGCGACTGCTCATCTAATCTTCATGACGAACCAACAGGACAAACTTTCATGGCTACAACGGTCCGTCACTTACTCTGTAACCCCATAATTAGTCAGACTTCCCCATCTTTCTTAAGCAGCTACAATACGATGCCACATACGGACAGTCACGGGCACGAAAGACCGTCACAAACTCTGTAGGTGGTACTTTTCTGCATTTCTTGCTCAAAAACCTCCGCATTCATCTTTTAGACAGATTTCCTGCAAATAAAGAGAAACTTACATAAAAATTAATACAAAAAGGATTTTGGACACACTAATCTTAAGGAAAAAGCATAAAAATACCGTGAAACCACGGTATATCAACACCCTCAACTTAAATTCGTTGTTTGTCCTCAAGCGATGCACTATGACTCAATATAAAATCTTTGTACAATAGTATCCATGTTTTATCTTTCGCAATCATTTGGCTATAAATCTCGATCAGTTTCATCCTATTTATGCATGCTATAACTATTAGGCTTGAATTATGTGGAATCAGACCATGACACAGACTCACCATGCACTAACACCTATCCTCTTCAATTTCTCACTGAGGTGCTACTATTTCCGGTATTGCAAGAAGTGTCCTCACTTCAAAGAAAATATCCTCATTTTTCACACAATGATTTCAGTTTGAGTATAAGGATTACTTTTTGACACTCACTCTCAGAACAAATTCACATTCATTCCTACATATTGCCATAAGCTTGCCCTTATTTTCACTGCTTTAAGTTTGTTGTACAACTCTTAGGATCACGATAGGACTTTCTTAGCTTGTAACATAGGCTCCGAGTCAGGTAGGGTATATTTAGGTATACTTTAGTGACTTTTTCCCCTCCTTGACATATCGGCTAAACATACCACTTTTTATTATTTTATTTCGCGCAATTTCTCATATTCTTTCACCTTAGTATTTTCCCTTCTTTCTTCATTTGTGTAAGTGACTCTCTCATATAGTTGCTTGTATTTATTATATTTTTATTTTCAACTGTTTTTTTTAGTCACTTTACTTTTGTTCTTTCTTTCTCTTTGTTCTTTCAACCCCACTTTCCATAGCATTCCTCATAATAGCCACCCTCAACTCATGGCTTTGCCATGAGTTGAAGTACACAATACCCAAACTTGGGTCAGGGCCATGAAAAGGTTGTTTACTGCATTAGCCACCCTCAACTTATGCTTTTGGCATAAGCTGATGTGCACATGTCCAAGGAGGGACCAGGGCCAACACATTATTCCCAGAAAAGATCAATTAGGGTGAAAAAGAAAGGTTTAGTTTAAGCTCAAATCATATGGATCAAAGAAGGATTAATTTCATTTGGGTTTTTTATAGGCTAGCAATGGGCTATTTTGAACAAGGGCCTATGATCCTTTCCTAATTGTCTATTACAGATTACTTTTAGCAAGACTAACCAGGCAAGTTCTAGCTCAGTACAAATAGTGGACTATTCAAATCTTCGTCACACTCACTTGACATCTCATTACTCTACCAGATTATTAGACACCTAGTTTGAATTTGAGACTTAGGGTCATGCAGTGGTGTACCTCTATGTCATGCTTAGAGCAACACATTTATCAATTACTATGCTTAGTCATGCATCATTTTCATTTCATCAGGATATCATTTTATCCATCATGCTTCAGAATTAAACTATGTACACAAGATATAGACATGCCGGTTCAACAATAAAAATAATTAGTCTCTTAGGGAAAAAGAACACAAGCAAGAAAACCCCAAAAGAGGATAGTGAATTGGGCTACTCAGACTTCACCCTAGCACTCACTTTCCATTTACCCCACCCCAAACAAAAAGACATGAAATTGTCCCCAATGCATAAAAAATTGAAATACAAGAGTGGTAGGTGAAGCAAACCATGGGCGCAAAGCGCTGACGATCAGCAAGCTGGTGGGTCCGGTTCCCCGGAACCCACTACCTCTGTAATCTGGATACCCTGAGTAGTGTCCTCAGCATCAACAACACTATAAGCAGTGCCTCCCTCTATCTCCACATTTCTGGAGCTAGATGCCCCAGCAGCTGACGCTACGACCCTCATCCAACGCGCCTCCTCATCAGCAAGCAAGGCTCTCCTCGCATCCTCCATCTCACGACACTCCTTCTTCCGTGCTCGAGCCTCATCCTCCTCTAGACCCCTACGCCTCTTGGCATGCTTTCAAGGGGGAGGTGGTGGAATCTCAAAAGTGGAAAATAAGGCCGCCATCACTGTGTCTTCACCAGGCTCTGCAGAAGGGGCCTCAGACTCAGGAACCCTAGCCTCTAAGATCATATTGATGTCTGCGCGAAGGATGTCGACCGCAGCCTGAAGGGTCGACACATCTACCTGAGGGGCTGGCCGGGGTAGCACCCGCAACTCAAAAGCGTCCAACCGCTGATGAACCTCAGCGATCTTCCGCTCTGTGTGCTAGACAATTTTTTGCTCCAAGTGCTCTTCTGCCTCAGCAATAGACCTCTGCATAAAAGGCTGGATGTGATGCAAAAGTGTAGCCATCTGTACCTCTAATTTCTGGACCCTAGCAAGCGGGACCAGAGCGGGGAAAAGGGCTGAGCGAGAGGAGCTCAGGGCAGTGCTACTACCCGGGATAGACTCGAACGGGGTAGAGTCAGTTGAAGCCGCCTGCGTAGCCGTGCGTGCCTGTGCTACCGTATCATCCAGATTTTCACCAAGTGGAGGCAATTCTGGACAGGTCCCTCGGCGTGGAGCTAACTCATTGGCATCATCCCTGATGAGGCCGATATCAACAGTGCCCAGCGGGGTCTTGAGCTGATCAACGTGCCATATAGGCACACCTACAGATCTACATAGAAAAAATATCATGCACAGAAAATGGTACGCTTTATTAATAACGCGATGAGTCCCAGACGATGGTCCGTCGAAGTTGTGACGGTCGGTCATTGGTTTTGTCGCGTGTGCCCTAGTTTTGAAAATAACATAAAGACGTACCTAGCACGTCAGATTCATGCGTTGGTCTGTCGCATGCATGACGGTCCGTCGATGTATCCATCAGTGACTGTTGCAGAGTGATATTCTGCAGAATTTCCTGGTGATGTGCCTGCAAATTTAAAACCCATAAGTAGAAAATGCTACCATTACTAAAAAGAAAAACTATAAGTATTGGGTTGCCTCCCACCAAGCGCCTGATTTAACGTCGCGGCACGACTGAGGACACTTGATTACTCAGTCTTCATCAAGAGGGTATGCCTCTATCACTACATTCACTGATGCAGTATGCCCAAAATAGAGTTTTATTCTTCTCCATTCACCTTAACTCGCACTCCCTCCTTGGTTTATAAATCAACTTATCAATGAGGGAATACTTGGGTAATCAAGTAAGGGACAGTCCGTTTGGACTTAACTTGCCCAGAAAACAACGCAACCTAGAACTGTCTAAAAGCACCAAATCCCCAACCATAAACTCTCATTTTTCACTTTTTAGGTCATTATCCTTCTTCATCTTTTCTTTGTAGGATATAGCAGATACCGATTGGAGCTCACCACTTTGCGTCATGGACCTACAAATGTTGAAGGTCGCTTCTTCATTGTTCAACAAAAATTTCATCAGCCCCTTTTCCATATCAACTAAGGCTCTAGCCATAGCAAGGAATGGCCTCCCAAGAATAATAGGCACTTCAAAATCGACTTCACAATCAAGAATGACAAAATCTGCCTGAAATATGAATGACTCCACTTTTACTAGCACATCGTGGAGTATCCTTATAGGCCTTTTCACTGTTCGATCAGCCATCAGTAGCCGCATCGCAGTGGGCTTTGGGTCACCCAAACCCAACCTCTTGTAAATCGAGAGGGGCATGAGATTTATGCTTTCCCCCAGATCATATAATGCAATCGCAAAATGTAATGACCCGATTGTACAAGGAATAGTAAATGCACCCACATCTTCTTTCTTTTGTACGAGAGATCTTGTAGCAATATCACTACAATGTTGCATTCTATCATCATCCTCGAAAGTTACCGATCTTTTCTTTATAACCAGATCTTTCATAAATTTGACTTAACCGGGCATTTGTTCTAGAGCTTCTACCAAAGGGACACTGATAGAAAGCTGCTTCAACATTGTTATAAAATATCGATATTTACCATCCTCGGTCTTTTTAACTAATCTCTAAGGAAAGGGGAGTTATCTAGGCATGGGAATTACCTTTATAGGGACTTCTGCATCTTTTCCAGTGCTATCTTCTGCTTCACCGCTACCCTCTACCACCTTATAATTATCCTTTCTCACCTTTTCCTCATTAGACCGCATAAGTGGGTCAATGGTTTTCTTACCACCCCGAGTTGTGATTGCCATACAGTGTGCATCATTTTTCAGATATTGGACAGTGTTGCTAGGAAGACTGCGCGATTGTCGTGTGTTCACAGTCGCAGATAATTGGGCCATTTGCAACTCGATCTGCTTAATCGATATTGCATGTGTATCAACTTTCTGCCCAATACCCGCTAAATCACTCCTAAACTCTTTAATGTGCTCATCATTAGCATCGAACCTCCTCATCATTTTTGTAACAAATCCTCGACTCGCACCATACTATCTCCACCATCCCTAGGAGTAACTTCACGATTTTTAGGAGGGACATAGGGCACATTCCTATCATTTCTGTTACCGCAGTTACCCCTATTGAAGTTGTTGTCACGGTTGTAGTTTCCATCTCTGATATAATGACCCTCACGGTTATAGTTACCATAGATCCGACCTTGATTCCCTTGACCTTGGCGCCAATTATCCTGATTTGAGTCTTTGGAACTCAGTCGGAAACCCCCCGTCTGCTCATTTACTACATAGGAATCCTCCACATAATAGCATTCATCATTTGGTGGTGGTGGTTTATACAAGAAGTTAACTGCATTTATCTTTTATGCACCCCCAGTGATATGTTTTAATACCAACCCAAGCTCAGTTCTCATCTGAGCCATCTCTTCACGAATCTCATCTGTGGATGGGTTGTGAGTGGATTGCACTGCGAAGGTGTTTCTCCCAGTATCTTACTTCCTAGTATTCCAAGCTTTATTGTTCCGGGAGATTTTCTCTAACTTTTCAGCAATCTCAGCATAAGGACACTGCCCATAAGAACCACCCGCTATAGTATCCAACACTGCTTTATTATTATCATCATGTCCCCGATAGAAGTATTCCTTAAGTGACATATCATCTATGACGTGATTGGGGACTCTTCTAAAAAATAAGGTGAATATATCTCAAGAACTACTAAATAACTCTCCTGGTAGTGCCACAAACTTGTTCACTCTGTCTTTGTGGTTTAGTTTCTTGGAGAACGGGTAGTAGCGTGCTAACAAAACGTCCCTTAGTTGGTTCCAAGTGAAAATTGAGTTGTAAGGGAGCTTAGTGAACCAAATAGCAGACTCTCCCGTCAGTGAGAGAGAAAACACTCTTAGCCCTATTACATCCAAGTCCAAGTCAGGCCTCCCTACACAACTTTTACACACTACCCTTACTTTAGCTATATGGGCCTGTGGATCCTCAGAAGGTAGCCCTGAAAACAAACCTCTGGTAGTGAGAATTTGTAGAAGCCTACTAGTTACCACAAAGGTGTGGCCTGGTGATAGAGGGGGCAAGACAAATGGCCCACCGGAATCTACTATATTGTCATAGCCTCTGTAGTATTCTTGGGGTCGTGGAGCGGGATTTTGTCCTCTCTGTTGGTTTTCACTCGGAACAACGAGTAAAAATTGACCATGAACTCAACCAGAGCTGGGATGTTCTAGTTAGGATCATCATCATTAATACAAGTTTCGATTCATGTTGCGTAGTGTACGCTCTAATTCGTGATCGTAGGAAACAAGGGTTCTCTTCATCTCCGTATATTTGGAACAAGGAACATAGTTCTGCATGAATCAAAAAAATAAACAAAGTAAAATACAAAAAATATCAACTAAAATATAGTAATAAATTTATGTTAATCTAAAGCTACTTTCCCCGGCAGCGGCGCCAAAACTTGATACACTCAAACTTACTTCTCAAATAAGAAGTGAAGAGGTCGTATCAAGTAAAGAACCCAACTAATGAGGTTGGGATGGTTCTCACGAGTAAAATAGTTCAGACATAACTTCAATCTATTATTACTACTATTTAGTCAATTATTTCTTTGGAAAGCAAAGACAAGAAAAGCGGTTTTTTTTACTTGAAAATGAATGAATATAACTAGCTAAATTAAAGGAGACAACTAACAGCTTCAAATGTTAGAGTTTAATCAATTAATAAAAGTAACTAGGATTTACGTATTCCCCACATGTTCATAACTTGATAATTCTAACTATAACAATTCTTTTCTAGTATCTTGCATGCAAAGTGATAAGTTATGTATTTCTAAATCCTTGGTCCAGCATCTAGAAAATTTCACTCTGCACCTTGGTCCAGCTACGTGTGTTGCTATATTAACCCTTACCTTTACCTCATATTAAGCATCCTATTTGATATTTGACTAAGTTATTACCTCGTACCAATCAATACTAGCCTATTAGATAGTATACACTAAGTCTATGTTGATAATTCTTTTCCTATTATCCACCTCCTTGGTCCGGCAAGTAGCATTAAGGCGAGTTCTAACATTGCCCATCCCTTAAAAAGACTTCTAAGCGAAAGAATTATCAATACATGCAGGGCACTATTCTAGAATTGTTATTTTAGTTAGGTTTTACATCATTATTCATCTATGGTTCCCACAACCCTAGTTATTGAGTTTAGTTACCCATAGTCATAATCACAATATTCAAATATGTAATATAAGAATTCATGCACTTACTTCAATGAGAAAGAATAAAATACAAAAGTTCACTTGATTAATTAACAAAAATCACCAACAACCAATTATTGAAATTAATTGAAGACTAAAGATTCTCCAAAAGTGTAATAATAATCACCAAGTCTAATCCACAAAAGAAGCTCAAATAACCAAGATTCTAACCTCAAAAACGAGGTTTTTCGAACTATTTATAAAAAAAATAATAACCTAATTAAATAAGGACTCTATTTGCTGGAAATCTGTCAAAACGCAGTTGGGTCGACGGACCTCACGACGGATCGTCGTGGTCACGACGGACCCTCATCGACTTCATCATCCCATACTTATGCAATTTCTTCTGCTTCTCTCTTCATTACCCTCAACGGCAGGTATGACGGATCGTCACAGGTACAATGGTCCGTCGGGGGTTTCCGTTCCATAACACTTGAACTCTTGGAATTTGGGTACTGCGGCTACTTCTCTGATCTTCATGAAGAACCAGCAGGACGGACTATCATGGCTACGACGGTCCGTCACGCACTCCGTAACCCCACACTTGGTCAGACTTCCCCATCTTCCTTCAGCAGCTGCACTACTATGCCACCTACGATTGGCATGGGCACGACGGACCGTCACAAGCTCCGTAGGTGGTACTTTTCTGTATTTCTTGCTCAAAAATCTCCGCATTCATCTTTTAGACAAATTTCCTGCAAATAAAGAGAAACTTACATAAAAATTAATACAAAAAGGCTTTTGGACATACTAAACTTAAGGAAAAAGCATTAAAAATACCGTGAAACCACGGTATATCAATACTCAAGAAGCATAACTTGAACTTGATTTCACATATCTTAAGGCAATAATAAATAAATGAAATGCTTCAATTGAATAAACAAAAAAGAAAGTATGAAATCAAATAAAGAAAGGGCTTAATCATTCCCTCCTAATTATTGAATTTATATGCAAAATTTAGACACATACAAACTAATCTCGAATAGATAGTGGGAAAAAAATAAAGAAAATCTAAGAGGAACCAGTACGTTAAGAAATACTAAAACCATTAGAATTTTACATAAGGAGATTTCTGGGAAGAGGAGGAAAAATAAAGGAGTGAATAACTTTTTGAGTTGGCTGCATTTTTCAAAATAAAACAGATATCAAACACCCAAGTGTAACAAATTTTGGTCAAAATGTATCATGTGGTTTGCCCAATAGAGGAGGGAATAAGTCACGAATCTGTCCTAATCGAAATAGCTAAGATAAATAGCAACAAATACTAGGAATAGGAAAAAACTATTGCAACAAAGTACATCATACCATGAGCAAACAGAGAAAAGAAGATAAGTGCACCAGTGGCCATAACAATGAAGAAAATCCGAGATATTCAACATAACAGTGAAAAAATTACCACAAGACATAACTTGCATTTTGTTATTGGAATCAGCAGTTCCAAATAGTCTCATAGTTACTTGCTACATATAATAGCCAACATAATAAACTTAAATCAAATAACATCAAATTTTTACTATCACGGCAAAATTCACCATTGTGTACTAATCTCACTAAAGAAACTAAATCAAAAGTAATTGAACTTTAACAAAGCAATTGAAAATTTTCAAAATAACCTAGGAGATTAAATCATAAGATAATCATACACAAAAATTCACAGAACTTTGTGAAAAGAAAATAAATCATAAAGAAAAATCACCTGAGATGATTCAAGAACTGTGTTCTTCTTCAGTGAACTGAACGAGAAAACCTAGGTTTATTTTTTCCCAACATTGACGAGACGCAAGTTGTGGAAAACGAAAATAAAAATGGGTGAACTTTTATATTTTTTGGCGTAAACAAAAAATTTGTGATTGTATCGACAGAAAGCTAAAAAATAGAAATTGCTTTTTGCCACAATTTATATGTTATTGTCAAATTAAATATATTAGCAACAATAAAAAAGATATTGTTTCCAAATATTTTTTAATATAGCAACAAATTAATAAAATTGTTGTCATTATTAAAGTTGGACAACAACGTCATCATTTTTACAAAAATATTGTTGCAATTTTTTTAATACTTGAAACTTATTATATTAGTTATTTTAAAATATAATCACAACAATAGTAACATATTTGCCAACAACAAAAATATTGTGGTTAAAAATTAAAAGATATACCAACAATTAAATCAAGTTGTGATTTATCAATATAAGCCAACAATAATATAGTTAATGCTAAAAAGTTGTTGTAAATTTCATAATTTGTTGTAGTGTATGTCAGGACAATCACGACTTAAACCTGGAAAAAAAAACCCAAAAATGTTATTTTCTGCAAAACCTCGATCTTAAGAGCTAAAGGACGAACTAGGGCAGTTTCTCATAAAATTTCCACGAATTCTCCCTCCAAAGGTAAACTATTTACTCCCCTATTCCTCATTTAGATTCATAGAACATAGGATCATTTTTAATTATCATTGGGAAGGGTTTTCACTGAAGTTAGTGGTGGTAAAAGCCCTAGTTGAGCATTAAGATCATGAATTTGGCCTTGAGTTGATATTTTGATATAATCAAGGTAAGTTAGGCCTTGTTTATTGATATTTGCGTTAATTAATTGTTTTAGACCAAGAACAAGCTGAAATATTCCAAAAAGGGAAGGCTCAAATGTCTTAGAAATGTTCATGCTTGGCTTCGTGGTAGGTGATGGTTCGACTTCCTATTGTGTTATATATGATTGTTAATTGCTCTATTGTGTGCATGAATCAAAGCTAATTAAATGATTAGTTATGAACAATTACATGTCATTAACTTGTTACTTGACTATGTGGCTATGTGCACTGTTCATTATGAGTTTAATTGTGACTGTGGTTGTTTTGACAGGATCGGGTGCCACGTTCCGACACATATATTGAATCGGGTGTCATGTTCCAACAATATATTGAATTGGGTGTGACTTTACGACACAGTAATAGTTTAGGTCTACATTCTATGAAAGAACCACTTGTGATTATAAAATTCATATTTACTTGTCATTGATATTGGAAAATTCTAAAATTTTGTGTTTGTCATAAAATGATGACTAAATTATGCATTCTATATATGACTGTTTGTTGTGTTGTAATTACTTGTTCCAAGCTCATCCAAATCTCCATATTCAAATTACTTGGCCATGATTTTCTCTATGCACATTGACTTAGCTTCAACACTAACTAACAGCCCACCATTCTCAAAAATGCCCAACTACACGAACTTATACTCAAAGATCTGAATTTCCTTGGCCAAAAGTCGCTTGGTTCCACTCAAGTGATCTAAACTACCCATATTATCACTTTTCAACTCAAACTGTATGCCACAACATTCGCCTTACCCTGATGGTATTGAATAGTCACATCATAATCCTTGAGCAATTCCATCCATATTCGCTGTCTAAAACTCCAATACTTTTCGGTGAATACGAGTTTCAAACTATGATGATCAAAAAATATTTCATACTAACTCTATACAAATAATGTCACCAGATTTTAAGAGAAAATATCACCGCTGCCAACTCCAAATCATGAGTGGAATAATTCCTCTCGTGCACCTTCAGTTGACGCGACACATAAGCAATGACATTAGTATCCTGCATCAACACATCACCCAATGCAGAATGTGAAGCACCACAATAAATAATAAAGTCCTTACCCTCAATAGGTAATGCTAGAATAGGCGCAGTGGTCAAAAGGGTCGTAAGCTTTTGGAAGCTCTCTTCACATTTTTTCAGTTCATTCAAACGGTACATCTATTTTTGTTAGATTGGTCAAGTAGGTAGCAATTGACGCAAAATTCCTAATGAAACGACGATAGTAATTAGTAAGTCCCAAAAAACTCCTAACTTCAATCACAGAACTAGGTCATACCCAATTCTCAACTGCTTTGACCTTTTGAGAATGTACCCCTACCCCTTCTTTTGACACCACGTGCCCCAAAATGCAACCGACTTAAAAAAATTCACACTTGGAAAATTTTGCATATAACTGTTTCTTTCCAAGTATACCCAAAACCGTAGGAAGATGGTTAGGATTTTCTCTTCACCTTTTGAATACACCAAAATGTAATCAATAAAAACTATCACAAAAGAGTCAAGAAATAGCTTGAGTACTCCATTAATTAATCTCATGAAAGTTGCAAGAGTATTAGTCAACCCACATGACATAACCAAATATTCATAGTGCCCATAACGAGTTCTAAACGTCGTCTTGGGTATATCTTCAGGTCTAATCTTCAATTTATAATACTTGGATCTTAAATTAATCTTAGAGAAGACTGTTGCACCTTGTAATTAGTCAAAAAGATCATTTGTCCTAGGCAAGGGGTACCTATTCCTAAAATTGACCATATTCAATTATCGGTAATCTATGCATCCTCATGCTACCATCCTTATTCTAAACAAATAAAATAGAAGCACCCTATGGTGAGGAACTAGGTCGAATAAAACATTTATCACAAAGCTCTTGGATTTAAGCCTTAATCTCTCTCAACTATGCGGAGCCATGCGATATGGAGGAACAGAAATAGGGTGCTACCAGGCTCAAAGTCAATACAAAAATCTATGTCTCTATCCGAGGAATGACGATAAAATCATTTGGAAACACTTCACGAAATTTGGACGCCATCGGAGTAGACCCAACGGATTGAGCTTCCATCTCAACATCCCTAACATAAGGCAAATAGGATAAACAACCTTGCTCTACTAATTTGCTAGCCCAGATGGAGGATATAATCTTAAATTGCTTAGGCTTATACACCCCTTCCCACTCCTTTTTTTCCCTTCCCTGAATTTCTAGATTCATAGACTTAGTATTACAACTAAGAACAACATAATGGGGAAACAATCAAGTCATGCCTAAGATTATGTCAAAGTCAGCTATATAATAAATCACTAAATTATCCCTAGTCTAAAATCCCATAAACAAAATAGGGCAAGCACGATACACATGGGTGATTATGACTGACTCGCCAAATCGGGGTAAAAACACGTATAGGATCATCAAGAATATCATACAATATCTCAAAATCATATGCAAATCTGACAGAAGCATAAGAATAGGTGGAACCCAAATCAAATGATACTTAGAAATTAGGTCGCAAATAAGAATAGTGCCTCTAATCACTGCATCAGACTCATCTGACTCATTTTGCTCCAAAAGGCGTAACTTTAAGATTTATCATCAATATGAGCTACATCCCTACCTGGTTGCATGTTACCTCTATCTCTGTTATTGTTTCCTCTACCTCTACGACCTCTCTGATTTCCTCCTCGTCCTACTAGTGGACGTCTCCTACCATTATTACTATTTACTGCTGGTACAATTGCTCAAGAAGGTTGTTGTCCGGACTCAAGTGGATACGGTTGTAAGAAATTCCTTATCATGTGTCTTATGTCCCTACAACTAAAGTAAATGCAGCCGCCAGGTTTTCTGGAGCCCGCCACATGCTCAACATTCTGATATGCTAAAAAATTATTAGAAGGAGTTCCCGAATAGTTACCGATATAGGCATACATTGCGGACTAAATTTGCTTATCTGCGAGTGTAGGTGGACCGGATCCTCTAGCATTTAAGACAACGCCCTAGCTTGACCGTCTCGCACTCCCCCTCAAGCAGGATCATAGATATTGATCATGCACAGCTTGTTGCAAAGGTAATCAACTCGAGTTCCATTCAACACTTTTGTCAACAAATCAGCTAGTTGCATATGTGTTTTGACAAAAATATATATGTTTCATCCCCTCCACTTTCTTGACATAATTGGTCACTTCTTTTAAAATCCTTCCTACAGAATTCATGTGAACAGATAACAGTTGTAGCTCAGAATTAAAACCTCTAACGAACAACCAAATTCTCTCATCTTCTGTGGTAACCAACTATGTAGCATATCTAGATAAAACATGGAACTTGGCTCTATCGCAGCCACAAATATACTAACGTATTCTAATGTCATAAACTCATCCTTCTTGTGATCTGTCAAAGTCCTAGGCACATACTTGTCTAAGAACAAGGCATGAAATTGGATCCAAGTAAGTGGAGGCAATGAAGAGGCTCTACATTCCATGTAAGCTATCCACCATTTCTTGGCCTCACCTTGAAGTTGAAAAGACAAGAACTCAACCCCATGTTGGTGAACAATACCCAACTTATACAACCACTCATAACAATCCAATATGAACTCATAGACATTCTTTATATCCGAACAAAGAAATATCGAGTGCTTGAGCTTCAAAAACTTGGTCAACATATCATGCTCGTTACCGGTCATCACAAAACCCAACAAAGGACGCAAAAAAGCATCATTATCTCCCTTCGCAACCAATTTGGGAACATTGCTAGCATCAGGGGGATTCACGGGGGCTTGAGTAGGTGGAGTCATCCCTAAACCAGTCAATCCTTTCAAAAATGACATGATCTCTTGAGATAACTGGATCAATGGTAGGAATTCCTGTGGCTTCAGCTTACCTCACTTCCTCTTGCCCAACCTATTCAACATTTTCAACGTCCTTATCCTCTCCCATAACTTACTCATGTACCGGAGGGTTCTCATTTACCGGAACATAGTCGTTTGGTGCCTCGTCCATGACAGGTGGCACTCTCCCACTGTAACAACCTATATCCTAAAATAGACAAGATACAATCTTTTCAGAAAATACAGCTAACCTATGGTCACCATCTACAGACCATAGTCTGATCTACGTCCCATGTTGTAGGTCCGTAGTTCACTAGTGCAACCCCTCTCTAAAACCCATCTCAGAAAGTTAGCTAAGTCTCTACCATGGACAGACCTATAGTTCGTAGGTCAGACCATAGTCCATGTTCTATGTCCATGGATCAAGACCTCGTCACGATCAACTAGTATAATTCATGGATAAACCTACTGACCGTAGGTCTGACCGTGCGTGAAGGTTAGCAGTTAGTAAGAGGGAAATTGTTGATTGGGTCAACTTCAAATGTGTCACAAATCATAGCACAAAAGGAACTAGGTGTTCTATGACCTATGATATGATACATAATTGAATCCTCTTTAAAATGCAACTGAGTAAGCTAAAATCCAACCTCCAAGTAAAACATTATGCTCATTTTAGTAAAGGCATGTCGAGCATATTTGATCAACGGACCCGACCTACGGACCGTAGACTGAACTACGGACCATAAGTCCAATTCATCGATCACTCTGACAGCAGTAAGTCCGGGGTCTTTTGGTCTTTTCCTATTTTGTGGAACCCTTAAGATACGTCGTTTAGTCCCTAAATCATGAGGGTTTAGTAAGTTTAAGCCTAGAAACATAACTAAAACATACCTAAGTCAACTCATTAATCAAAACATAGAAAATAAGAAGCAAGAGAGGAGAAAAAGGTCAAGAACCATAGTTTAAGAATGCAACAAGGTTCCTTCAGTTCCAGCCCCAAAATCGAAAGATTTCTCCATGTAATTAATTCATCACCAGATATGTGAGATTTCACTAGTGGGTTTCTTTCACCCATTAGGTCGCTAGTTTTCAGTCAGTTTCTTAATTCCCTTATTATGATTAGACCTAGGGTTTCTTGAATGTTAGAATTGTGTTCATAGCTATTAGAAGGATCAAAATCAGATTATTACGTTAATATTCAACCATATGCATGAATTTCAAATCCCTATATTTCTTTAGTTATGGAATTACACATGCTAGATCAGATTCTTCAGTTATTCAGTTATACATGTCTCAGTTATGAATCATTATCAGATTAATTGTTATATTTTTAGTTTGCATGTGTAGTTTTGAGATATCCAGTATTTAGAAAAACTCCGTCATAATTATTTAACCACCTAATTCATTGGGAGTAGAATAATAACGAGTTGGACTAAGGTTCAGCATACCCAAATAGTCGCAGAACTACTACCCACATAGGTTGTAAGTCCCCTTTTCGTAGTCATCATCTTAGTGATCACTCAACTTGTCTTTATACCTACGGCAGGGTATATTGGGTCCTCTCGATGGGGCATATACATCCGAATCCGCAATTAACTCATATGATTCCATTATCGGTTATTAGTATCTCCCACAGTTTAGTCAGATTCCATTAAATTGACCATTTATCCGTATATATAGTATTAAGTTACAACATGTTATAAATTGGTCACTTCATTCAGTTATCTTAGCATTCAGTATATCATATTCAGATTATATCATTGTTTTATTGATTTGTTCAGTTATATGTTATTTAAGCTTTACTCTATTATGTATGCTCAGTGACTTTAAAGTACTAACGTACATGTGCGCCGCATTTTCTCGTGATGTAGGTTCAGGTTCTCAGCATCCTAATCATGCTTAGATCGATTCTCGATCTCCAGTTCATCAGAAGCAGTGGTGAGTCCTCATTCTCCGAGGACAATAGTCATGAGTTTCTTTTCAGAATTTTTAGTATTGTAGTTTCTGTTTTGCTCGACTTAGCAGGGGGCCTGTCCCAGCATGTCTAGTGAATTAGAGGCTTATTTCAGACATAATTAGTTTCATCTTTAGTGAGTTAATATCTTCTCTATATTAAACTCATCAGTTTTCATGTATCTCAGTTATAGTATATGGGTATTCCCCTTCTTTTCATTTTATTTATGATTTAGTTTCCGCACTAGTTTATTATCTTTATTATGCTAATGGTCATGCCAGCAGGGTTAGCTTGGGACCACTTGTGGTCCTAGGTCTTGTGTTCGAGTCTCGGGGATAGCTCGGGCGTGACACCAACGACCTCTACCTCTACCTCGACTTCTATAATAAACACTTTATAACTCATTATAGATATATTTTAGTAGTTTAAAAGCAATAAAAATTTGTTTCGACATTGCAGGAACTGCATTTTGAACCACGATCCCATTCAGTTGCGTTTCTGTATGGATATCAGACTTCATCGATCGTTAATGGTTGATATTGTAATCTATTATATATCTTTGAAGTTTATTATGACAGTAATTGAATTTGTTGTTGCTGGTGGTTATTATATGGGAGTATGGGAGGAGATTCCCAAAAGTTGGAATTGGAAATATTTTTGCAAGAACACATTGCCCATTATGTTTCATCGCAATGGTTCATATGATGATAATTGCAAGCGTAATTGAGGATGGTGAGTTAACGTGCGAGACAAATGACTTGTTTGTAAGCTATGAAATGAATGAGATGGGGAAAATACATCCCACATTCATAAATAATGATAGGCACGTAAGCTTGTACATGTTGGAAATTGGTATTCATGGCTCTAGGCCTATATTGAGGATAAACGTCAATGTGAGGCCTCCAATTGAACCAACGAATTCATCTAACAGCAACAATGATTTGATTGGAAATGAAAGATTGAGTGATCATTCAAAGGAGAGATTGGGTGATGATAATTCAAATAAGATCTTGTGTGATCATTCAATGAATATACATGATGATCCAACTAATCTGAAAAATCATCGAATAGTTGCGGAAGATCGAACCCGAATGTTGTGAAGAAATGCAGGGCGAAAAAAATTGGAATCACAATCCGACCATTCCTTCTCCGATGGAACTAATATATGTATAACCCAAACTTTTAGTAACAAGAATGAGTTGCAATTGTTATTAGCCGAAGTAGCGGAAAAAAAGTCGTTTGATTTTTATACTGTGAAGAGTTGTACTAAATACATAAAGGTGAAATGTGTTTCTCATAACTGTGCATGGATGTTATGGGCAAAGAAATATGAGCATTCGGATAAATTTCATATCTACAAGTATATTGACGAACATAGTTATGGCGTTGAACATGCCAACAGTAGCCACAGAAAAATTTCAATCAAAGTGATTGCTTCACTATTTGTAAACATGTATAGTGATGGCTAGGTTCCAAATGTTAAAGAGATTCAAAGATCTATGTTCAATTCTTTTCATTGTAGTCCAAGCTATTGGAAATGTTGGAAGGGTGGTTTGGTTGAAGGAAATGGTCTGAGGGACAGCAGAGAACGGATATTCATGAATACCGACTTTTTTCTTACATGTTGGAGACACTTAATATTGATTCTAGTTATTGTCTCATGGTAAACGGGGATAGACATAGGTTAATGGATTATTTCTTGGAATTTGGTGCTTACATTAAGGGATTTGCCTACATAATAAAGGTGATTACAGTTGATGGCACTCATTTACATGGTAAATACGAGGAATTGTTGTTGAGTGTTGTTGCACAAGATACAGAGAATCATGTTTATCCGATTGCATTTTGTGTCGTGGACGAAGAGAATGATGCATCTTGGATATTCTTCTTTGAGAAATTGAAGGGGATTCTGGTCGATGTACCAAATTTGTGTTTTATCTCCGATAGGCACAAGAGTATCGCCAACGGTATTGTGAACGTTTGTGATCATGCTCACCACGGATATTGTATGAGTAACCTTGGTGAAAATCTTTGTGTAAATCATCATTTTGGAGATTACCTTTATCTTTACTACAATGCGGCAAAGGCTTATTCTTTGGAGGAGTTTGACAATCATTTTGTAGAATTCAAGAACAAATGCCCCGATGTAGTCTTCTTCCTTGAGAACGATAAATAGATATGATGTGATGACCACAAATATCACTGAGTCACTTAATGCTATGTTGATAGACAAAAAAGAGTATCTTATGCCATCTATATTTAATTCAATTCCTAAGAGGTTTGAAGAATTGTTTAGGGAGAGACATGCATATATACTCAAATCAATGGGTAATCAAACGGTGTCGGCTGCGGAAAAAATTGCAAGAACAAAATGATCGAAGGAGACTCTTTGTATGTGGAGAATGTAAACAGGAACCACAATCAATTTACCGTGTTCGGTGCGGGTGTTACGACCTATGTATACCTACTGGAAAATTCACGTTTATGTAGCGAATATGATTTGAACAAGATACCATGTGCTCACGCGATTGTCGCTTTGCGATCGAAGCATGGCAATGAGTATGATATGAGCATCTGTGAGTACTCTTCGCCGTTGTATAAAGTTGAAGTGTACCTTCTTGCATACATGGATTCTATTAATATTATCCTACTCGAGTTGGAGTGGTGTGTTCCAGATGAATTGATTAATGTGAATATTTTTCCGCCTCTTGTCGATACCAAGCTTGGTAGAAAAAAAGAAAGTGTGTCAAAGACGTCTGTGAGAATTTCAACAGCAAGAGAAGGAACAAATGTTTAATTTGTAAGAGAACCGAAAAGAAGAGAACTACATGAATGAACAACAACAAATCTTAACAAACTTGATTGAATTTTGTTTTTGTAATGAAGCTACTGTTTGTTGTTTGCTACTATAATCGAGCTTCAATATTTTCTTTTTGCTACTGTAATGAAGTAATTGCCAACATTTTCATCAATATATTGTCATATATTATCATAATTACTCATTATCTAATATAGATAAATCAAAAGATGACATACATTTTTAACATTGTATGTATATATATATATATATATATATATATATATATATATATATATATATATATATATATATATATATATATATATATATATATATATATATATATATATATATATATATATATATTATATGGAAGAGTGAAGTGAGAGAACGACCAAGGGCAAAAATTTAATTTCACGCAAACAAAAATCTATTAAGAAATATATTTAATAATTCTAGAAACATCTTTTTATATATGAAGTGAATAATGATCAAGGGCAAAAATGTAATTTCATGCTAACAAATCTATCAAGAATGATAACAAAAAAATTAAATATTTCAAGAAACACCCTAAGTTATTGTTATCACCATTAACTTATTTTGTTATTACTTCACTTTCTTTTCTTTTGTAAGTTATTGTGATATTTATTTATTATTACGCTATTTTACTATTATTTTACTTTAATTTAATTCTTAATTCATTATGTTTATAAAAAATGCCTACTTTTTATATAAAAATTTATCATGAATTTATTATTTTCATCTTTATTTTGGCTCTAATTAATATACTTGAAAATAAATAACTGTGATCAAATTAATAATATATATTAGATTGAAATTAAAGAAAAAGATGTTAAAAAGTAACTTTACAAATAAAAAAGAATAGGATGATATATTTGTAGTAAAGACAAGTAAGAATCAAAATGTAATTTTGTTCTAATAAAAATCTATCAATAATAAATAATTCTAGAAACATGTTTCTACATATGAAGTGATTGATGATCAAAGGTAAAAATGTAAGTTCATGCAGAGCAAAAATCTACCACGAACGATATTTAAAAAATTAAATAATTCTAGAAACATCTTTAGTTATTATTATTAGTATTACCTTATTTTTGTTATTTTTTTCATTTTATTATGAGTTATTGTGATATCTATTTATTATATGAAAATAAATAAATAATGATTACAGTTAGCTCTTAATAATTATATATCAAGTATAATATTAGGTGGAATCAATCAAAATTAAAATTAAATTTATATGTATATTAAATTTTGTGTATTGAAATATTTTTTAATTTTGTAATCTTAAATATTCCATGTAAAAAAATTAAAACTAAAAAATTATTTTATTTTTTAAATAAAATAAAAAGTAAGTTCATATAAATCAAAAAGGATGGATTCATATATTAAAAATGAAATATGTATGTGTTATTATTAAAATACGCTTTCATACATTTTTCTTTAAAAAATCATTCGACTTCCTTCTACTAATTTGAGCATATATGTTGAGTTTTAAATATTTGAACATTTTAATATATAAATATAATGATTTGAAAACTTTAATTTTTTATTTTAATTTTTAGTTTGTTACATATTTGAAAATTACATTAAAAAAACGCAATGTAACAAGTTAAGATATTTATAGAAAACATAGTTAACAACATGATGAAATTTGGTTGGCTCCCTTATTTTTATCGAAACAAAAAAAGTTACAGATGAGATAAAAATACTATAAATCACAGTAAAATGACAAATAAAAATAGTGAGAATCATATAGGAAATTTCGTTGACTTTCCTAAAATCACTTGCATCACATAAGATAAAACAGATATAGTAACATATATTATTCGAAAATGACACAAAAGTCACATAAATTAATAATTTAAATTTAAAAAAAACACATATAAAAAATCTAGTTCATTTTTCCAAATTTCATTTGTGTCACATAAATTGGAAGAAAAAAACTAACATATGTTGGACCTGCGCTAGCGCGGGCACCTATATATATATATATTGTGTGTCCGTGTGTGTGAATATCATCAATATATGAAAATTATTAATATATGGAAATTATTAATATGTGAATATTCAAGATATTTGTAATGCAATAATTCGAATAGATGAATTAGAATATGATTTTGCATTAGAATTAGAATGAATTTGAGTGATATTTGTGACTATATTAGATGCATCAAATCAAACGATTCTTAAAAAATAATCTAAGTATACCTAAACTTTAATGAATTGTCAAAAAAAGTAGTAATTTGAACTTTTGTTACCGTTGTGAAATTTGTGTATGAAAATATGTACTTGTTGTCAAAATATATAGACATCTTAAAGAATCGATGTATATCTATGTGTGTGTGGTGTATGATCAATGAGATTTACACTCTGACCTTAGTAATATATTTGAGTTTATGTCTATGTTAAAGCATTATTGATACAAAATGTACTAGATTATGACACTTATATATAGACCAAAAATAGTAGGATTTAAAAATACTGTAATTAATTGGGTGTGGTGATTAGAGATGTATGAGGAAGAGTTATGGTCAAACAAGTGAATTCCTCACAACATATTTATGTTTTCACAAACATTGTTCTAAGGATGGTGACTGTATAATCATGACCCTTCCTCATACATCTCTAATCACCACACTCAATTTATATGCACTCTTACATGATCATATGACTTGTTTATACTTATTTAATCGGATTAATTTCAAAAATATAATTTATTATTAATTTATTCGTGTCTTTTTTAAATCCTACTAGTTTTTGTCTATATATAAGTGTCATATTCTACTTCCTGCAGTATCGATCATTCTTTAACATAGATATAAATCTGAATATACCTTACTAATGCTAGAATGTAAATCTCATTGATCATCCACAAATATAGATATGCATCGATTGTCTATGAGGTATATATATTTTTTAACAATCAGTGCATATTTCATATACATATTTCACAACAGTAACAAAAGTTCAAATTACATTTTTGAACGGCAACATCTGCTTATTTTTTAGTATAAAAGAAAGACAATTCCTCATAAACAACTCAAAAACCTTTATATTTACAATGTCTTAAACATCTAAAGAAAAAAAGTCTTACAATTTTCATTGTGGTAATCCTGATACGTAGAGGACGTAACACATTGATATGAATTCAGGTCGATTATTTTTTAAATGTGCAGTTGACATGTGCTATTTTTTAGGTGGCTTGAAAATGAATAATTACCGAGTAGCCCATCAAATTTTCAAGTTATTGACAAATTTGATTTATTAACAAAGTCATGGTAATTCAAAGAAAATAGGGATATTCTAATAACTTTCTTAAAAGAGGACGAAGAGCAAAGAAATCACTTGAAAGTGTTGACAAAAGATGTTGAAATAGATAGAGATCAACTAAAAGAAAGGTTGATTTTGGCAAAAGAAAAAGAAAAACGCCTAAAATCTATATTGGGTTTTTTTATTTTTTGTGTTTGTCTTTTTAAATGTGTAACAAATTTGTAACAGGAGTGTAGTGCTGAATAAATAAAGTATTTCTCTGTGTTTGTTGCATTTTTATATCTTTTATTTTTGATTGAAAATGTTATGATAACAATATTATAGTATTAGACATACAAGTTTATTAAGACAAATTAATAAGAGATATAAAAATCCTTCATGATGAAATATGTACTGTCAGATGTACATTTTTTTCGTCAAAAACAACAGACCACTTTAACCATGTTCTTAAAAACCTACTTATCCAAAAACCTATTGTCTGAAACAATCATATAAAAACATGTCTTCAAACGAGGGAAAAGCCTAACTATCACAAAAATCAGTTGTCTTAACAAATGAACAACTTCACAAATTATCTTTAAACCCAGGGAATAACCATCACTAAAACAACAACTGCGCTTACTCATCGCCACCAACCTCACCATTAAGCTTCATCACAATATCCATCACGTCTATTTCCACTTCAGTGGACAAGACTTCTCTTCTTGTTGTTCTTTCTCTTCTTCTCCACTTGCTTCATTTTCTTCATTTTTCTTCTCTTTCAGATTCTCCTCTTCACTTTCTTCTTCTTTCTTTTCTTCTAGTTTCTCCTCTTCTTTTTCTTCATAATTGTCTTCCATCTTCTCTTCTTCTTCTTCTTTTTTTTTGTCATTTTTTTGTTCATCTTCTTGTTTCTCTTTTTCTTTCATCTCTTCTTCCTTCATCATTTCATTAATTTTTCAGCAAAGTATGTATCAACTGCAACAAGATCATCATCGACTACAACTAATGGAAGGATGTTATCATCACCTATTTGTGATGAAAAGTTTTCATCATCTACTGAAAGATAAATGGCTAAGCATTAATACAGATACATTATTTTACACAATTAATAAGTGTATAGATTTTGTTTACCTTTGTTTTTCTTTATCGTTTCATTTCTCTCAATTTCTCCTCTCATAAAAAAGCAATGATTTCTACCACTGATAGCTCGAGGGATGCAACACACTCACCCAGTCTTTCATCTTTAGAAGTACTTGATACAGAATTCTTCCCATGTTGATTAGGAGTGTGATCATTTGAATACTTATCCTCCATATTTTCTACTACATAATTAAAGACAATGACACCTTTCAAATTGGTCTTTAAGGCATCAATGATATGTCCTTCACTTCGTTTGTTATGGCTGTAACATTGCCATGTAATTTTGTTTGATCTCACGGGCAATAGGTATAATGTATGAATGCACAACCTACAAAACAATTATAAATAGTACAAGACGTTCACTAATTTACTAATATTGCTAGATAATATTAAATATATTTATACCTTTCTATTTGAATGGATCACATTCGATTATATTATCGCTCTTTGTCGTGTTCCATCTAAGTAAAAGGGAAATTGAAAGAGGAAAATTCAAGGACTTCTTTACATAATTGCCAAAATGAGGAAAAATCTTATATATTCAAACCTCAAATTAACAAACTAACCAATAAATGAACTGAACTATGAAATACTATATAAATATATGAGAGTTTAACATTAATCAAGTCCATAATTGATAAAAATTGCCAGAATTTCCTAGGGAAATTCATACAAAGCATACAATGCATTCCCTCTTTCCTTGTACACTTCACTTTGTTTTTTCAAATTAATTTTGTTCTTCAAATACTTCAGTGTTAAATAAGAACACTCTTTGCCCCACGGATAACTCTTAAAAAAATTTAAATTATCGACCATCTTAATGTGTTTATAATCCACAATATGAGATCGATTGTGGGCAAGCAATATTGAGTAGACGAACCAAAATAAAGAGTACTTCAACTTCTGCTCCCTGTTCAATCGGGTACCCTTAATCAACTCAACAACTTTGAATCACTAATATTCTTATTTCGGGGTACTTTATAGTAAAAATTTTCACCTAAATGGAAGTACTTTTTTTATTTTTGCATCACGGGGGTATGTTGAGCAATTCAACTCAGTAATCAATGCAAACTCTTTTAAGCCAAAACAAGCATCCTTATTATTTACATAAAACCACATCTCATGCAATTTTTTTAATTATTTTTTACACGGTGCGATAACATGTAATGGACCATCTACCCATTGAACTTGTAAAATTCTCGAATATGCCTTAAATGACCAAAACAACTACCTTTAAATCATTATAAATGTTTTCTTGAAGAAAAACATTACTAAAATCATGATACAAAGTCATTCTCTCTGAAAGAAATTTTGGCTGGAAAAGATATTAACATATCTATAAATGTAATGAGATTATAGGAGCTACCAGAGATTTCTCTTGTACAAGTTGGCAAGGATAGGGATCATCATCCTCATCTCCAGTATCTCGGTTGTCTCCACTTGTGGACTTGTCCCTGCTTTTCTCTTCACTAGACTCAACCTCATCAGTAGCTTTGGCACTATTCTCCTCATAGTTTTCAATTTCATCCATCGTATCAGAATCCGAGTCATACTTAAATTCTTCAACAACTTTTTTATTTTTTGAACATCTTGAAACTTGAGGTTCAACTTTTCATTTCTTGTACAAGGCTTAGAAACAAATTTTTTAACAACACCACCTCTAGTTTTAGCCATAACCACAGTAAACCAACAATAAAATGTTGCGCTAAAGAAGATCAAAGTCTAACAAAAGAGGGCAATGAAAAATACAGCACTTTGAATCATGTAACAACACATGTAATGCGAAAAAACAAGACCAGCAAAAACAAATAAATATAATAGAGAAGATAATAACCCACAACAAAAGTCAAAATTCAAAAATCAATAGATGAGATAAACATAAATTACTTTTTTAGAAAAAAACAAGTAATCAAATAGGATCAAATATTTATGTCCAAACAAAAACATCATTAGAGACCACAAATATTCATGGAATACGGCAAAAAAATTTCATCCGGAACAAGAACATGAAAAAAAATCATTCAGAGACCAACAAAATCAAACGAATATAACGGAGTAAACAACAACCCACAACAAAAGCCAAAATTCAAAGATCAAAAGGCGATATAAACATAAATTATTTTTAAAAAAATAAACAATCAAAGAGGATCAAATATTTATATCTAAACAAAAACGTCATTAGAGACGAAAAATATTCATGAAATACGGTAAAAGAATTCATCCTAAACGAGAACATGAAGAAAATCATCCAGAAAATGGTTTATTAAATCATTACACTACTATAGCAAAATAAACAACCAAGTACAACTAAAATTACCAAAACACTATTACACAAGAATGATCTACCAAAGATGAAAGCTTTGGATTTAGATAAGAAAAATCCAAGAAGATTTGATATTTAGAACGATGAAATGGTTGAAACGTTCGTACAAGTTAATGGACAATGAAATGGTTGAAACGTATGAAAAAGAGAAGCGAAGATATGGTTTCTCTTGAAATTTTTGGAGAACTGTATGGGGAAGAGAAGTGATGATTACTGATAGAATCGGTGTATGGGGAAGATGAAAAATTTTGCACTTGAGAAAAAGAAACTGTAGGGTTTAGCAATTTGTCAATGGGAAAAGAAAAGAGAGAATATGAAAAAGTGAGGGAACCAATATGGAGGGAAAATGAAAAGTCATTTCTCCCATATTGGCAAAAGAAAGTGAAATTGTTGTCCTTATATAAGGAAATATTTACTTTACTTCTTAAAGAGCTAAGAAGAAGGTTCCCCCTCGCACCTCGTCGTCGCTCGGCATCGGCCTCGGCTTTGACTTCAGCTTCGAATTTAGATTTGGATTTGCAATTGATGTGATTGATTGATAAATTTTTTGGACAAAATTTATTTAATCGATTTATATTAATCAAATAAATCATGTTAATCTTATCTCTTATAATTTTAATTCATGATGTTAGTTAATTAAAAGAATTAATTTGTATGTAACGGTAACGTTTTGAAAAGTCGTTATTCTTTTCGAAAAGTCGTTACTTTCCCAATAAATACATTTTTTGAAAAATTGTTATTTTTTCGAAAGACGCAACTTTATGAATAAAATGTTCTGAAATTCTCTGAACTAACACGACTCTTGCTGAAAATGGCTATAAAAGGAAGTCATTTTTCATTTTTTCAAACACTGAAAATTTTTCCTTCTCTGCATATATTTTCTCTTGAAACCAAAGTGTCGATCGACTGAGTCTTTGTGACTTGTTGCTATTCTTAAGTTCGCTGAAGTTAAAGAAGTTTGAGGTACCGCTATTTCTTTAACAGGATCAATCCATTTTATCTTGGGCAAAATTAATCTGTAACCTTGGGTACAGTGAGGGGATTAAACTTCTTAAGGAGACACAGTAATTTCTGTTGACTCGGATTATTTTATTTTCTGTCTACTTCATCTTATTTCTGTTTCTATTTTGACTAACCTTATAAGTACAGGTTATTAAAAATCTTAAGAAGTTTAATAAGTTTTTGTATTTGAGGTTTCTGGAGATCAAAACCTTTATGGTTTTCTACTCTGCTTGAAAATTTTTAAAATTCATTCGATTAACAACTAAAAAAACATAAAAACTTTATTAATAAATCAGAAACAGTTTGTGTAAAGATTTGTTCTTTATTGTTGGTATTTCAAATACTAAAATTATCTGTCATTTGTGACAGAAAATAGATGACTAATTCAAGTCAAGTGAATGATGGAACAGTGTGTGCTGCAATAGTATGTTTTGCAACAACGTCGGTTGCACACAATTGTTCAACTACGCCCTTAGCACCGGCTGAGAAACCTGTAAAGTTTTTTGGAGTTGACTTCAAGCGATGGCAACAGAAGATGTTCTATTATCTCACTACGTTGAGTCTGCAGAGGTTCATTAATAAGAATGTTCCTAATATGCCGGATGATACTCAGCCTGAAGAACGATTCTTGGTAATAGAAGCATGGACACACACAGATTTTTGTGTAAAAATTATATTTTGAGTGGATGCAAGATGATCTGTACAATGTGTACAACGATGTCAAAACCTCAAAAGAACTCTGGGATGCTTTAGAAAAGAAGTACAAAGTAGAGGATGTCGGAATGAAGAAGTTTATTGTGGCAAAGTTTCTGGACTATAAGATGAAGACAACAAGTCTGTCGTCACCCAAGTTCAAGAACTGCAGGTAATGATCAATGATCTCCTTGCTGAAGGATTGATTGTGAATGATGTCTTTCAAGTGGCTGTCATTATTGAGAAGTTATCTCCGTTGTGGAAGGACTTCAAAAGCTACTTGAAACATAAACGCAAGGAGATGACTGTTAATGATCTCATAGTAAGGTTGCGAATTAAAGAGGATAATAAGGTTGCAGAAAAGAGGTCGCATGGTAACTCAGCAATATCTGGAATAAATATTGTTGAAGAAGATCCCACAAAATTAAAGAAAAGAAAGAAAGCATATGTTCCAAAAATCAATCCTCCTAAGAAGAAACTCAATGAAAGCTGCTTCAATTGTGGTAAACATAGTTATAGGGATACTCACTGTCGGGGTCCTAAGAAGGACAAGAAAAAGAAGGATCAAGCAAACTTGGATGAATCCAAAGGAGAAATGGACGATCTCTGTGCAATGCTTTCAGAATGTAACTTGGTTGGAAATCCAAGAGAATGGTGGATAGATTCTAGTGTCACATACCATGTTTGTGTCAACAAAGAATTATTTTCATCATATACTCCAGCACCAACAGATAAGAAGGTATTCATAGAAAACTCTGTTGTTGCAAAGGTGGAAGGAACTAGAAAAGTCCTATTAAAAATGACATCGGGCAAGGTGGTGACTTGAACAATGTCTCATATGTTCCAGAATTGAGAAAAAACTTAGTTTCAACTGCAGTTCTCACTAAGAATGGATTCAAATGTATATTTATTTTTGATAACGTAGTAGTAAGTAAGAATGATACGTATGTAGGAAAAGGCTACCTCAGTGATGGTCTTTTCAAACTCAATGTAATTGCAGTTGATATGAATAAAGATTCTGCTTCTTCTTACTTACTTGAGTCTAAATGTTTATGGCATGAACTTTTTGGACACGTTAATAACAAAATCTTGTGAAAACTGATTAACTTAAATGTTTTTCCAGAATTTGAGTGCGATAAAATAAAATGTCAAATTTGCGTTGAACCTAAGTATGCTAAGCATCCTTATAAATTTGTTTAAAGGAATTCAAATTCTTTAGAACTGATTCATACTGATATTTGTGACATGAAGTCAAAACCATCAAGTGGTGGAAAAAAGTATTTCATAACTTTTATTGACGATTGCACTAGATATTGTTATTATATTTGCTAAATGGTAAGGATGAAACAATTGATGCATTTAGGCAATATAAAAGTTAAGTTGAAAATCAGTTGGATAAAAACATCAAAATGATCGGAGAATATGAATCTCCATTTGCCTAAATATGTTTAAATGGAATAATCCATCAAACTACTGCTCCGTACACTCCGCAATCTAATGTGATTGTAGAAAGGAAAAACGGAACTTTAAAAGAAATGATGAATGCATTACTTATAAGTTCAGGTTTATCATAGAACTTGTGGGGGGGAATCTATCCTTATAGCAAATCGAATACTCAATAGAGTGCACAAAGACACATGTTATTCCATATGAGAAATGAAAAGGTACAAAACCCAACTTGAAATATTACAAAGTGTAGGGGTGTCTAGCCAAAGTCAAAGTTCCTATACCTAAGAGGGTAAAAATAAGGCCTAAAACTATGGATTCTGTATTCATTGGATATTCCACAAACAGTAAGGAATGTCGATTTTTGGTTCATAAGTCTAAACATCCGGATATTCATGAAAATACGGTAGTGCTGAACTATGAACATATTTATCCATATAAAACTAGACTTGAGTTATCTAGTGGGGGTCTAAACAACCCCGAGAAGAACCAAAAGAGAATGAAACCAATGAAGAGAGTCCAAGGCGCAGTAAACGTCAAAGGACAACTACTTCATTTGGATATGATTTTGTAACATTGCTTCTTGAAAGTTAGCCTCAAACATCAAGGAAGTAATATCGTCTAGTGACTCAACTTATTGGAAGGAGGTTGTCAATAATGAAATTGAATCAATCCTAATCAATCATACTTGGGAGTTGGTTGATCTTCCTCCAGGAAATAAACCCTTGGGTTCAAAATGGATTTTTAAAAGGAAGATGAAAGATTATGGAACTATTGACAAATATAAAGCAAGACTTGTTGTCAAAGGCTTTAGACAAAAAGGTCTTAATTATTTTAACACTTACTCGCCAGTGACTAGGATTACATCAATTCGGATGTTTATTTTCATACGGTCTTGAAATCCATCAAATGGATGTGAAAACCGCCTTCTTAAATGGAGAGCTGGAAGAAGAAATTTGCATGGAATAGCCTGAGGGTTTTGTAGTTCCTGGTAAAGAAAATAAAGTGTGCAAACTTATTAAGTCACTTTATGGACTAAAACAAGCACCGAAGCAATGGCATGCAAAGTTTGATCAAACCATGTTGTCAAATGGATTTAAGATCAATGAATGCGATAAATGTGTTTACATTAAAGATACTCCAAATCAGAAAGTTATTGAATGCCTATATGTAGATGACATGCTAATAATGAGCAAGAACATTGTAAATATAAAAACTACTAAGTGTATGCTCGCTAGTAAGTTTGATATGAAAGATCTAGGAGTTGCTGATGTGATATTGGGAATTAAAATTCTCAAAGCTCCTAATGGTCTAGCATTGTCTCAAACTCATTATATTCAAAAGGTAATTGAAAAATTCAAATATTTGAATTTTGAAAAGGCAAAGACTCCAATTAATGTGAACATTCATCTTGCAAAGAATAAAGGTCAAAGTCAGTCTCAATTATGCTAGAGTGTTGGGAAGTCTGATGTATGTCATGAATTGTGCACGACCAGACATAGCTTGCGCTATCAGTAAACTGAGTCGATACACAATTAATCTCAATTAAAATCATTGTTTGGCAATGAAGAGAGTTTTGGGTTACTAAATGACACTCAAAACTCTGCTTTGCATTACAATAAATATCAAGTAATTCCTAAAGGATATTGATGCAAATTGGATTACTGGGTCAGCTGACCAACTCCACAAGTGGATATGCTTTTACGATTGGTGGAGGAGAATTATCTTGGAAATAATTCAAACAAACATGTATAGCTCGCTCTACGATGGAGTTTGAATTCATCGCCTTAGACAAGGCAGGTGAAGAAGTTGAATGACTCTGAAATTTCTTAGAAGATATTCCATTTTGGCCAAACCAATGGCCCCTATATGCATACGCTGTGATAGTGAAGCTTCAATAGGAAGGGATGAAAATGTTATGTATAATGGCAATTTCATAACATAAGACAAAGACATAACTCTGTAACACAACTACTCTCTAGTAGAATTATCACAATTGACTGTGTGAAGTCAAAGGATAATATGTTGATTCCACTTAGAAAAGGCATAACTAGAGAGGGAGTTGAGAAATCATCGACGAAAATGGGACTATGGCCCGGAACAAGTCATCGTGGCGGAAAATCTACCTAGAAGACTGGAGATCCCAATATCTAAGTTCAAGGAGATAAAACAAAGTCATTGATGACGGTTCAACATTATTAAAAATTATTTTATGGTTCATTCTCATGATGAGAAAATGTTCAGTAACCAGGATAAAGGCATACGGACTTTTTAATGGTTTCTAAGTTTGATACATGGTAAATAAAATGGTGTATCTAAGGGATAACACATTTAGAAATCACCTATCTGAGTGTGAAGTGTAAGCCGCTTCAAGGAGAATTCGATAAGGTCAGTTCTCTAAGCACTTACTATTCGAGATGTGTTCATGACTGAAACAAACAAAATAATGAGAACTAAGAATAGTTCAAGGGTTGATTGTGTGACTTATGTTTTCTAGGTATACACCAAATCTCGACGGTTTAAATATATCAAATATACCGATTCACCGAGTATATCCCATATTATTCACTATGGAAAGTTTAAAGGAAAACCTACTTATCCATATGTGATTAACACATACTTACAAGACACACAAGTTTTTCATGCATATGTTTAACAATAGTCATTCTCAATTCATGTGGGGGATTGTTGGATTTAGCAAAGTGTGAATGGGAAAAGAAAAGAGAGAATATGAAAAAGTGAGAGAACCAATTTGGAGGAAAAATGAAAAGTCATTTGCAAAGTGCAAATGAAAAGTCATTTCTCCTATATCGGCAAAAGAAAGAGAAATTGTTGTCATTATATAAGGAAATACTTCCTTTACTTCTTAAAAAACTAAGAAGAAGGTGCCCCTCGCGCCGTCATCGTCGCTCACTCGGCCTCGGTCTCGGCTTCGGCTTCGGATTTGGATTTGAATTTTACAAATGATGTGATTGATTGATAAATTTATCGGACAAAATTTATTTAATCAATTTTTGTTAATCAAATAAATCTTGTTAATCTAATCTCTTATCCCTTATATATTCCCCAAGTTTTAAAAACAAAAAATAAGCCCGTGAGCCCAAATATACCCCAAGTTTTAATAAAGCCAAATAGATCCATGACCCCACACTTGTTTCTTTTTAAAAATTCCAACCATAGAAAATAAATCAAAACTAAATGTGGTGGTTATAGACTACATTAAGTTATTTTGGTTGGCACAAAATCAAATCTTCTCGCATAGTTTTATGCATAGGTTCCCTTATAAGTTATGTTGGTATTAATTATGTAGGACTAAAAATAATACAACCAAACATGGTAAAAGTTATCTTCACTTTTATAACTAATACAAAACTTCTACCTAACATGGTAAAGTTAATGCAACTTTTTATACATGATAACGTATCTCGTATGCTATAACCAAACGACCCCTAAGAGCATTTGGGTAAGTTTATAAGCTAATTATATTACTTATAAGCAATTTTCAATCATTACATATTTGATAGTCATTTGAAATGTTTAAAAGTCAAGTGTTATAAGTTAGTCATTTCCAATTTAGGATTATTTTAACTTATAAAATATTTTAGTTTCTCAGAGTACTACTTTTATTATTTAATTTATTTCTTAAATACCTTTTAATTATAAGTTATAAATTAGTCATCACCAACTTAGGATTTTCAACTAATAAACATTTTTAGTTTGATCGACATTTTACTACTCTATTTGATTTTTACCTTTTTAAATTTCTCAGTATCTTTTTCAAAATAAAAGTGTGAACTTCCACTTTACCTCACATGCATTGGTACTCCTTTCCTTTACAAATAAATCTTTCCATTTTTTTTAAAAAAAACGCAACTTAAGCAAATTTTAATTATTTTAACAATAACAAAAATAAATTATGTAATTGTTACAAATCCACTTTAATTGTGTGGATGTTTCTCTTAATCCATCCTAACTAATGTATCTATTAATTGTATTAATTAAATATGTTCTAACTTATTTGTCAAATGTTGTAAAGGATGATTTGAATGTCCTATAAAAGGGTAGTCTTTCATCCTTGTGAAATATACTTGAAGATGATAAGAATACTATCTATTCTATACTTTCCATCACTATTTTGTCTTCCTATATTGTTTAAGTATTCTTATATTTTTCTCTCATTTTACGACACGTTATCAACACGAGTCTATAGCCAACTAAGTCATACTTAATTCAAAATTAATTCTTAAAAGTTAATCAACTTTCCTTTAGAGTCAGGTATATATTTGTTTGTTTATAACATCTCTAATTGAACTTGCATAACTCTTTTATTAGTATTTTTAATATTGTATATATAACCTGCTTTAGGCATTATTATAATATTTTTGTAACGACCTGTTTAGTCGTTTTGAGCAGCAGATTTTAATTCTGGAAAAACTGGCTGAGACGACGGATCCCACGACGGACCGTCATGGGCACGACGGACCGTCGAGGGGGTCTCGTTCCAAAACACTTAGAATTCTGAAATTTGGATACTGAAATCGACTCTCTGAACTTCATGACGACATGGCAGGACGGACCATCGTGGGCACGACGGACCGTCACAGACTCTTCAAGGAAATTGAGTCTCTAAACTTTGTGACGGACCTGCAGGACGGACCGTCGCAGGCACGACGGGCCGTCACAGGCTGCGTAATCCCAGGCTGGGTCGGATTTCTGTAAATATTTTAAGAGGCGTTTTGGACTATTCCTGCTTATAATTATAAAGTTAGTGGTTTAATATTAATAACTCAATTACTTGGGGGTTAAAAGAGGTAAACTTGAGTTAATTAGTGGGTCACTATTGCCATCTTTTATACTTAATTATATGCTAATTAGGGTAAAAGAAAGAGGGTTTGAATAAGAAAAATAGAGAGAGACGAACGAAGAGGAAAAACAAAGCTTTGGGGAATTTGCTTGCTTGATCACGAATCTTCTGTGGAGGTAGGTTATGGTTTTTATGCTATTCGTAGTAAACTCTTAATAGCGAATGATATGTATTGGTAGTATTGTAAACCCTGCTATATGCTTAATTGTATGCTTGCATGAATGTGATTATATAATTGTGATAAAATAAGCATGATGAAGCTATTGAATCATAAATCTTGAAAAACCCTAATCTCTTTGTTAATGATGATGCCTTGGTATAAGAGAAGGCTTGATGAACTAAAGTAATGAGATTGATGAGGCCTTGGTATAAGAGAAGGCTTGATGAACTAAAGTAATGAGATTGATGATGCCTTGGTATAAAAGAAGGATTGATGAATTAAGAGAATGAGAATTAGGGGATCGGGTGTCACGAACTGACACGTAGAATTAGGGAATCGGGTGTCACGAACCGACACGTAGAATTAGGGGATCGGGTGTCACGAACCGACACGTAGAATTAGGGGATCGGGTGTCACGAACCGACACGTAGAATTAGGGGATCGGAGTGTCACGTTCCGACACATAGTAGTAGGGGAGCGGAGTGTCACGTACCGACACAAGAGAAATAAAGATAATGAATCTTGAAAGATGTTAATATACTCAATCTAATGAATCTAATTCCCAAATGAGTATGGTATTGAGGCTTGAGTCCTCATGGGTGAACTTGGCGGTACTTATTTATGATTAAAGTACTTGTTGTTGCTACATGTTGAGTATTGTAGTTGATTTATGATATTATCTGATATATACTGTTTTCTATTTTGAGTTGGCCGATGATACCTACTCAGTACTTGTGCCTCGTACTGACCCCTACTTGTATTTGTTTTCTTGATTATTTGTGGAGTGCAGCAAACGTACCGTCGTCTTCAACTCAACCGCAACTCTAGCCAGTCTTCATTACACCGGATTTCAGGGTGAGCTAATGCTTCTAGCTTGGACTGGATCTTCTTCTTCATGTCTTGATGCCTCGAAATTTCGGCATGGACTAGCTTTTATTTATTTTAGCTTCTTAGATACTCTTAGTTTTAGTAATTGAGGATAGATGTTCTTGTGATGATGACTTCCAGATTTTGGGGAATAATAGTTGTTGAATTTTTAGAAGTTATTTAATTGGTTTTCCTTAATGAGTTTAAGTCTTCCGCATTATATTCTGTTATTATATTGAAATGTTGGGGTTTAGATTGGTTGGTTCGCTCACATAGTAGGATAAGTGTGGGTGCCACTCGCGGCTCGGTTTTGGGTCGTGACAATTCTATAGGCATAATAATCAATATGTTTCAAGTTTATATTGTTATGTTATTTATTCTACTAATTTATAACTCTAAATTCAATACTAAGCAATATGACAGCATGATAGTTAGAAGACTAGTAAATTTTTTCTTGTCATAAATTTATGATAAATATTTGTGTGTTATAAAGCGAGTAGTATTATATTAAATATGACATAAAAATCTTTAAAATGTTTTAATATTGAAATTAGAAATAAATATTGAAAAATAATTAGAACATATATTAAATCTACCGTTTCATGCTTTATAAAATTATATGTTTTTGTAACATTCTATCTTCATGCATATAATATACTTTATACTAATTCTTAATCATTTGAAACATAAAGTATTAATTTTTCATTTATAATAAACAAAGCAACATCATAATATTAACTCAAAATTAATTTATGATAGTTTTCATCATGTCGAATTTGTCAAAGCTTGAATTTGTGGCACTTGACATTTCTGGAAAGAATTATTTGTCATGGGTAATTGATGCTGAAATTCACCTTACCTCTAAGGATTTTGGTGATAGTATAATCGAAGGAAATATGACATCAAGTCAAGATAAAGAGAAAGCTATGATTTTCCTTCATCATCATCTTGATGAAAGCATGAAGGTTGAATACTTAACAGTGAAATATCCACTTGAATTATGGATAGGTTTGAAAGGTAGGTATGACCACCTCAAGGCAACGGTATTGCCAAGGGTTCGTTATGAGTGGATGCACTTACGCTTTCAAGATTATAAAATCATAATTGAGTATAACTCTGTTGTATTTAGGATAACTTCCCAACTAAAATTATGTGGGGAAGTTATAAAAGATGAGGACATGTTGGAAAAGACACTAACTACTTTCTATGTCTCTAATATGATATTACAACAACAATATCGCGAAAAAGGTTTTCAGAAATACTTTACTGATTTGATGTCATCTGGTGGCTAAGCAACATAATGACCTTTAATGAAAAATCATGAAACAAGTCACGCTAGAAGTTCTCCATTACCGGAGGCACACGCGGTTGATGCACACGGCCAGTCTGAAATAAGACAAAATAATAGGGCTCATGACAATGTGCGCGGACGTGGAAAAGGCAAAAGACGATATAATAATCGTCGAGTTCATGGTCATAACAAAAGGAAGAACAATATAGGTTCTCAAAATAATCATTCTAAAGGAAAAGGCGATCATTGTCATCGTTGTGGCCTTAAAGGTCACTGGAAAAAGGAATGTCGGGAACCTGAGCATTTTGTCGGGCTGTATCAGAATTTCTTTAAGAGGAAAGAAAATAAAGGTGGTGCCTTCTCTTCTAATGCCCAGGTAGAGTCACATTTGACACTCAAAGATGATGTTCACGTAGGATCTTCCCAAAAATATAATGAGAATGTTGAGGCAAACTTAGCATTGAAAGATGATGTTTTTGATGGGCTCGATGATATTACTCATCTGGAAGCTGAGGACTTCTTTGGGGATCACAACTGAGATTGATAATTGAGCTAGGAAATGAATAGTATTTTTTACATAATTTTAATGTCTTAATTAAAGTTTATGTACTTAAGATTTCTTTTGTTAAATTTTGTACTTCTTATTATGTATTTTTTGTTTTTGTGAAGATAAATAAAATTTTCTAGTTTTCAGTTGGATCCAAGATGAGTAGTAGAGATATGTGTCACCTGGACAGTGCCACAACTCATACGATACTAAGAGAAAAGAAATATTTCTCTAATTTCAATATGAAGAAGGCATATGTTAATACAATATTCGGTAGTACAAAAATTTATTGAGGGCTCTGAAAAAGCGGCCTTACTACCTGGAGGAACATTATTGGTAATTGATAATGCATTGTATTGTATAAGTTTCATAGAAACTTGTTAAGTTTCAAGGTTATCCGCCAAAATGGCTATCATGTCGATACTGCGAATGAAGATAAGGTGGAATTATATTATATTACTACAATAAATGCAGATAAAAAAATTGTGCATAAAAAATTGCCAGCACTTTCTTCTGGGTTGTACCATACAAATATTGGTACAATTGAATCACATGTCGTAGTAAGCAAAAGGTTTACTAATTTTAATGATTTTATCATTTGGCATGACTGGTTGGTCCATCCCGATTATAATATGATGCGCAAAGTAATTGAGGATTCACATGGGCACACTTTTTGAAGAACCAAAATGTTCTTCAATCAAAGAAATTCTCTTGTGGTGCTTGTTCACAAGGAAAGTTCACTATCAAATAATCAGTGGCTAAGGTTGGGGTATAATCCCCTGCATTTCTGGAACGGATACAGAGTGATATATGTGGACATATTCACCCTACATGTGGACCATTTAAATATTATATGGTATTGATAGATGCATCTACAAGATGGTCTCATGTGTGCTTATTATTAACTCGCAATATGATTTTGGAGAGGTTGTTGGCTCAAATAATAATGTTAAAAGCACATTTTCCAGATTATGCAATAAAAAATAATTCGTCTTGATAATGCTGGTGAGTTTACATCTCAGGCATTTAATGATTATTGTTTGTCCACTGGAATAACAGTTGAATATCATGTTGCACATGTTCATACTCAAAATGGTTTAGCAAAGTGATTGATTAAACGTCTTCAATTGATAGCTAGACCCTTGTTGATGAGAACGAAGTTGTATATTCAGTTTAGGGGCATGCTATTTTTAATGTAGTAGCACTTGTGCGGATAAGGACAACCAGTTATCATGACATCTCCCCATTAAAATTGGTTTTTGGTCAGGAGCCAAATATTTCCCATCTTAGAATCTTTGATTGTGCGGTATATGTTCTAGTTTCTCCACCACAACGCACAAAGATGGGTCCCCAACGAAGGTCGGGGATATATGTTGGGTATGAATCTCGTTCTATTATAAAATATTTGGAACCTAGAACTGGAGATTTATTTACAGCAAGGTTTGTTGATTGTCATTTTGATGAATCAGTATACCCAACATTAGGGGAAGAACAAAAGAAGTTGGGAAATGAGATATTCATTTTCACTGTTTCATTTAGATCTTTGAACAAATCATTGTGAGCAAGAAGTTCAAAAGATAATTTATTTGCAAAATATTACATATCAACTGCCACATGCATTTACTAACCTTTCATGGGTTACTAAATCATATATCGCAGCTGTTTATGCTCAAATTCAAGTTGATGATCCTATAGGACAAAATATTAAGGCAAATGGAGTCTGGGTCACGCTTAAAATGTGATAGACCAATTAGTTCCAAGGATAAAAATCCTCGAAAAATGAAAGGAATAAATTGTCAAGATGATGATCATAATATAGACGCAATTTCTCATGAAGAGCTCCGAGACATAATAAATGATGACAACATAAAAAGGGTCCATGTACCTGAAAATAATGAGAATGAGGAAATCTCTATAAATTATTTCTCAACGAGAAAAAGGTGGAATCAAAATAATATTGTGGTGGATAATATTTTTGCATGTAATGTTGCAGTTGAAATAATGCAGCAAGATGAGGATTTAGAACCAAGATCTGTCAACTTGTGTAGACAGAGAAATGATTGGCCAAAATGGAAGAAAGCAATTCAAACAGAATTGGCTTTACTTGAAAAACGTGAAATTTTTGGACCAATAGTCCGAACACCTGAATGTGTCAAGCTAGTGGGGCATAAATGGTTTTTTGTGCGAAACGCAATGAAAATGGTAAAGTCGTAAGATATAAAACACGACTTGTGGCACAAGGATTTCACAAAGGTCTAACCATTGATTATGAGGAGACTTATTCTCCTGTGGTAGATGCAATTACCTTTAGGTATCTAATAAATATGACAGTTCATGAAAAGCTTGAAATGTGTTTAATGAATGTTGTCATGGTCTATTTGTATGGTTCGCTAGACCACAATATTTTAATCAAAATCCTTAAAGCGCTCAAAGTTCTTGAAGCATATAAAAATTCAAAAGAAATTTGTTCAATAAAGCTTTAAAAATTCTTATATAGATTAAAAAAATTAGCGTGAATGTGGTATAATCGTCTTAGCAATATTTGCTAAAAGAAGGGTACAAGAATGACCCTATTTGTCATTGTATTTTTATTCGAACGTCAAAATCTGAATTTGTAATAATATATGTTTATGTTGATGACTTTAACATCATTGGAACTCCTAAAGAGCTTTCAAAAGTCATTGAGTGTTTGAAGAAAGAATTTGAAATGAAAGATCTTGGTAAGACAAAAGTTTGTCTTGGCCTTCAAATTGAACATTTGACAAATGAAATATTTATTCATCAATCAACATATACCGAAAAGATTTTAAAGAGGTTTTACATGGATAAATCACACCCTTTGAGTACCCCAATGGTTGTGACATCTCTTGATATAAATAAAGATTCATTCTGACCTCGAGAAAAAGATGAAGAGATTCTTGGTGATGAAGCACCATATCTAAGTGCTATTGGGATACTGATGTACCTTGCCAACAATATCCGGCTAGATATTTATTTCGTAATAAGTTTATTGGCGAGATTCAACTCATGTCCAACAAAAAGACATTGGAAAGGTGTTAAACATATATTCAGATATCTTCAAGGAACAATTGATATGGGATTATTGTATTCTAATGCATTCAATTCAAAATTGGTCGGTTATGCAGATGCAGTGTATTTGTTTGATCCGCATAAAGCCTGATCTCAGACAGTCTATTTATTTACCTATGGAGTTATAGTTGTATCGTGGCGTTCGAAGAAACAACAATAGTTGCTACTTCTTCAAATCACGTAGAGATAATAGTCATTCATGAAGCCAGTCGAGAGTGTATGGTTGAGATCAATGACTCAACATAGTTTGCAATTATGCGGTCTTCCTTTGCAAACGAAGTCTCCAACAATATTGAATGAAGATAATGTTGCTTGCATAGCACAATTAAAGGGAGGATATATGTAAGGAGATCGAATAAATCATATTTCACCTAAGTTCTTTCTCACACATGATCTTCAAAAAATAGTGAGATAAATGTTCAACAGATTCATTCAAGTGATAATCTTGCAGATTTATTCACTACGGCATTGGCAACGTCAACATTTGAGAAGCTAAGATATAAGATTGGAATGCGTCATCTCCAAGATATCAAATAAGTTCTTCATCAGGGGGAGTAAATACGCGTTGTACTCTTTTTCCCTTAGCCAAGGTTTTGTCCCATTGGGTTTTACTGTTAAGGTTTTTAATGAGGCAACATTCAACGCGTATTACAAGATGTGTGTACTCTTTTTTCTTCACTAGGCTTTTTCCCACAGGGTTTTTCCTAGTAAGATTTTAACGAGGCACATTATCTATAAACATCCAAGGGGGAGTGTTACAAATCTACTATAATTGTGTGGATGTTTCTCTTAATCCATCCTAACGTAAGGTATCTATTAATTGTATTAATTAAATATGTTCTAACGTATTTGTCAAATGATGTAGAGGATGGTTTGAATGTCCTATAAAAGGGTAGTCTTTCATCCTTGTGAAATACACTTAAAGATAATAAGAATACAATTTATTCTATACTTTTTCATCACTATTTTGTCTTCCTATATTGTTCAAGTATTCTTCTATTTTTCCTCTCATTTTACGACAGTAATACCCTTTTATCAAACATGGCACCTGTTTATTTTCAAATTCATCACTTACATAACTGCTTACTTATTTTTTAAAAAAAAAAAAGTTTTAAGATAAAATATTTTCTAACTCCTAAATTTACAATCAACTAAAACCAAACGATCACTAATCAATTTGCAAAACTACAAAAGCAAAAATATATCATCCTTCAGAGTTGTTGGCTAAAATCATCTCTAAAGTAACATAAATCTAAAGCGCATCCTTGTGCTATGTAAATGAACAAAAAACATCATCGCACTATCTAAAAAGTTGCAAGATTTATCCTTCTATCTATTTTCTTAAAAAACTCACACCACCAACAAAAAATGTGTCAAGTCGAATGAATATATGTTTTCATGGTTAGCTAGTCAAGTTGGGTAATTTCTTTAATTTTTAAAAATTTAGGGTTTATATCATACTCAGGCAAAATATATTCAAATTATAAATATTCTTTCTAAAAAAGTATAGTCAAATACAACTCCAACTTAAAAAATATCGAATAAAGTATTTATTTTTTTATTTTCATAACTAAATACCAACATAATTTCACAAAATTTCCAGTGTTTATGTACATTGTATAAAATGTGAATTGCGTGATACATATAGTACATACATATTAGATATTTTATTAAAGGAAATCTTTAAATATTGAGACGTAATATTTTTACAATAAATTTTTTTACATAATCTTTCTAACCATCGGAATCTATTGTACATATATTGTTGCAAATCAATTTACTTGATGATACAAAACACATATAAACTAACACAAAAATTAAATTTTGAGAATGAAAGATTTATTTTTTGTCCATATTCTTATTAGGTAATTTTGATCTTCTCGTCTTGAATAAGACATGATCAAATTAAATAAAAATATATTTTTTATTGTTCGAATCAGTTTTTTAACAAAAATAGACTAAAGTATAATTCTTGTTATTTTTTAAATAGTATAAGGATATTTTTACACACTAAATTAACATAAGAAAGTACGTCAGATTTAAGTTACAATTGAGGAATGATTATAGGCTAAAACTCTCCTTCATCACTTGCTTTAGCTCAGTATTTGTAATTGTAGGCTCGTCCTTCGATTTTCTTTCTTTTTAAGTTTTTTTTTTCTTTTTGAAGTTAGTTTACAAATTAACTGAATATTTTCGAAGTTAGATCATTTCTTTTGGATGAGGCAATTCTAAATAGTTTTACTCAATTATTGATTCTAAATCAACATTATAAACGAATAGCTTGAATATACATTTTTCCTTACTTGAGATTTGCTCAACATTTCTATGTAATTAATTGTCCCATTTAAAATATTTATTTGTACTATGTTGATTTATAAAATTAAAAAGCCACTAGGCTTTTACCTCACTTGTAGAATCTCGGATAACTTTTATTGGCAATGACCAGAAACAAGTCTTCAAAGTTGTGAGAGTTGCTTATAGACAATTTCAGACTGAAAAAAGTAAAGTTGAGAGAAATTAGGAAGAATACACATTTTGTAATCAGAAAGTGCAATGATAAAAGACAGCACTTCCTCCTGGCTCATACTCTGTCAAGAATTGCTCAAGCTTCTTTCATATCCTCACTTTGGCTTTCCTCCATATATCGTTTTACTTGACTTTCATTAGTCTCAAATATGAACCTAACTTCTCTCACCTGCAATTTACTTGCTCACGTGAAAACATATCATGATGGATATTACAGGAAAAACAAAACAATATAATTTTCACACTGCTCTTAGCCTCATTAGAAATGAAAAGAAGATAACTGTTCACCATTTTGCCAAGAAGCTTCTAATTGTGTTTTCAGTTAATAACATCAAAAGTCTATTAAATACCAAAAGTAATCATTATCACACAACCTGAACAGGAAAAAATTGGGAAAACTACACAACATAGCAAACATGTGAATGTATTTATGGAACACAACTATACTTACAAAATGTTACCATTCGCCGTTACATTATCAAATCTGTAGCAAATACACCATTTACACACAACATCCGTGGCAGCATTTGAATACTAATTACTCATATTATGAAATACAAGAAATTTGACATATGAATCACACACTTGAGAGTCCAATTTGAAACATGAGTAGTTTTAGGGAGTGATTTATTCTATTTAAGTTGAATTTGTATTTTTGTAGGAAAATAATCGAAAATACAATGGATACACCAGATAGCAAACCAAAAATGTAGTTGCGGATTGTAAATATTAAAACTGTAGGTTGTAGCTAAGGGATCTTAATTAAGGCCTAATGTTGTTTATGAAAATTTATCATAACATGCCATGTGCTTTTTTTCTTGCTCTCTTCCCCCACCCTTAAAGGGCAATGGGCTTTTCTGATTCCCCGTGCGGTGGATTGAAGTCTCAAACCTGTGTACCACCCAACCTGTGTACTGCGGACTCTCCAAAGCACCTGCCGTACCTTGTCAGATCCTCCAAAAGTGTACTACTTTTGGAGGATCCAACACACGCTCATCAACTTTTTTCGGAAAATTCAACATAAGACATTCATTGAGTGGAAAATTCTCTTTTCGAACAAAGTAATTTTCACTAAAAAATAGCTAAAGCTCAAACAGCTCCTAATGTCTACCCATAAATTGAAAATTACAGAGGCCTGACTCATAGTACTTTGAAACAAGAATACGATAAGGTTGACAAAACGGTTCTAAAGCTGTCATCCCGGTTTCAATAAATAACCACTAGATGATAACACCCTAGGCTTGATATACTTTACTTGATTTTTTTAAAAAAAAAGAGGGATTACTAGGTTTGACATACTTGATCATAAAAGAATGATTACCTAGGCTTGAATTGAAGTAAATAAGTCATTACCTTTTAGTCCCAAACTGCAAATGAGTCTTAAAATGATAAAAATAACAAATAACTAGGTCATGTGAAAAGCTAAGTTAAGGAACAAGCTAATGAGATATGTAACTCATCAATGATGGAAAGAATACACAATTTACTTGCATACTGATGCAAGAGGTACTCGACTTAGAGCCTTCAATTGTCATCAAGATCTCAGGGCTCGGAAGGGAGAAAGGAGGCAACACTTCCAAAAGTACCAAATCAAAATCTGTAAACCTTAACCAGGATATTTTACTAGTTAATCTTGTGCCAGATTAGAAGAATACCTCAATTAAGGAACCAGAAGTGAGGGTTAGACTTTGTTTCGGAAGTACTTCGTTACCATTCACATGAATTGGATATTTTCCAATGTTCTGCAAATGGAATAGTCCATGCATGTCCATCTTTATAGTTGCCTAATCATGTAAAGGTGTCAGTCCATCAACTTATAACTGTTCATCACATTTCAAGGAATACAAGGATGCAAATTGTTCTAGGATATTTAGAAAAAAAAGGATAACTGCATTTTGGTCCTACAGTTATTGTTTAATTGTCATTTTCATATTCTTGTAATATTTGACTAAGCATATTTAACATTTAATTAACTAAAATGAGTGGTCACTCTACAAAGGAATATGTGGCATTTAGACCATCACTAGAAATATATTTACCACAAATATGGAGTAACAATGAAATTTAGCATAAAATATTGATCATTAAATGATTTTAACACTTAATAATTCATTAAAGTTTCTGAACATTCATATTTAGAGTCAAAAGTGCACTAATCAATTAATTGAATGTTAAATGCACTTAACCAAAAATTATAAGGACAATTAGAATTTGTTGATATTTGAGGGACTTAAAAGCCTTGTTATCAAAGGACCCTAACAGCACACTTAAGCCCTAAAGCGAGGTGCAAACATGTTGAGTGCTTCATCTTGCTTTCGTAATCGTGATCTTCAGTGTCGTCATCAAGGCTCCAAAAAGTACATGGTGTTACTACTTGCTAACCAAGTCTCACATTCACAAGCAAAATAGTCCCTAATAATACTTATTTAAGTTTGGTTTCAAGTAAGGATTTGGTTGTATGACTACAATCTGAAATCATTGTCATTCTATATTGGATACAGTCGTACAAGGAAACAGATGGTGGACATAAAGCTTCTATGAATAGCTCTTTAATATAATACCATTCAAAAATTTAGGATTTTGTGCTTTTGGTATTTAAATATTTTATTAACATAATTTTGTATTTAAATTTTAATACTTGGATTTTTGAACTTTGTAGCATCAAATATCAATACATGATGGTTTAAGCAGACTTTGACTTTGGACTCATGTCGTTATTTTCAGTACTCTACTTAATTTCATTTTCAATTAATTTTTATTTGGCTCACGACAAACAGTAAGACAATATTGCCAACAGTCAATACTCAAGGATACCAATTGAGATTTTGCAAGAATGACCTGTTACTAGGTCTCAAAGTGGCCCTGAAGTAAACCTCTTGTACAATCTGCTTAACAACACCCTCAAATTCCTTTCCTTCCATATGTAGTTTACAGCTGCAGCCAAGAGAATCATATACACTTAATCCCTGCTGCTTCTGCCTTCGCAACATCTCTCGGCCGATTTTAGTTCCTCATTCCAATCCATACACTCTCTAATGATGGCAAGACATTGTAAGAGTTTGGACCATATGCTAGCTGATTAAGATCAAGAGAAAAACAAGTGGTGAACAATTTACAGCTCCCTGGTACATTATTGACACTGCTGGTTTACATACATCTTCCAAAAATGTTAATCTGTCACGTATATTGTGCTTAGTGGAACCAAACTCAATAGAATATCGATTTGGGAGATTCCTGGTTTCTGCATATGACACTCCTCTAGCTTACTTTCTCAAACTGGCCTTGCAGCTTCTTGTATATAGTTTTAAAGGCTAAGAGAGGTAAGAGATAGGAGCTCCTCCCATGAATACCCTGCCTCTTCAAAATGCTTCTTGGCCATGAATATTTTCTGGACAACACAGGATGCTTCTTATGGTTCAAGTTGCCATACATCCCTGCCCCTCCCATAAATGGAACCCATAAATTATCCATATTCCTGCACATACTCCATAAGAGCTTGCATATAGAAGCTCTATTCCATAGCACAATGTTAATGAGAATGCGGCCTCCAGCAGAAGTGGGTTGACAATGATACAGTATTCTCTATGCAACTAGAGCTTTTTTGTGAGATTAGCTTTACGAGGCCAGAGGAATCACTTGCACATTTGCGCAATGAAAAGAGTGATCCTCTTAGGTAAGAGTAAAATAAGGATCTGTGACCAGTTATTTTGCATAAAAAACAATTCTCTTAATGAATTGTGTTCTCCCAGAATAGGCTACGAATTCTTTTTTTAAATGATCTCCCAGATATATTTTACAACAATGGTTTGCTCATGCACATCCTGTCTCACCATTCCAAAATATATTGAGCTCCATGCTTTTTGACCACTGCACTCCATATGTTCTTTGGTTTACTCTTTGCTGCTAGAGGCATCCTAGGTAGGTAATTTACCCCCTTGGATACCAATCAGTCTATTGATACCGGAACTTCAATCACTGGGTAGACAAAACTTTTACCCCAATTTATGCGTAATCTAGAAACAACTTCAAACCGGATAAATATGACCCTAGGCTCCAGTTGCTCTTTCTCTGCACCACAGAACACTAAGGTGTCATAAGCATAATGCAAATGTGAGATAGTTAAACCAAGAGTGTCACTATTATACATCCGGAACACCTTGACCTGTTATTTGACTGTTGTTTTCAGCAGATCACTCAATCTTCCCATTGATAGTCAAACAGGAAGGGGGGAAAGGGATCCCCCTGCCATAATCCTCTTTCGGAATGGAAGAAACCAGAGAGGGTACCACTATTAATACTGAAAATTTAACTGTATTCACACAATATTTTAACTAGTTTATCCACCTATTTCCTAAACCCATCCTCTAAAGTATGTTCCACATACTGTCCAAGTTTAGGTGATCATAGGCCTTTTCCATGTCCATCTTACATCGAATCCCAGGGACTTTAGTTAAGTGCCGAGGCCACCTCAAGGGCTGGTTGTATAGGAGACAGAACTATCTGAGTATTCATGTCTGAGAGTAAATTTACCACTCTTCTGTTGAATATCTATCTACACTATTTTATTGTCAGTACTTCCCTTTAGAAATGTGGTAGATATCCTTTCAAAGTTTTCAAGTTCTCATTCCAAATTTTCAAGTTTTTAATATTACAACTTTGCCTCATATTTGGGATTTTGATTGAACTATTCCATTTAGTTTCTACTAGGAGACTTCAAATTTAGATTAGACCTACACGCTTACCGCTCCTCAAAAAAGCTCTGGCTTTATCACAACTCCATATTCAAGAAGGGCAAACATGGGTAATTCATGCATAGTTTTCTTGTGCTCTTCATTAGTAATAATATTAGCCAACGAAATTGAAAACGATGTAATGCATGTTTATACATGCGAAAAATCTGTTGGACCATAAATTGCACACGCAATGTATTTTCTTGAATATGTTTTACTTGGATATGCATTACTTGAGCCAAGGATATCGCAAACACTATCTCTACCTTCACAAGGTACAAGTAAGGTTGCGTACACAGCATCCTTCCCAGACCCCACTTGTAGATTTCACTGGGTATGTTGTTTCTGTGGTAGTAGTTTAGTTTCTCATCCGAGCAAGAACCATGGAAATTAAGTGACTTCTATTTAGGAAACAAATTAGATCACTTATGCTTAATTGATTTCTAAGAGTCATAGTGTAAGGATTGATCATTTACTATAGAATCTAAAGATAGCCACGTAAGAACAGTACAATCATAAAATCACCCGTTTAGAAGAGGATAGTTTTCATTACTTTGTAATTACATAATCAGCCTTATTCAAATTTTTTTTAATAGCGGTTAAAATGATTGGATTCAAATTCCAGGGTGGTAATGCATAATGTCTAGCAAATCTCTAGGACTCTTGTCATTTGTAGGACTTTTTTTTTTAGAAAGTTAACATTTTATAGACAAAATACCCCAATAGTGTATTTTAGCAGAAGTTACATCTGGAGTTTACAGTAAGCAAAACAAAGAAATATATCACCTTTATCCCTCCTAAACTATCTAGAAACTGAGTAATATCCTCCACCTTTTTGGGGAGTGCATAGTTACACAAAAAATAAAAGGTTATAAGACAATTCAACTTCAGACTTTGGAAAGGGATGCTCTTGTTTTCAAAACATATTTGGTTCCTTTTCCTCCATATTGTCCACCAGATGCAAACAGGGACAATCTTCCATCTCTCTTTGTGGCCGGACATATTTCCTTCTCTATTCCAGCATGCTAGAGCTTCAGAGGCATGCCTTGGCATGGACCAACTGATACCCCTCAAGTTAAAAAACACCTGCCACAGTGTCTATCACTCTACAATGGATGAAGAGATGGTTTGTTGTCTCTATTTCTCTTTCAAAAAAAGAACATCAGGAACATAATTGTTTTCCCCTTTTCATTAAATTATCCTGAGTCAGTACTGGTTACCTGGCTACCAACCAGGTGAAACAAGCCACCTTGTGAGGTACTTTAACTTTCCATATCATCTTCCAAGGCCATGGTAAGAGTATTGCAGCTGGCCTATCAAGGTGTCTGTAAGCTGATTTTACTGTGAATTTCCCATTATTGGCCCTCAACCAGTGTAGATTATCTTCATTAGGTAGAAAGTTAATGGCCTGCTCCAGGGTATTGTAGAAATCTGTTAGGCTGTCAATCTCCTAGTCATTCAACATTCTCCTGAAAGAGAGGTTTCCATCCTTAGTTTGTCCCTGACATCTGCTAGTTTTTTCATATTAGTTTTGTAATTATCAACTTTCTTATCTTTAGGATTTTAGTTATGCAGGTTTTTCTATTACCTAGATTTTGTAATCAATGAACATCAGTTCATCTGCTACCAGTTTTTTTCTTCTCTTCATGGTAATCAGAGCTCTATTGCTTTAATAAGTTCGATTCCTTTTTTTCTCCCAGCTCACCCACCTCAAGCCTAAATTGTCCCCAATACAAGTGTAGTCAATGCCGACAACATCCCCCGTACAAAAGAATTGCCCAGTTCAGTCCGGTTATTCAACTCCCCATCAAACTTGCTAGGAACCATAACTTTTCATAGTGGAAGGCACAGGTGTCTATGCTTATGCGTGGACACAACCTCTTTGGTCATCCTGATGGATCGATCCCAACCCCCTCTTTGCATCTATCCATCCATGCTGAAGTTTAAAAATAATCACTGAAAACAAACTAGCAGTAACTATTTACATCAAGTTCGATCTCTTGTGATGAACTTTCCACAGCTGGCATCCCGTCTAGAATGAAGAGTTCATTCACAAATGGCTTCCTTCCTGCCTCAACCAACATCACCTCCTAATCAACCTGACCCACCAACCCAACCCCGGACAAACAAGCCAGCAAAGTCCACCCAATGACTACCCGATCGATCACAGACTCATAGCCTTAAACCTAGTAAGTTTCTCAAAACCACTAGAGTCTCCAAAAATGCAAGCTGAATTTGATGCTCTTGTTTGCAACCATACCTGGGATTTGGTTCCATGTGACTCTTCCAAGAACGTGGCGGACTGTAAATAATTACTCCGAGTTAAACATAAACCTGATAGTTTTGTTGATAGGTACAAGGCTTGTTTGGTTGCCAAGGGATTTACTCAGCATCCCAGACTTGATTATCATTCCACTTTCAGCCCAGTAGTCAAGCATGCTACTGTTCCTCTTGGCCTGACTATCGCCACTCAACTTTACTGGCATGTTCATAAGTTGGATGTTAACAATGTCTTCTTGCAAGGTTGTCTTGCTGAAGCAGTATACATGCGACAGCCACCTAGATTTGAAAACTATGGGAATCCTATTCATGTATGTCGTCTTCAGAAGGCAATTTATGGTATCAAAGAGGCGCCTCGTGTTTGGTTCACTGAACTCAAAAACTCTCTCCTTACTTTGGGTTTTGATAAGTCACATTCTGATTCCTCACTTTTCATTATGCATAAATGTCGGTTTACTGTGTATATTTTAGTTGATGTGGACGCTATCTCAGTGACTGGTAATCACCAGCGAGGTGTTCATAATATCATTGAGGTTTTTTTTCAATGTTTCTCCTTGACGAAGAAGTGATTCATTCTTCTGCTGGTCTTCTGCTCTCTCAAGAGAAGCACACTATGGATCTCCTACATGGTTAGCGATGGATAACTGCGAAGGTGTTTCCACGCTTATGACATCTGCAATTGTTTTGCCCTCGTCTGATGATCATCTAGTTGATAGTTCCTTATATCAACACATTATTGGTAAGCTTCATTACCTTTCTTTCACTCATCCGGACATAGCTTTTGCTGTCAGTAAGTTGTCACAAGCTATACATCAGCCATTTATGTCTCACTAGGTTCTTTTAAATGACTTCTTTGCAATCTCCGTTCCACTACCTCCTTTGGTGTACTCATTGCCAAGGAGACTATCGTAGATTGTTGGCGTACTCAGACTCAGACTGGGCAGGGAATCGTCAAGATCACACTTCCACCACTGGTTGTGTTATCTATCTTGGTTGTTCTCCTATTTCATGGTCTTTAAAGAAGCAACGTTCAGTTTCTCGTTCTTCTACAGAAGCAGAATTTCGGGCAGTTGCTGCTACTATTTCTGAAACTACCTGGCTCACCCATCTTCTTCAGGAGCTTCAGTTTCCTCTGATTGTTGTTCCTAAAGTTCTCTACAACAATATTAGCACCACTTGTATTTGTACCAATCCTGTTTTGCATAGCCGCATGAAGCATGTGGCCATCGATTTCCATTTTGTCCATGAGCAGGTTGGGCGCAAACAGCTTGAAGTTGCCCATTTACATGTTTTTGATCAAGTTGCAGATCTTCTCACAAAGCCTCTTCCGCGTTCTCTTTTCAGTAACCATTTCTCCAAGTTGGGCGTAGTAGACCTCGACGCCAACTTACGGGGGCGTAATATCGGCTAGCAGATCTGTTGGACTCTTTTAGTTCAGTTTATTTATATTAATTTTGTGCTCATCAGCTTTCTTATCTTTAGGATTGTAGTTACGTAGGTTTTTCTGTTACCTAGATTTTCTCTAAGTTGTTATTTTATTTTCAGCCTTGTATGTAATAAATACACTGGCTATATAATCAATAAACATCAGTTCATCTGCCACCAAATTTTTTCTTCTCTTTAGTCGTTTAGTATTGTTTCTGGTACTTCTCATTAGAAAACCTTAGGATATTGAAGAAGACTGACTGTTCATATACTTAATTTTAATTTGTCTTACAAACTGCAGCACGTACAAATTGACTTGTAAGGGATAAATGAAAAAGGAAAAATATACTGCAATCAGCATTGAGACATTTTATTTACACATACAAGTTTGTTGAAGAAAAGGTTTCATAACAGAAGATTATGATCAAACCAAGAAACATGGAGCAAATGTTTCAAGAAACATAAAAATTATCACATTATCACAATCATAGCCAATTGTTCGATCAACTATTTCTTTATATGTTAGAAAAAACAAAATAAACTAACTCAAAAATATGAGATCAATTGAATATTTCAAAGGAACTATTGATTAATACAGGTGGAGTTCAAGCAGAACGTACCTGTCTCCTAGAAATTTTATTATCACGACCTTCTCTGCCCAAGTCAATGTCAACTTTCACATCTGCAGATTCTCTTCCCAGTAGCACCTGAACCCATAACTCCAAGTTTGAATTTCTGTAGAACCTTTGAATTTTAAAGGAACACAACAGAAACAAATTTGGAACTTAAATAGGATGCTAAACAGTAACAGCTGATTTAACACTTTTGGCAACATCATAACTACTCTAAATCTTTGAGACTAACTAATTCAGTACCCTAGCTTTCCCTTCAACTTTTGAACTAGCAGTATAATTGCAACAATAAGGGTAGATCATACTGAGTTGGACATGTTGCAACAGAAATATAGCTCAGTATTTCCTCTCATTGGTTTGGTTTCCATATACTCCAAAGACAAGATGTGACACCCCTATTTAACTTTCTCCAAGTGAATGAGCTAGGGGTGATTATCAAGCACAGAGAAGATGAAGTCTACTTGGCAAAATAACATACCTGCATTTAGGAAAATCTTTCAGAAGCCACACACTATGTAGCTCTCTAAAGTTTTCTATAATTAGGATAATTTCCCACCATACCTTAACCATTTCAGTCAAGAATTTCCCCCAACCTCTTCGTTCTCCCATTTTGTTGTTTTTAATTTGGGGGAATGAGGGGTGAGGGGAGAGACTTGGGAGGAAAAGTATATCTAGCAGCTAATCCTAAAAAGGCCTTAAGGTCAAACATCGTTAAAAACGGAACTCAAGAAAAACATCAAATGAAGTGAATAATCTACATGCATATCTAGATAAATTAGCTATTTCTTTATTCATATAAAACACAAAAAAACAATTATGAACAGAGAAATTGAAAAGAACATAAAATTGAGTGTGCACAGCAAGAGTATATCAATCAAGTATGGAGATTCTCAAAATTACATTTCAACTACAAAAGATGCAGTTTATATTTTGTAGTTAAATCGTAATTTTGAGAGTCTCCAAACTTGACTCAAAAACCTAAAAAAGATGCAATTTAAGTTTCTAATTTAATCCAGTGACTAAATTTGTTCTTTTCCTTGCAAGTAAAGTAACTAAGTTTCTTATACTCTATCCTGATTCCTATTCCTAAACACTATAGCATCCATACTAACTCCCTTCTTCTAAATAGCTTGATGGCTTTATGGGTATCTCTAGAATTATAGCCCAAAACTCCTCTTCCTATGACTTTCCAGAATCAACATCTTCTTCTAGATAATTCTGAGAACTTGTAGTGGAATTTGGATTGGTCCTCCTTCTCGCCTTGAGCTTAAGATTGAAGCGTTTTGATTTGAATACATATCAATGTGACAGTTATGTCATTACTTAATCTCGTCCTTTTCATGATAGAGCTCATGAGTCTCACAAATTGACCTAATTTAAGTAAAAGGTGGCGCTTCCTTTTTTGTCAAGGTGTACATCTAGCCAGGGAAGTGCCTAGCCAGCTTTAAGCCTCAATTCAAAAATTTCTTAGAGATTTCGATAACACTACTAGGATCAAAAAATGAAAATTATCCAGACAAGTTATCTATTCTAGTCTACAACCTAAAAAAGAGATTTGATTTTTTTCCATAGTTTAGATCCTGTCATCTTCAAGTGTATCCAAATAATAACACAGGGATCCCTATACCATTGCACTCCAAATATGGATAGGAGTAAGCATCACTCGAACCTAGTTTACATATCTTTCCAGGACATGTACTTGTATACACATGTCTATTTTTACATGTATACATATACACATAAATACATGCATACATACAGATAATAAATTATGATTGCTTCGTGGGAAGTCCATGAAGGCAGACACTTCAATAACTTTAGTACTTAATGAAGGCCCCAGTCGTTCTCCCGGTGGTTCTTCTCCAACCCACCGGCAGACCTTCTTCTATCATGTATGACTTGAACTTGTCTTGACTCTCTTCGTATGACAAATGGGGCTTTGTATGGTTTGGTAGCTCAGCTTTCGGTTGAAAAATAAGGGACAGGAGCGAAAGCTAATCAAACTAGCGAAGGGCTTAGGATTTGCCTTGCCCTAGTACACCAACCAAAAAGAAAGTTTTAGTATTTTTAATCTTTCCGCTAAACTAGAACTAGAGCCGCTAAACTAGAAGTAGAGCCATTGGGATTGATAAGAATGTCCTTATTTCATCTTATAAACGAATTATGGCAATCCATGTCTTGAATATATGTGTGCGTGTGTGTGTGTGCGCGCGCGCGCATTGCACTCTCTTAGATGTTAAATCGAAACAACCGGAAGTCCAACCAAGACCCATATGACGATCAGTGGACATATTCCACTTTTGCCACATATTCTATATACCATGGTAAAATATCACATTCATGGAATATAATTCACTTTCAAGATTCCTAACTAAATTCGTTAATATAGAAAGATCATTAAGATGTGTAAATACATTATTACATGGAGCCTTATTTATAGTTAGATTCTACCTAACACATAACAATCGTTATCCATTTGGGACACTATATACGTTAATATTACTCCCCTCAAGTTGGCGCCTATAAGTTATATGTACTGAGCTTGTTGCATATGTAACTAATACGAGGGCTAGTGAGGACTTGGTAAAAATATCAACAAACTAATCATTTGACTTCACAAATTTGTAACAATATCTTCTGAAAGTATCTTTCACTAATAAAGTGACAGCAATCTCAATGTGCTTAGTCTTCTCATGAAATACCAGATTTGATGCAATGTCGCTTGATTATCATACATAAGTTTCATCTGATTAATTTCTCCAAATTTCCTTTCTCCGAGCAAGTGGTTGATCACAAACTTAGCGCACAAGTTGTTACAACCATGGTCAATATTCTGCTTTTGCTCTACATAAATCGACCACATTTTGTTTCTTGCTTTTCCATACACCAAATTACCTCTTACTAAAACACCATATTCAGATATAGACCGTTTACCAAAATATGATCCTTCCAATTAGCATATGTATATCCAATTATCTGCTCATGACATCTGATCCTCGATGAGTAGTTTTTTCCTGGAGCTGACTTTATATATTGTAGAATGCAAACAATTGTATCCTAATGACTAGCATAGGAAAATATATAAACAAACTTATGATACTCATAATAAAAGATAAGTAAGGTCTAGAAATTGAGGCGAGATGGTGAGTGCATGTCATGTAAAGGTGTGCACTCCAATCTCACGAGTATGCCACATGCATGATTGAACCTCATCGGCAAAAGGCATACCCAAAAGCTTTGCATAAAATTTTGCACTAAACGCTGTTCATTTTTTCATAAAACCAAACATCTTTTCTCCCAAATTGAAATGTACCTTTATTCATTTACTTTGTTGCATTGAGAATAAGTGATAAAAGTTAAAGAAAGTATTCTAACGAAGAACAGTAATGTTGCGACTTTATCCAAGAACGTTTTGATGTGAATCGGAAAAAGATCACTCTGATTGTGATCTCAAATTGTTGAGATGAAGAAAGAGAGAACTAAGGACATAATGCTTATGCTCGATTACGAGAAATGGGTGAAACTTCATTGTTATGGTCCCCTATTATGGATCTAGTTATGGAAAACTGCAAGATAAAATCTGAAGTATTCTTCCTACGACCTAGGTGCTAGTTTGTTAAGAGAGAACCTGCAATCTCTTGAGTTAAACGAGTGTTATCAAAAGTGCGCTTAAGCCCTAAAATGAGGCTCAAAATGTGTTTAGCATTTCGCCTCGCTTTATGTGTGCTTCAGTGTCGTCATCAAGGTTCTAAGACAAACTTTTGCTTGCCAATGAGCCTCTTATGAAGTAGTGAACCTAAGCAATTGAAATTTCACTAAATCATATTTTTTTCAATTTCTTTGGTATTATACTTGTCATTCATGTTTATAATTATTATTATTAGTCTTGAACTAAACATATACATTTGTATTTTTTTTCTCCCTTTGCGCCATTTTTCATTAAAACCCGCGCTTTATTTGCGCTTAAAGCTCGCCCCCACAGACCTTAGAGTTTTTTTTGCATTTATCGCCTTTGATAACAGAAAGTACTCAAAAACTGAAATTACTTTTTTACTTATATTTCCTAAGACAAAGGATAGTATAGATACATTACTTAAAGTTTAAATACAACACTTACAAAATAACTACCACTAAAAACTAGGACCTGACTTCCTAACATTATTGGAATGAAAACTATACTATTACAGGAAAATAACTACTACTAAAAAGAAACAACTAATGTAGTAACTATTGGATGATTAGGGAGTGATAACATTACTATCCCCCTTCAAGTCGTACTCGTCCTCAAGCGCTAAGTGCGGAAAGTATTAGTATTTCCCCCCTTTCCAGCAAACTCTTCCTCATCGTCTATAAAGTCAATCTAGAGTAATTTCTTGCATTGATGACCTCAAGTAAATGGTTTATCACAATTGAAACAAAGTCCCTTAAGTCGCATTTCCTCCATTTCAGATTTGGTCAGTTTCTTCACAAATCTGAGAAATTTGTTGTCTTGGATTTGCAAGCATCGAACAATTGCGAACAAACAAGTCGTTCATTGCATTTATAAAGTCGGGATAAACTCATCTTCATAGCCAAATCTGGAGGATTATGCAACTCAACCTCAATTGTTATATAATAAGTAAGAGCGCTGAGATAAAGTTCATTTTTTGCGATTGAGTGTACCAGCCCGTGAAATTTACTAGCTCAAAACTTAATCTACCATAGAGTCGATCAGGCTTAACTTAGCCATTTGGCCCAATTTCTGACTTCTGATTGGTGGCCCAAAGCGAAGGTTATATTGAAGTTTGATTTCATCCCAAGATGTTTGAGGCATATCTATCTCTAGTTGAAGAAACCAAAGTTGTGCATGGCCTTCTATGAAAAGAAGCAAGTTCAACCTTTTCTTGTTCTAGAGTTTGTTGGTGTCAAAAGAAGTATTCACATCTAATCAAACATCGCAAAGGGTCGTCTTGGCCATTAAATCATGGGAAATCCAACTTTGTATGTCGAGGAATGATGAATTTTCCTTCTACTTTTGATCCTGACCCTCCTACCACTTTATTTTTCCCTTCCAACTGCTATTCTGATTTGTATTTCATTTGGATCAGGATCGACCTAAGAATTCCCCTAAACCTTTGTGAGTGCATCCGAACAAGCATTTATAACTTCCTGGCCAAATTGGATGCACGTTCTCCTTGGAACAAGTTCACCAATTGTGCTAGTTAATATTGAATTTGGTCTCCCATAGCTCTCGTCTCTGATACCAAGCTGTTATTATCCCTTGTTATGGATCTAGTTATGGGACGTTGCAAGACAAAATCAGAGTCAATGTTGAGTGAATTAGGAGCCTCGAAAGAGGTTTTCTTTTTTCTACCTATGGTGCTGGTTCGTTAAGAGAGAACTTCCAATCTCTTGAGTTAAAGTAAAACTGAAATGACTTTTCTGCTTATATTTCCTGAGACAAAAGATAGTTTAAATACAACACTTAATAAGATAATTACCCCTAGAAACTAGGACATGACTTCCTAACATTACTGGATTAAAAAACTGCATTATTACAGGAAAATAACTACTACTAAAAAGAAATAACTATTGTTGTAACTATTGGATGACTCAGGAGGAGTGATAACAGTCACACAGTAGAAAGTAGGTAAAACTAAACTAGTTTACTTTTTTAATGGCTACAATGATATGTTAGAACTTGGAAATTTAAAATGGAATAGCAAAAATGCATTTTTGGAATATCATACCTCCAATAATAAAAAGTATAATTAATGTTGTTTGCAGTGACAACTGAGTAATGTTTGTGGATACTTTATTGTGACAAATTTTATGCCATTAGTAAAAAGTATAATTAATGTTATTTGTGGTGACTCGGTGAGTAATCTTTGGGGATTGTTTATTGAGCCTCTACCTGCACTGTATTACATTAAATGTCCCACCTCACTCTCCAGCCTATTAAAACACATCCATTGAACATATGGCCGTGTATGATTAGACAAGTAGGATCAATAGTCAAGCTTTTACTAATAGTCTAACAAGGTATTCTATAATTGAGTAAGAATGAGTTAAGTCTATCATACCTCTGGTTTTCTAATAAAATGTTTTGAGTGATAGCCAACTAAAACAGCAAAAGCTCCACGCACAGCAATCTTTCTCTGTAAACAAGCATGATCAGCCTGCTCTAGCCTGATTATCTTTCTAACAAAATCTTCATGCTGATACTCTTTGGCTGAAAATAAAATAAAGAGACAGACCAAAGAAAAGAAAATGGGTGACATACAATAAGAATGCACCAACAGAGGTTCGAAAATTATTCCTAAGGAAACAATCAAAAAGAGCCAATAAAGCTGCCAAAGAAAAAGTGGAGAAGTGAAAGAGTAGAAAGGTAACTACAAACAGAATACACTGAGTGGTGCAGCAGAAACAAAATAATTGAAGACTAGATCAGTTGTTCATCGAAATTCATTAAAGTAAAAAAAATAAATCATTTCAATGAATATGATGAAACTGGGACTCACCTCTCTTACTGGAATACATATCCTGTCCATTAGGACTCAAATCCATATCAAGGATCTGTAGGATGATGGAAGGAACCGGTTAAAGTCAACAAATACCTACGATGGTGAAGAAGCTCATATACCAGAAAATAAGATCTCACCAAAGCTTCAACATCAGAAAAGTAGGGTATGTCCTCATCGCTCTCATAAAGAAAATCTTCTGAATCTGATGAAGTATTGTTTGCACTTGCTTCAGGGATTGTTGTTTTCCTGGGAACAGTTTCAGCAAGTGTCGTTTCATTCTTTTGAAGGATGGTGGTAGTGTCATGTTCCTTTGTGCAAATAGCATTTTTCTCCAAGCACTTGGACACATCAGCAGCATAAGTCCGACTGAGATTTTTACCCTGTCCATCCTTTGCGGTATTTTCTTTAAAATCTCCTTGACAGGCATTTACTGCACTTAGGTTCCCTGAAATGACTGCCCTTGGACAATCAGAAGTCTGCAGATTCCTTCGCACCACATGTTGGTTATTCTCGTTGGGCAACTCATGCTTAATTTTGTGATCACGACTGAACATTTCTGCCTGTGATGGTGGTTCATTCATCCGATATGAATTACTGTATTCTGAATGACAATTCTGCTCCTTTTTCTTCAAGACAGCTCGTCCATCATTGCCCTTCTGATTATTTGACAAATCTTTGGCAGACGAGGATAATGGATGATAAGTCTCATCATATTTCCAATGGGCCATTGACGGAAATGATGTTGACGGCATTAGAACAGGAAGAAAAACATCATCGTTGCTAGGAACATCTGGGTCCTCAGTGCTTAATACGCAGCAAATAACTCCACCACGCATTTCAGGAAAAGCCGGATTGACAGTTAATGCGGAGGATAGCATTTGAAAGTCTGAATTGGAACCTGGAGGCTTATCACTATAATTGTACACACATTTGTCACCGGATTCTTTGGCACAACCATCAAGAATGGTAAGCCCTTCGTCTCGAGCATTTGAAGCCTCTGATACACTTTTGACAGGCAAGTCTCCCACACCATCAGGACAATCCAAGAGAAGTGAACTCAAGCCATCATAATAAGACTTATCAATTGTATCATTTCCATCAGGGTCATTGAATAGCAGTTCGTCCTCTTCTGTAAAGTCCAACAAGGATGCTGACAACCCAGCTATGTAGTCATCAGTACTAGGTATGGAATTTCTCAGTTCATCACATGACATATGGTCTCTCAAGTTGGAGTTTGAACTTACAACATCGTATTCTGATGCATCCATTTTATTCGAATTGCCATCAATAGGAACTACAAATGTATTCTGTATATTCTGCTGTTCCTCAAAATCAGGCAGAGCCGGAACAGAAATATCTCCAATTGTACTCCAATCTGGCATATCAGGTGGAGTAGGTGAATAACCAAGATCGTGAAATGTCAAGTCACAATCTGGAACTGGTGAGTTTAACACTTGGCTTTCAAATCGAGAAGAGTTCCTCACATTGTCATCACATTGATCTCTCATAGGAAAATTAGATTCTAAATCCTCAGCTTCAAATAATCCACAAACTGGCAATTCACCCAATTCCCCAACAGTGTGTTGTCTCTCAGCAAGGGCAACACTTTCTTCAACAGCATCTGGAAAGTTCTCAGTAACATTAAAGCTGTTAAGTGGGACATCTCCCTTATGATTGAGGAGTCCAATCGGAAAACTAGGAGAAGCAGTTACACAATCATTAGCCCAAATGGAATCATCACGCCCATGTTCAGAAATGCAATTTTGTACGATGTCGAAATTAGATTGTTGATCACCAAAGGCATCTCTTATCGAATCCATAAATGCACAATCCATTGACTGAGGCTCGTCATTGTCACCAGCTCCGCCAAGAAAGTTCATATCCATCGAATCAAACGGGTTATTACGGATCCTCTTACGCATAGCATAGTAACTTGAACGGATACTCTCAGATTTTCTCTTTAACACAACAGAATTTTTACTTTCCCTTGCATTCTCGAACCTATTACATTTCGGTGTTGATGCAGCGCGGTCCAACTCAATCATGAGTGCTGATGCTTCAGCAGAAACAACCGTATCATACAGGAGAGCATGCCAACGATCTTGCAATTCTTGAACGGTAAATCTTTGGGAAAATTGAACTGCACCTTTTGCAAGTGATTCCAAAGAAGCGCCGGCCTAGAGAAGGATGGGAAGATGATATTATGATGCCAGGGTGAATTTAAAAAACAGCACAGAAAGCTATCTCTTTTTTTATATCACTGTAGTCCTCAGATGTAAGTAGATCCATCAATTTAAACTTATTCTGCACTTCGAAGAAATACATTATTGATACTGAAAAAATAAGAAAAGAAATATTGATGACACATTTATAACTAAGAAATTGGGTGCTTATTTTAATTAAGCTTATATCTCATCGATTCTCAGTTCCACTTCCATCAATTACCAAAGGTACTTTGAAAAGGATTTTTCAGGTGACATGTCTAGAAACTCCAAGTATGGTTTTGTTATGTTACACAATTATTAGAAAACTAAGGATGCAAGCTCCTTTTATCTTTCTTCTACAAGTGGCTTCCTAATGCAATACAAATAGAACCATCTTCTTTATCACTTAGTTTATACAAATTGAGAGGCAATCAGAGGTCTGTCCACCAGATGATTCATTCCGCTTGAGATTGGAAGCCTTTCTTCCTTGTCCACTAACATAGTATGTGTATATTTCCAACTCACAAAAAGAATGACCAGGTCAAATACTTCATTCCTCTCATATAAGTACCTCCATAGATAGTTTATAAGTTCCCTAGAAACCCAGTTCTTCCCTTATACTGTCCTTGATTGAGCAAGACCTACAGGTTCACCAATTACCAAAGTACATCGGATATAACTGTAAGCGGAGCAACAGTTTATCTTGCTTTTAGGGCAGTTTCAATAATTCATTAAGCTAAGATAATTAGCCAGCAGCATATCTTCTTTTATTTCTTTTTCTTTTTTTTGGTTCTTGATAAGTAAGGGTCTTAGAGCACTAAGTTAGTGCTGGCACTTAAAAAGAGGCCTGTACACCAAAAGGAGGGGAACATGTCTTGATAGGGAAACATATCTAGCATTGCAGTAACACCTAGATTAGTAAAATCTTCCTATCAGTTTAACAATGGATAAGAAGGATCTTTTATTGCTTTTGAATCGGTGAGAGAATATTTATAGACAGCTGAAAAACTAGATAGATGAGACTATCGATGACTCGGATTAGTAATATTAACAACTTTTACATGCTTTTGACACTGACTTGGTGTTTAGAAATGAAATGTTTGACTTATTTAAGTGGGGAAAAAGCTTAACAATGTGTCAAAATGGTCCTATAAGCATGCACTAGTTTTATGTCCTATAGTATTTACAGCAAAGCAAAGGGCCATGCCATGTACCAGCTCTATTGATTACTATAATTTACTTTATTTAGACCACAATGCATTTATTTTTCAAGCATTATCCCAGGAGTCCAGGACAAAAGTCACTATCTCACTCTTGAGCCCAAAGAAAACACAAGTATCATGAAATACAAGTACTACAAGGAAAACAAAAAGTACCAGATATTTGGAACTACAAAGCAAAATCACCACAATAAAATTACCAAGAGAAGCAAAAATAGAAAAAAATGAGCTCTCTTTGAAGATCCAAAAACTAAGTTCAACAGTATACCACCTAATATTATATTGTAAAGCACCATCACTTTATTGTTTTAACCGTGTATACGGGCTAGTTTGCTTGCACCTCAACAAATCCCACTAGATACATGCAACCTCCTACCAGCCACAAGTATCAGGTAACTCTGTTCACTAAGGCTACTAAGACAGATATGAAGAAATCAACGTGTTTTTGTCTCCAGTGAATTTGAATATGAACACTCATGTTGCTAAACACACTTCATGAACACTAGGCCACACCCTTTGGGGCTTGTAAAGCACCTTTACTTTCCTTATAAATTCCTTAAGAGGAAAACATAAGAGCCGGTGACTGAACAAACCCCACAACAACTTTCTAGTATAAACTCCAGAAACAGAAAATAACCACTAAAATAAGCACTAATCCTAAAACAGATGGGATGGAGTAGACGAATAATCTGAATCCGTTGAGTTCTACTGCACACCTTACATTCCCGGAAAAGAAAAGAGCGAAAGACATAAGAACACGCTAATTTTATTACACTTCAATTACAAAGATAATGGGTGTGAATCAAAAGAATTCATCCCGTTGAAAGTAGGGAGAAAAACACAAGAAGAAAAATTAGCAAACGTGTTAAAATTATAGAAAAAGATATGTGCACATAAATTGATGGAGTTACAGGCAGAATGGTTTAGTACCTCAATGGCGTTTTTAAGCAAAAGGTCATCTTCAGGAATCCAATGAAAAACTGGAGCCAGAGCTCCCATGGCTGCTGCTGCAACTTCGCAAAAATTCGCTTTTCTCTTCGGCGCGCCGCTTTTTAATATAAACTCTTACTTGTATTTTGTATATAAATAATATATACAAAACAATACAGGTCTTATTCTTTTCCTTTTTTTGGTTTTGCCTTCCCTCTCTCCTCTTGTAAGCATGTGTGTGAGTGTAATTTTCAAATATTTTTCTCCTTTTTTCTAATTTAATTAATTAAATACTACACTAGTAATTTTTATAAAGTTATATTGACATTTGCATTTACAACATCAACATATATACTATTGCATATGTTTTTGTTTTCATATTTAGAGAGTAAATCAAATTCTAATATGATTATTTATTTATTTATTTTTAATTATTGTAAATTTTTAGATAATTTTTAAGGGCAACTATCACATATAGCAAAACAAAATTCATATTTGTATGTTATAGTAAAGTTGGATAATTGCGCTTCATAGCAAATATATATATGTATACTTCGCTATACGTATGCAATTGAAGCGAATTATATAAAACGAGAAAGAGAGAAATTATATACAATTTGAATTTGTATAAAACGAGAAAGCGAGAAAGGCAAAAGAGACTTGGGCAAAGAAATATTTATATTATACAATTATAAGTGTATATAACGATTATATACAATTTAAATTTATATAAAATGAGAAAGAGAGAAAGACAAAAGAGACTTGGTGTAACGACCCGCTAGGTCGTTTTGAGAACTAGGACTAGTTTGACTCCTTTTGAAAATTTAAAGGGGTATTTTAAAACTATTCGATAACTATGAGTATCCAATTGATGAAACTTTTATTAAATAAATAATAAGTTAATAGTTAGTGGGCTAAGTCCATAACTCATGCACTACCTTTAATATTCAGCCCATGTATTAAAATAAGTTAGAGGAGTTAAAATTAATATATCATAATTTGAGGGAAGCATAAATAGTGATAACTGCTCCTCCATATAGTCAATACCTAGGCGTCCGAAAAGAACCGTCGTTCAGGTAAGGAAAAAGAACTCTATCAAGATTATTTTTTTTAACAATTTTCTGTCGAATAGAATTGCAAAGTTGAATAAGGGTATATTGATTTGTTATCGTTATTATATTATTAATGTGAGGTTCAAGTACATCTGTCAAGGGTTTAAAATTTATTTCTTATGGAGGTAATATTTATCAATAATGGGGTACAACCTTATAAGCCAATCATTAGGCAATAATGCCAATGATTGGCATTTGGCATGTTTTCAATTAGAATTAGATATAGTACATAACAAATTGAAGAAAAAAAAGGAACAAAGGTCGTGTTGACAGTGCACTTCACTGTTGATATTTTTAAGATGTTTTTTTTTTATTTATCAAATAAAAATTTAAGTTTGATATATTGAGATAGGTAATTAATTATTAGGTGTTATTTTATATGATCTAACTTTGAATTTTAGTCCATTTGAAGAGGTTAGAGTTAAGTTCTTGGCTTGAAAGTTAGCAAGTATGAAAAATTTGGCATACCACTATATAGCAAGATTTGGAGTTTGGTTGGAAATATGAGTGAGTTTTAGCGTCTATGATAAACATATAATAATTTTAATGTTTACAAAAAATTGCTTACTTACGAATATTGCATAATTGGTAGATTGGGAACGTTCTGAAACCTTGCGAAAAGGAAAGGAAAGATCTTAAAAGATTCGTGGCACAAGTTCGGCATCTAAGGTATGTTAAGACTTTTTAGACTTGTTGAAGGACGTTTTCCTAATTAAAGATTAAAAATGAAAATAGACAAAGGGGTAAGGGGGAAAGATGGTAGTCTCGTATCAATGGTGTGACGGGCATTGGTACGAGTACCGGAGTTATAAAAAGGAAAATTTCTATTATAGAATGTGGATTGAAATTTGAGAATGCCAAATCATATGGGCATTAAATGATATATTATTGACTTGAATTCCTTGTGTGATTGTGTTTTATTTATTTCACCCGTATAGTTGTGATAATTGAGGTGGTTATGTATTATGTTCATATTGATTGATGGAGATGCATCATCATCCCCTTTATTGAAATAATATTGTGCACATGCATAGACATGAGACTGAGTATAAGTTGGGCACGTGGAGATCGTCCGTGCTGGGGATGGTGAGATGTTAAGATTGTAATTTGGGCACGTGGAGACCGTCCGTGCGAAAATTATTTGATATTATGATAGTGCGTTGAGATCGTCCGCGCAGACACGTGGAGATCGTCCGTGTCGGTATATGGACCTCGCGAGTCCCCATGGGTCATGAACTCTTGATGTATTTCCGAGGAGTATCATGTATATATGGTTGAGTGTGTACTGGGTATTCTGAGACAATTCATTACATGGTGTTATATTGCATTGCATTTCATCACATCATTTATTTTGATGATTATGTGTTTTGTTGGTGTTGGAAAATACTTGATGTTTGATTATTTTTATTGATGAAACCTAAATAGTGAGTGTAATATATATATATATATATATATATATATATATATATATATATATATATATATATATATATATATATATATATATATATACACTTATATAATTTACAAATTTATTTTTTTTGTATAAACTCCCGTCACTACTTCTTCGTTGTCGGTCAATGAGACATACTGGGTACACGTGGTTTCGTACTCATACTACGCTTGTTGCACTCTTTGTGGTGCAGATTCGATTCCGAGTAGGAGCACATCTCGTGGAGCAAACTGAGTCCGGCTTGAAGTTCTTGGAGTTGTGGTGAGCTGCTTGGCTGTTCTGTGGCCCACACCTCCCTCTATCTTTACGTATTCTGTTATTCAGTATTCAGACAGGATATCCTTAAGTTAGATTCGTCATTTTAGTTTCAGACTTGCATCCTATTCTAGAAGCTCTTGTACTTATGACACCAACTCTTGGGTAATATTATTTTCGGTTTTCCGCATTCGTACTTATAAGGAACTCAGTGTTGGAGAATTGACAGTTTATTGTCTTTTCACTTATTAGTTAGTTAAGTTTGTTAAAATATGTTCATTGGCTTACCTATTAGTGGGGAACGTAGGTTCCATCACGACTCGTGATTCTTGGGTCGTGACAAATTTGGTATCAGAGCGCTAGGTTCATCGGTCTCAAGAGTACAAGAGCAATGTCTAGTAGAGTCTTGCGGATCGGTATGAAGACGTCCATACCTATCTTTGAGAGGCTATAGGACATTTAGGAAATATTCTGTTCTTTTATTCATTATCGTGCACACTTGACCTTGTAGAAATTCTAATCTTGATATCTCATTCTCTCTCAGATGGCGAGGAATCGTACATCGGCAAGTGGTGGTCAGGATCCTATTCCTGCGCCTGCTTCTGGGACTGTCCGAGGTAGAGGTAGGAGACGAGCTCGAGGTTGGGGTAGGGGCCGTGTTGCAGCACCTGTGGATGTTCAAGTACCAGTAGCTACCCAGGGTCGGGATAGGACCGTACCTCCTGATGCAGAGGTTATTCATGGGGATGTGCAAGATCGTGTCGAGGGGGATGGGCAAGCTCAGGCTCCAACCAGTACTATTGTCCCCCCAGTGCTTCAAGATACCTTGGCTCGTATGTTAGGAATCCTAGAGGGGATGGCCCAGGCAGGAGCTTTGCCTGTCACTTCTGATGGCTCACAGACCCGTGTTAGAGGTCAAACTCCAGATCCGATAGTTGCTCCAGATTCTCAGGCTCCCAGGACTCAGCCAGCTGCCGCTGTAGCTCCTCGTTTGGATAGCATGGAGTTTCCAGATATGACATCACATTTGGTGAACAGGCCTTCTATGACTATTGATGAGCAAAAGATGTTTGGGAGGTTCAGACTAATGAATCCTCCTACTTATACTGGTGACTTAGCTGAGGATGCATATGAGTTTATAGTTAGTTGTCATGAGAGGTTGCATAATCTTGGATTAGTGGAGTCTCATGGAGTTGACTACACAACATTCAGATGACTGGCTCTGCTAAGCAGTGGTGGAGGGATTATATTAGTAGTAGGCCAGCTGGATCCCATCCACTATCCTGGACTCAGTTTACTCAGGTATTTATATCCAAATTTGTTCCATGCAGTGAGAGGGAGCGCAAGAGGGCCGAGTTTGAGGGTTTGCAGCAAAATGGTATGTCAGTTGCAGAGTATGACGGTAAATTTCATGCCTTGGCTAGGCATGCTTCGATGATACTTCCCACAGAGGCTGAGAGAGTGAGGAGGTTTGTTAAGGGGTTGATTATTCCAATTCGCCTAGGAGTTTCTCAAGTTGCTGCTTCTGGTGTTCCATTCCAGAAAGTGGTAGATGCTGCTAAGGAGTTGGAGATGATTCGGCGTGAGGGATTTGAGCAGCGAAAGGGCAAGAGGACTCGTTATTCAGGTGATTATGGTGGTGCTCCGCCTAGGAGTCGGGGTTACTTGGGCAGAGGTTATCACCCTCAGTCCAGCAGACCCATTCATGCTGCTATATCAGCGTCTGAGGCTGGTTACGCTGGGCATAACTCTTCGAGCTCGGTGCATACTTCGCAGGGTTCATCTTCTAGACCTGTAGTTCGTGGAGCGCATTCTGGTCATTCAGGTTCCTCTCATCAGCCTGCGTCTCGTAGGGGCTGTTTTGAGTGTGGTGATATGGGACACTTTGTGAGAGACTGCCCTAAGACCAGACGTGATGGCTTATATCAGGGTTCTTAGGCTTCGACTTTCAGGGCTGCACAACCTCCAGCTAGGGGTGGTGCACAGAATGGTAGAGGTGGTTCTCATTCAGGTAGAGGTGGTTCTCCTTCTGGTCGAGGTGGTGGTCGTGAAGGTTTACAATCTGATGGAGTTTGTTCTCACTGTTATGCTTTTCCAGGTAGGCCAGAGGCTGAAGCCTCAGATGCTGTTATCACAGGTATTATTCCGATTTGTCATCGACCAGCTACTGTATTATTCGATCCAGGCTCTACTTATTCTTATGTGTCCACATATTTTGCTCATAGTCTATTGTGTGAGTCTCTTGATTTGCCAATACGTATTTCTACTCCTGTCGGGGATTCTGTAGTTGTAGATCAGGTGTATCGATTATGTACTGTTACTTTGATGGGGTATGACACTCATGCAAATTTAAAGGTCTTAGATATGATAGATTTTTATGTGATTCTTGGTATGGATTGGTTATCTTCTTACCACGCGATTTTAAATTGTCATGCCAAGACCATCACTTGAACTATGCCTGGAATTCCTTTGGTGGAATGGAGAGGTACTCTTAGTCATCCTTCTAAGGGTGTGATATCATTCCTTAAGGCTCGTCAGTTGGTACAGAGAGGATGTTTGGCTTACTTGGCCCACATTCGAGATACTAGTATTGAGACACCTATGCTTGAGTCTATTCCAGTAGTGAGTAAATTTTCAGAAGTATTTCCGACCGATTTGTCAGGTCTTCCACCAGATCGTGATATTGATTTTTGTATTGATGTGGAGCCAGGCACTCGGCCTATTTCTATTCCTCCTTATCGTATGGCACCAGCTGAATTGAAAGAGTTGAAGGAGCAGTTGCAGGATTTGTTGAGCAAAGTTTTTATTAGACCAAGTGTATCTCCTTGGGGTGCTCCAGTGCTATTTGTGAAGAAGAAAGATGGATCTATGCGTATGTGTATTGACTATCGACAGTTGAACAAGGTAACCATCAGAATTAAGTATCCGATACCTCGTATTGATGATTTATTTGATCAGTTGCAGGGTGCTTCAGTTTTCTCCAAAATTGACTTGAGATCTGGCTATCATCAGCTGAAGGTTAGGGCGGAGGATATCCCTAACACGGCTTTTCGAACACGTTATGGTCATTACGAGTTTTTGGTGATGTCTTTCGGATTGACTAATGCCCCAGCAGCTTTTATGGACTTGATGAATGGAGTGTTCAGACCGTATTTAGATTCCTTTGTTATTGTCTTCATAGATGATATATTGATATGCTCACGCACTAAGGAGGAACATGAGCATCATTTGAGGATTGTTCTTCGGATTCTAAAGGAGAGAAACTTTATGCAAAGTTTTCAAAGTGTGAGTTTTGGCTTAGTTCGGTAGCATTCTTGGGACATGTAGTGTCCAAGGAGGGTATCATGGTGGATCCTAAGAAGATTGAGGCGGTTAGAGATTGGGTCAGACCTGCTTCAGTTACTGAGATTCGGAGTTTATTGGGCCTTGCAGGTTATTATCGACGGTTTGTTGAGGGTTTCTCATCCATTGCATCTCCATTAACTAGATTGACACAGAAGGAGGTGACTTTTCAATGGTCTGACGAATGTGAGGTTAGTTTCCAAAAGCTCAAGACTTTATTGACTACTGCTCCGATTTTTACCCTACCCGTGGAGGGAGAGGGTTTTGTTGTTTATTGTGATGCTTCTCGGGTCGGTCTTGGTTGTGTGTTGATGCAGAAGGGAAGGGTGATAGCTTATGCTTCGAGGAAGTTAAAGGTTCATGAGAAGAACTACCTTATTCATGATTTAGAGTTGGCGGCTGTTGTGTTTGCATTAAAGATTTGGAGGCATTATCTTTATGGTGTGCATTGTGAGGTGTTCACGGATCATCGTAGTCTCCAGTATATATTCAATCAGAGGGATCTAAATTTGAGGCAGAGGAGATGGTTGGAGTTGCTCAAAGACTACGATATGACTATTCTTTATCACCCAGGCAAGGCAAATGTTGTAGCAGATGCCTTGAGTCGGAAGGCGGTAAGTATGGGTAGTCTAGCCATGTTACAGGTTGGCGAGCATCTCTTAGCTAGGGATGTCCAATCCCTGGCCAATAGCCTTGTGAGACTTGATATTTCAGAATCTGGTAAGGTGTTGTCTTGTATGGAGGCTAGGTCATCCTTGTTGGAGCAGATTCGGGCTCAACAGTTTGATGATGGTGATTTATGTAAGATTAGGGACAAGGTTTTAAAAGGAGAAGCCAAGGCTGCAATTCTTGATAGTGAGGGAGTTTTGAGGATTAAAGGTCGTATATGTGTTCCTTGTACAGGTGATTTGACTAGATTGATCATGGAGGAGGCTCATAGTTCGAGGTACTCTATTCATCCGGGGGATACTAAGATGTATCGTGACTTGAAGCAACACTATTGGTGGTGTCGTATGAAGAGGGACATAGTAGATTTTGTATCTCGATGTTTGAATTGTCAGCAAGTGAAGTATGAACACCAAAAGCCTGGAGGTATGACACAGAAGATGCCCATACCTGACTGGAAGTGGGAGCGCATTGCTATGGACTTTGTGGTAGGGTTGCCACGTACCTTGGGTAAGTTTGATGCTATATGGGTCATCGAGGATAGACTGACTAAGTCTGCACACTTTGTACCAGTTCAGACTACCTATAACTCAGAGAAGCTAGCCAAGATCTATATTCAAGAGATAGTTCGTTTGCATGGGGTTCCTATATCTATTATTTCAGATCGTGGCACCCAATTTACATCTCATTTCTGGCGGTCTATGCAGAAAGAGTTGGGCACTCGGGTGAACCTTAGTACAGTCTTTCACCCTCAAACTGATGGTCAGTCTGAGCGGACTATTCAGGTTCTTGAGGACATGTTGCGGGCGTGTGTGATTGACTTTGGTGGTCAGTGGGATCAGTTCTTGCCTTTAGCGGAGTTTGCTTACAATAATAGTTATCATTCGAGCATTGAGATGGCACCATTTGAGGCTCTGTATGGTAGGAGATGTCGATCTCCAATTGGTTGGTTTGATGCATTTGAGATTAGACCATGGGGTACGGATTTGTTGAGGAGTCCTTGGACAAGGTCAAGTTGATCCAAGAGAGACTTCTCATGGCTCAGAGTAGGCAAAAGAGTTATGCAGATCGAAAGATTCGTGATTTAGAGTTTATGGTTGGAGAGAGGGTTTTATTGAAGGTTTCACCCATGAAGGGTGTGATGAGTTTTGGAAAGAAGGGCAAGTTGAGCCCAAGGTATATTGGTCCTTTCGAGATTGTTGAGCGTATTGGTGAGGTGGCGTATCAGTTGGCTTTGCCACCTGGTTTGTCAGGTGTTCATCCTGTATTTCATATTTCAATGCTTAAGAAGTATCATCAGGGTAGTGATCATGTGATTCAATGGGATTCAGTGTTACTTGATCAGAATTTGACTTTTGAGGAGAAGAGCCGATCACCATTTTGGATAGGCAAATTCGGAAGCTAAGGTCCAAGGAGATTGCTTCAGTAAAGGTTCAGTGGAAGCATCGTCTAGTGGAAGAGGCTACATGGGAGACAGAGTCAGACATGAGGAGTAAATATCCTCATCTTTTTGAGCGTTCAGGTTAGCTCTTTTCTTTTCCCGTTCGAGGACGAACGTTTGTTTAAGCGGTAGGTGATGTAACGACCCGCTAGGTCGTTTTGAGAACAAGGACTAGTTTGACTCCTTTTGAAAATTTAAAGGGGTATTTTAAAACTATTCGATAACTATGAGTATCCAATTGATGAAACTTTTATTAAATAAATAATAAGTTAATAGTTAGTGGGCTAATTCCATAACTCATGCACTGCCTTTAATATTCAGCCCATGTATTAAAATAAATTAGAGGAGTTAAAATTAATATATCATAATTTGAGGGAAGCAGAAATAGTGATAACTGCTCCTCCATATAGTCAATACCTAGGCGTCCGAAAAGAACCGTCGTTCAGGTAAGGAAAAAGAACTCTATCAAGATTATTTTTTAAAAAAATTTCTGTCGAATAGAATTGCAAAGTTGAATAAGGGTATATTGATTTGTTATTGTTATTATATTATTAATGTGAGGTTCAAGTACATCTGTCAAGGGTTTAAAATTTATTTCTTATGGAGGTAATATTTATCAATAACGGGGTACAACCTTATAAGCCAATCATTAGGCAATAATGCCAATGATTGACATTTGGCATGTTTTCAATTAGAATTAGATATAGTACATAACAGATTGAAGAAAAAAAAAAGGAACAAAGGTCGTGTTGACAGTGCACTTCACTGTTGATATTTTTAAGATGTTTTTTTTTATTTATCAAATAAAAATTTAAGTTTGATATATTGATATAGGTAATTTAATTATTAGGTGTTATTTTATATGATCTAACTTTGAATTTTAGTCCATTTGAAGAAGTTAGAGTTAAGTTCTTGGCTTGAAATTTAGCAAGTATGAAAAATTTGGCATACCACTATATAGCAAGATTTGGAGTTTGGTTGGAAATATGAGCGAGTTTTAGCGTCTATGATAGACATATAATAATTTGAATGTTTACAAAAAATTGCTTACTTACGAATATTGCGTAATTGGTAGATTGGGAACGTTCCGAAACCTTGCGAAAAGGAAAGGAAAAATCTTAAAAGATTCGTGGCACAAGTTCGGTATCTAAGGTATGTTAAGACTTTTTAGACTTGTTGAAGGTCGTTTTCCTAATTAAAGATTAAAAATGAAAATAGACAAAGGGGTAAGGGGGAAAGATGGTAGTCTCGTGTCTATGGTGTGACGGGCATTGGTACGAGTACCGGAGTTATAAAAAGGAAAATTTCTATTATAGAATGTGGATTGAAATTTGAGAATGCCAAATCATATGGGCATTAGCTGATATATTATTGACTTGAATTCCTTGTGTGATTGTGTTTTATTTATTTCACCCGTATAGTTGTGATAACTGAGGTGGTTATGTATTATGTTCATATTGATTGATTGAGATGCATCATCATCCCCTTTATTGAAATAATATTGTGCACATGCATAGACATGAGACTGAGTATAAGTTGGGCACGTGGAGATCGTCCGTGCTGGGGATGGTGAGATGTTAAGATTGTAATTTGGGCACGTGGAGACCGTCCGTGCGAAAATTGTTTGATATTATGATAGTGCGTTGAGATCGTCCGCACAGACACGTGGAGATCGTCCGTGTCCGTATATGGACCTCGCGAGTCCCCCATGGGTCATGAACTCTTGATGTATTTTCGAGGAGTATCATGTATATACGGTTGAGTGTGTACTGGGTATTCTGAGACAATTCATTACATGGTGTTATATTGCATTGTATTTCATCACATCATTTATTTTGATGATTATGTGTTTTGTTGGTGTTGAAAAATACTTGATGTTTGATTACCTTTATTGATGAAACCTAAATAGTGAGTGTAATATATATATATATATATATATATATATATATATATATATATATATATATATATATATATATACATACTTATATAATTTACGAATTTATTTTTTTGTATAAACTCCCATCACTACTTCTTCGTTGTCGGTCAATGAGACATACTGGGTACACGTGGTTTCGTACTCATACTACGCTTGTTGCACTCTATGTGGTGCTGATTCAATTTCGAGTAGGAGCACATCTCGTGGAGAAAACTGAGTCTGGCTTGAAGTTCTTGGAGTTGTGGTGAGCTGCTTGGCTGTTCTGTGGCCCACACCTCCCTCTATCTTTACGTATTCTGTTATTCAGTATTCAGACAGGATATCCCTTAAGTTAGATTCGTCATTTTAGTTTCAGACTTGCATTGTATTCTAGAAGCTCTTGTACTTATGACACCAATTCTTGGGTAATATTGTTTTCGGTTTTCCGCATTCGTACTTATAAGGAACTCAGTGTTGGAGAATTGACAATTTATTGTCTTTTCACTTATTAGTTAGTTAAGTTTGTTAAAATATGTTCGTTGGCTTACCTATTAGTGGGGAAAGTAGGTGCCATCACGACTCGTGATTCTTGGGTCGTGACACTTGGACAGGGAATATACAATTGAATCGAATTGTATAAAACGAGAAAGAGAGAAATTATATACAGTTTGAATTTGTATAAAACGAGAAAGAGAGAAAGGCAAAAGAAATTGGGTATGGGAGTAATTTTATTGTATAAATAATAAGTGTATAGGACGAAGAATATATGTATTTGCATGTGTATATACAATTTTCTCTCGATTTATACAAACATGAATGCAATTTATACATTTCGTTTCTGTTTGTATAAGCGAGAGAGGCGAGAGTGTTCGCGCGAAATTAGGGAAAGTTGCGAGCGAGATCTGGGAGAGGTGAGAGAGGGGAACGAGAATATATGTATTTATATAATTTTCTTTCGCTTTATACAAATACAAACGCGTTTTATACATTTTTGTTTGTATAAAAAGTGAGAGAGGCGAGTGAGATTGCCACCAAACGAGATTGGCGAGCGAGATTCCACCAAGGAGAGTGGTGAAAGTAGTTATACTTTGATATAGGGTACAGTCAAATCAAAGTATATTTATAACATTTAATTTGAATTAATAGTTTGTTATTATATACAATTTTTCCAACTTTTAAAAAATATATCTTATTTTTCTTGTCTTAGTGTATGTAACAAAGATTGAATTTCAAGAGTCAATCAATGTTGTTACTTATTAAGATTTACAATAGTTTTACGTAGTTTTCAAATTATAATACATGTTACTTCTTTTGTCTCATTTTATATGACAAAAAAATTAATTATATGAATCAATTGATTTTTTAGGAAAAAACTTTATAATACGGCAAACATCTATATAAATTCAAGAAAAATAACTATGTTTTATTTTTTTCATATTATATAAATATAATTAGACTATAAATAACAAAGTTAGTTTTATACAAATAAATAATTTATATATATATATATTTATTTATATTTAATGTAATAAATAAATAAATGTTAAATAGAAAAAGTAATTATAATTGAATGTCTAATTAAATATTGAAGGTACATTTGTGATCTTTTCCATATTTACCATCATCAAAAAAGTTTCTTTCATCAATATTCATACATCACATATTTTCTGTTTTCTCCCCAAATTCATTCAAATTCAAGATATTTTACATCACTGCAGGAACAATTTTGTGATTTGCATCCATTAGGTATCTTTTAATTGCTTATTTATCTCGTACTTATACAGTTTGATATCCACAATTTTTTTGCTCGTTTGTCTAATGTATTCATACTTATACAATTTGATACCCACAAATTGTATCTATTTTTGCACGTTGTGCAATGTATTCATATTTATATACATAGATACTTGTATTGTTACATAAACACAAGTTAAAATATTGATTTACGAATACGTTATATCTAGATATATATAAGCACTATATCGAAGGTAAAAAGTTGATTAGGGAATACAAGTATAGTTGTATCTACCGTATTCATTTTTGTGTTTAACAACAATGTATTCATTGTATTCTATATTGGTGTATTCATTTTTTGTTTAACAATTAGTGTATCTATTGTCATGTAGTTCCCCTATTTAAAATCAAAATACTTAACCTTCATTCACAAATTCAACAATTTACTTACAACAATAACTTGAATTAATGAAAAAAAATTATTAATACCTTTACGCTGCTAGAATAAGAAATATGGAGACAACAAAAAATTGAGTATGATTTATCACAATTTTTATTAAAATGATGAAAAATATGATCTGATATTTCTTTAAATAAGTATTTTTTTCAATTATAAAGTTAATTATGGGAAATTGCTCAGTGTATGATGTAAATTGTAATGTAAGGATCGTAAGTTATTTTTAGAGTCAATTCCTTATGTCACGACCCAAATCGGGGACGCGACTGGCACCCACATTTACCCTCCGATGTGAGCGAACCAACCCATCTAAACCTTAACATTTCAAGATATTTCAACAGAAATAATGCGGAAGACTTAAACTCATTAATAAAACAACTCAAAACTATTATTAATATTCCCAAAATCTGGAAGTCATCACCACAAGAACATCTATCTCAACTACTAATCTAAGAATGTCTAAAAAGCTAAAACAATTAAAAACTAGTCCATGCCGGAAGTTCAAGGCATCAAGACTTGAAGAAGGAGACCCAGTCCAAGCTAGACGCATTAGCTCACCCTGAATTTCCGATGAAGTGAAGACTGGCTTGATCTACTGCTGAGTCGAAGTTGACGGAACGTTTGCTGCATAACACAAATAACAAAGGGAAACATAAAAGTAGGGGGTCAGTACAACCACACGTACTGAGTAGATATCATCGGTCAACTCAAAATAGGGAACAATATATATCAATAATAATGTAAATCAACTACAATACTCAACATGTAGCACAGCAATTACTTTATCATTAACAATTTCCGTCAAGTTCACACATGAGGTCTCAAGCCTCAATACCATACTCATTTGGGAAATTAAGTTCATTAGATTGAGTATATTCATTATCTTTCAAGATTCATTATCTTTCTTCCTCTTGTGTCGGTACGTGACACTCCGCTCCTCTAATTCTATCCTGGTGTCGGAACGTGACACTCCGATCCTCATATTCATTCTATCCTGGTACCGGAACGTGGCACCCGATCCTCATATTCTATCCTGGTGTCGGAACGTGACACTCCGATCCTCATATTCATTCTATCCTGGTACCGGAACGTGGCACCCGATCCTCATATTCTATCCTGGTGTCGGAACGTGACACTCCGATCCTCATATTCATTCTATCCTGGTACCGGAACGTGGCACCCGATCCTCATATTCTATCCTGGTGTCGGAACGTGACACTCCGATCCTCATATTCATTCTATCCTGGTACCGGAACGTGGCACCCGATCCTCATATTCTATCCTGGTGTCGGAACGTGACACTCCGATCCTCATATTCATTCTATCCTGGTACCGGAACGTGGCACCCGATCCCCTAATTCATCAAGCCTTCTTTTATACTAAGGCATCCTCATTATCATTATATAATTTATCAAGAGAATTAGGGTTCTTTCAAGATTTGGGATTCAATAGCTTCATCATGCTTGTTAATTTATCACAATTTCATAATCATAATCATGCAAGCATACAATTTAAGTACATAGACAGGTTCACAATACTATCAACACATAATATTCACTATTAAGAGTTCACTACGATTATCGTAATATAAAACCATAACCTACCTCCACCGAAGAATTGGAATCACAAGAAATTTCCCAAGCTTGCTATTCTCCTCTCTCTCGATCGATCTGCTCTCTCTCCCTTTCTGTTCTTTCTCTTTTGTTTTACTCAAACCCTCTTTCCTTTACCCTAATTAATCATATAATTAAGTGTGAAAAAGGACAATAAACCCCTCTAATTCACTTAAGGTTACCCCTTTTAACCCCTAAGTAATTAGACTTATTAATGTTACCCCTCAATCTTTGTAATTAAGGAAAGAATAATCAAAAACGACCCTTAAAACGTGTGGAGAAATCCCAAACTGCCTGGGATTGTGCAGCCTGTGACGGGCCGTCATGCCTGCGACGGTCCGTCACACCGGCCGTCGTGCCTCCCCACTTTTCCATCGTCGCCACGGACGCTGTGACGGTCCGTCACGCCTGTGACGGTCCGTCCTGCACGTCCGTCATGGCGGTCAGAAACTCGTTTCTCGAACCAAATTCTCAAACGTTGAAGTGTTTTGCAACGGAAACTCACGACGGTTCGTCGTGGATGTGACGGAACGTCCTGCAGGTCCGTCACAATTTACAGAGAGTCAATTTTCAGTACCCAATTTCAGATTTCTAAGTGTCATGGGACGAAACATCCATGACGGGCCGTCGTGACTACGACGGTCCGTCACTGCTTCCGTCGTCCCAACCAGTCTTTCCCAGAATTTCAATCCGCTGCTCGAAACGACTGAACAGGTCGTTACAATAGATACCAATTTACCCATCGTTCGTCCCCGAACGATCAAAAGAAGAGAAACAGTGGCGAAAAGGAGTACCTGAATCTGTAAACAGATGTGGGTATTTTTCTTGCATATCTGCCTCCTTCTCCCACGTAGCCTCTTCAACCGGTCGATTCTTCCATTGAACCTTGATGGATGCAATCTCTCTCGACCTCAACTTGCGAACTTCTCTATCTAATATAGCAACCGATTCCTCTTCATAAGTCAAGTTCTCATCCAACAAAACTGAATCCCAACGGATGATGTAGTTTCCATCTCCGTGGTATCTCTTCAACATGGATACATGAAACACCGGATGCACTCCGGACAGCCCTGGGGGCAAGGCTAATTCATAAGCCACCTCCCCTATTCTTTTAAGCACTTCAAATGGTCCAATGTACCTTGGACTTAACTTACCTCTTTGCCAAACCGCATCACCCCTTTCATGGGCGAAACCTTCAACAAGACTTGTTCACCTTCCATGAACTCCAAGTCTCTAACCTTTCGGTCTGCATACTCCTTTTGTCTACTTTGAGCCGCCAAAAGCTTTTCTTGAATAGCTTTCACCTTCTCCATAGAATCTCTCAACAGGTCAGTCCCCCAAGGTCTAACCTCGAAGGCATCAAACCAACCAATGGGAGATCTACACCTCCTCCCATATAATGCTTCAAATGGAGCCATGTCGATACTAGAGTGATAACTATTATTGTATGAGAACTCTGCCAAAGGTAAGAAACTATCCCAATGTCCACCAAACTCTATCACACACGCACGAAGCATATCCTCCAACACTTGAATCGTTCGCTCAGACTGACCATCGGTCTGAGGGTGAAATGCAGTGCTAAGGTCCAACCTAGTACATAATTCAGCATGCAATGTTCTCCAAAACTTAGAAGTAAACTGCGTACCTCTATCTGATATGATTGAGAGTGGAACTCCATGCAACCGAACGATTTCTGAGATGTAGATCTTGGCTAACTTCTCTGCATTGTAGGTCACCTTGACAGGAATGAAGTGAGCAGACTTAGTTAACCTATCAACAATCACCCAAATGGAGTCATACTTACCCAATGTCTTGGGAAGACCAACCACGAAGTCCATCGCGATTCTCTCCCACTTCCATTCAGGAATGGGCATTCTCTGAAGTGTTCCTCCGGGCCTTTGGTGTTCATACTTTACTTGTTGACAATTTGGACACTTGGCAACAAACTCAACAATATCTCGCTTCATTCTACTCCACCAGAAGTGTTGCTTTAGGTCGCGATACATCTTGGTTGCACCAGGATGTATAGAATATCCGGAACTATGAGCTTCTGTAAGAATAGTGGTGATCAAATCATCGATGCGGGGTACACATACTCTTCCCTTGATCCTCAAAACACCTTCCCCATCGATTATTGCTTCCTTAGCCTCTCCTTGCAACACTTTATCTCGAATTAGCCTTAGTTTCTCATCGTCAAACTGTTTCCCCTTAATTTGATCAAGGAAAGAGGATTTTGCCTCTACACAAGCTAACAATCCTCCCTTCTCATTTATTTCTAACCTCATAAGGTCATTAGTCAAAATCTGCACTTCTCTAGCCAATGGGCGTCTAGAAGCTTGCAAATGAGCTAGACTTCCCATGCTTCCGGCCTTTCTACTCAAGGCATCTGCCACAACATTAGCCTTCCCCGGATGATACAAAATAGTGATGTCGTAGTCCTTCAGTAGTTCCATCCATCTTCTCTGTCTCAAGTTCAAGTCTTTCTGAGTGAAGACATACTGTAGGCTACGATGGTCCGTATAGACTTCACACTTAACCCCATACAAATAGTGTCTCCATTGCTTTAGTGCAAATACTACCGCGGCCAACTCCAAGTCATGGGTCGGATAGTTGCGTTCATGCACCTTTAATTGTCTTGAAGCATAAGCAATCACATTTTTCTCTTGCATTAGCACTGCACCCAACCCAGAATAGGATGCATCACAATAAACAATGAAGTTTTTTGCCCTCTACCGGCAAGGTAAGGATAGGTGCGGTAGTCAACAAAGTCTTAAGCTTCTGAAAGCTTTCCTCACATTCATCTGACCATACAAATGGAACATTCTGCTTAGTCAAGTTCGTCAATTGGGAAGCAATGGAAGAGAATCCCTTGACGAATCGGCGGTAGTAGCTAGCTAACCCCACAAAACTCCTTATTTCTGACACGTTTGTAGGTCTTACCCAATTCTTTACTGTCTCAATCTTAGATGGATCTACCATCACTCCATCCTTAGAAACCACGTGCCCCAAGAAGGACACTGAATCTAACCAAAACTCACACTTGGAGAATTTCGCATAAAGCTTTTTCTTTCTCAACAACTCTAACACCAATTTCAAATGCTCCTCATGTTCTTTCTTACTTTTGGAGTATATCAGTATATCATCAATAAACACAATCACAAGAGGTCCAAGTATGGCTTGAAAATCCCGTTCATCAAGCTCATGAAGGCAGCAGGGGCATTAGTAAGACCAAACGACATTACCACAAACTCATAATGCCCATACCTAGTTCGAAAAGCAGTCTTTGGCACATCCGTTGCTCGTATTTTCAGTTGGTGATAACCGGATCTCAAGTCGATCTTCGAGAAGACACAAGCACCTTGTAACTGATCGAACAAGTCATCGATGCGAGGAATGGGGTACTTGTTCTTAATAGTTACTTTGTTCAACTGTCGGTAATCTATGCACATTCGAAAACTCCCATCTTTCTTCTTTACAAACAAGACCGGAGCACCCCAAGGAGATGCACTTGGTCTAATGAAGCCTTTGCTCAACAACTCTTGAAGTTGTGCCTTTAACTCTCTTAACTCTGCGGGAGCCATTCTATAAGGGGGTATAGAAATGGGGCGAGTACCGGGTTCCAAATCAATGCAGAAGTCTATATCCCTATCTGGTGGCATACCGGGAAGATCTGCAGGGAACACATCCAAAAACTCACAGACTACCGAAACTGACTCAATCGATGGTACTTGAGTAGTGTCATCCTTAAGATGTGCCAAGAAAGCTAGACAACCCTTACTAACCATCTTCTGAGCACGAATAAAGGAGATGATACGCACCGGATTGGGAGTGTAGTCACCCTCCCATACTAACTGATCTGCCCCAGGCTTGGCTAACGTCACTGTTTTAGCATTACAATCCAAAATCGCAAAGTTTGGGAAAGCCAAGTCATACCCAGAATTACATCAAAGTCACCCATTTCTAGAATAACCAAGTATACCTTGCTCTAGACTCAAGAACTCATCCCTCTTCCTATCCCTCAAAGTCCGGGGGATATACTTTTCCATGAATAGGGTAGAGAATGATTCCCAAGTGATAGGTGGTGCCTCTGTTGGTTGACACTCAACATGTGAACGCCACCACATTTTGGCGTTCCCTTGGAACTGATAGCTCACGAACTCGACACCAAACCTCTCTACTATCCCCATTTTGTGTAGTAGTTCATGACAATCAACCAGGAAATCATAAGCATCCTCAGATTCTGCACCCTTGAAGATTGGAGGTTTTAGTTTCAAGAACTTGCTAAAAAGTTCATGTTGATCGTTGGTCATAATAGGCCCAGTAGTCAGACGTGGAAATGTGCCTATTCCCAATGTTGCATCCATGCGGGGAGCCATAGTAGCCGCATGTCGTATCTCTGAAACCGGAGGTGTTGGTGCAGAAACCACTGGAGGTGCTTGACCCTGATCAGACAACCCGCTAAGATAAGCAAGTACTTGGTTGATCATCTCTGGGGTAGGTTGGGGTGGCATTTCCTCATTCTGCCCTTGTTTAGTTTCCCCTTCCTCACCCTCTCTTACCACATCCTCGGTCGGTGGAGGAGTCACTGCCCTAGTATCAGATGGGCTAGGGGCTCGTCCTCTCCCTCTAGAGGACGTTCTCCCACGACCTCTTCCACGGCCTCGTGCCGTTGTTCTCCCTCGAGCCACAGCCCCAGTGGCTGGCTCAGTCGTTTCCTGTCTTTCCGTTGTTGCTGCTGGTGCGGTCGTTGCTCTAGTTCTAACCATCCGCGAAATAGAGTGAAGATGGTCAGATACCAATTTGTATCACCTAGATACCAATTGGACTCAAGTAGTAGCACGAAAGAAAGAATGAAAGAATGGAATTTTCCTAAAGTCTTATAGCCTCTCAAAGAAAAGTAAAGGCGTCCCCCTACCGTTCTTTAAGACTCTACTAGACCTGTTCTTGTGTGATGAGACCAATGAACCTAATGCTCTGATACCAAGTCTGTCACGACCCAAATCGGGGACGCGATTGGCACCCACATTTACCCTCCGATGTGAGCGAACCAACCCATCTAAACCTTAACATTTCAAGATATTTCAACAGAAATAATGCGGAAGACTTAAACTCATTAATAAAACAACTCAAAACTATTATTAATATTCCCAAAATCTGGAAGTCATCACCACAAGAACATCTATCTCAACTACTAATCTAAGAATGTCTAAAAAGCTAAAACAATTAAAAACTAGTCCATGCCGGAAGTTCAAGGCATCAAGACTTGAAGAAGGAGACCCAGTCCAAGCTAGACGCATTAGCTCACCCTGAATTCCGATGAAGTGAAGACTGGCTTGATCTACTGCTGAGTCGAAGTTGACGGAACGTTTGCTGCATAACACAAATAACAAAGGGAAACATAAAAGTAGGGGGTCAGTACAACCACACGTACTGAGTAGATATCATCGGTCAACTCAAAATAGGGAACAATATATATCAATAATAATGTAAATCAACTACAATACTCAACATGTAGCACAGCAATTACTTTATCATTAACAATTTCCGTCAAGTTCACACATGAGGTCTCAAGCCTCAATACCATACTCATTTGGAAATTAAGTTCATTAGATTGAGTATATTCATTATCTTTCAAGATTCATTATCTTTCTTCCTCTTGTGTCGGTACGTGACACTCCGCTCCTCTAATTCTATCCTGGTGTCGGAACGTGACACTCCGATCCTCATATTCATTCTATCCTGGTACCGGAACGTGGCACCCGATCCTCATATTCTATCCTGGTGTCGGAACGTGACACTCCGATCCTCATATTCATTCTATCCTGGTACCGGAACGTGGCACCCGATCCTCATATTCTATCCTGGTGTCGGAACGTGACACTCCGATCCTCATATTCATTCTATCCTGGTACCGGAACGTGGCACCCGATCCTCATATTCTATCCTGGTGTCGGAACGTGACACTCCGATCCTCATATTCATTCTATCCTGGTACCGGAACGTGCACCCGATCCTCATATTCTATCCTGGTGTCGGAACGTGACACTCCGATCCTCATATTCATTCTATCCTGGTACCGGAACGTGGCCCGATCCCCTAATTCATCAAGCCTTCTTTTATACTAAGGCATCCTCATTATCATTATATAATTTATCAAGAGAATTAGGGTTCTTTCAAGATTTGGGATTCAATAGCTTCATCATGCTTGTTAATTTATCACAATTTCATAATCATAATCATGCAAGCATACAATTTAAGTACATAGACAGGTTCACAATACTATCAACACATAATATTCACTATTAAGAGTTCACTACGATTATCGTAATATAAAACCATAACCTACCTCCACCGAAGAATTGGAATCAACAAGAAATTTCCCAAGCTTGCTATTCTCCTCTCTCTCGATCGATCTGCTCTCTCTCCCTTTCTGTTCTTTCTCTTTTGTTTTACTCAAACCCTCTTTCCTTTACCCTAATTAATCATATAATTAAGTGTGAAAAAGGACAATAAACCCCTCTAATTCACTTAAGGTTACCCCTTTTAACCCCTAAGTAATTAGACTTATTAATGTTACCCCTCAATCTTTGTAATTAGGAAAGAATAATCAAAAACGACCCTTAAAACGTGTGGAGAAATCCCAAACTGCCTGGGATTGTGCAGCCTGTGACGGGCCGTCATGCCTGCGACGGTCCGTCACACCGGCCGTCGTGCCTCCCCACTTTTCCATCGTCGCCACGGACGCTGTGACGGTCCGTCACGCCTGTGACGGTCCGTCCTGCACGTCCGTCATGGCGGTCAGAAACTCGTTTCTCGAACCAAATTCTCAAACGTTGAAGTGTTTTGCAACGGAAACTCACGACGGTTCGTCGTGGATGTGACGGAACGTCCTGCAGGTCCGTCACAATTTACAGAGAGTCAATTTTCAGTACCCAATTTCAGATTTCTAAGTGTCATGGGACGAAACATCCATGACGGGCCGTCGTGACTACGACGGTCCGTCACTGCTTCCGTCGTCCCAACCAGTCTTTCCCAGAATTTCAATCCGCTGCTCGAAACGACTGAACAGGTCGTTACAATAGATACCAATTTACCCATCGTTCGTCCCCGAACGATCAAAAGAAGAGAAACAGTGGCGAAAAGGAGTACCTGAATCTGTAAACAGATGTGGGTATTTTTCTTGCATATCTGCCTCCTTCTCCCACGTAGCCTCTTCAACCGGTCGATTCTTCCATTGACCTTGATGGATGCAATCTCTCTCGACCTCAACTTGCGAACTTCTCTATCTAATATAGCAACCGGTTCCTCTTCATAAGTCAAGTTCTCATCCAACAAAACTGAATCCCAACGGATGATGTAGTTTCCATCTCCGTGGTATCTCTTCAACATGGATACATGAAACACCGGATGCACTCCGGACAGCCCTGGGGGCAAGGCTAATTCATAAGCCACCTCCCCTATTCTTTTAAGCACTTCAAATGGTCCAATGTACCTTGGACTTAACTTACCTCTTTTGCCAAAACCGCATCACCCCTTTCATGGGCGAAACCTTCAACAAGACTTGTTCACCTTCCATGAACTCCAAGTCTCTAACCTTTCGGTCTGCATACTCCTTTTGTCTACTTTGAGCCGCCAAAAGCTTTTCTTGAATAGCTTTCACCTTCTCCATAGAATCTCTCAACAGGTCAGTCCCCCAAGGTCTAACCTCGAAGGCATCAACCAACCAATGGGAGATCTACACCTCCTCCCATATAATGCTTCAAATGGAGCCATGTCGATACTAGAGTGATAACTATTATTGTATGAGAACTCTGCCAAAGGTAAGAAACTATCCCAATGTCCACCAAACTCTATCACACACACGCACGAAGCATATCCTCCAACACTTGAATCGTTCGCTCAGACTGACCATCGGTCTGAGGGTGAAATGCAGTGCTAAGGTCCAACCTAGTACATAATTCAGCATGCAATGTTCTCCAAAACTTAGAAGTAAACTGCGTACCTCTATCTGATATGATTGAGAGTGGAACTCCATGCAACCGAACGATTTCTGAGATGTAGATCTTGGCTAACTTCTCTGCATTGTAGGTCACCTTGACAGGAATGAAGTGAGCAGACTTAGTTAACCTATCAACAATCACCCAAATGGAGTCATACTTACCCAATGTCTTGGGAAGACCAACCACGAAGTCCATCGCGATTCTCTCCCACTTCCATTCAGGAATGGGCATTCTCTGAAGTGTTCCTCCGGGCCTTTGGTGTTCATACTTTACTTGTTGACAATTTGGACACTTGGCAACAAACTCAACAATATCTCGCTTCATTCTACTCCACCAGAAGTGTTGCTTTAGGTCGCGATACATCTTGGTTGCACCAGGATGTATAGAATATCCGGAACTATGAGCTTCTGTAAGAATAGTGGTGATCAAATCATCGATGCGGGGTACACATACTCTTCCCTTGATCCTCAAAACACCTTCCCCATCGATTATTGCTTCCTTAGCCTCTCCTTGCAACACTTTATCTCGAATTAGCCTTAGTTTCTCATCGTCAAACTGTTTCCCCTTAATTTGATCAAGGAAAGAGGATTTTGCCTCTACACAAGCTAACAATCCTCCCTTCTCATTTATTTCTAACCTCATAAGGTCATTAGTCAAAATCTGCACTTCTCTAGCCAATGGGCGTCTAGAAGCTTGCAAATGAGCTAGACTTCCCATGCTTCCGGCCTTTCTACTCAAGGCATCTGCCACAACATTAGCCTTCCCCGGATGATACAAAATAGTGATGTCGTAGTCCTTCAGTAGTTCCATCCATCTTCTCTGTCTCAAGTTCAAGTCTTTCTGAGTGAAGACATACTGTAGGCTACGATGGTCCGTATAGACTTCACACTTAACCCCATACAAATAGTGTCTCCATTGCTTTAGTGCAAATACTACCGCGGCCAACTCCAAGTCATGGGTCGGATAGTTGCGTTCATGCACCTTTAATTGTCTTGAAGCATAAGCAATCACATTTTTCTCTTGCATTAGCACTGCACCCAACCCAGAATAGGATGCATCACAATAAACAATGAAGTTTTTGCCCTCTACCGGCAAGGTAAGGATAGGTGCGGTAGTCAACAAAGTCTTAAGCTTCTGAAAGCTTTCCTCACATTCATCTGACCATACAAATGGAACATTCTGCTTAGTCAAGTTCGTCAATTGGGAAGCAATGGAAGAGAATCCCTTGACGAATCGGCGGTAGTAGCTAGCTAACCCCACAAAACTCCTTATTTCTGACACGTTTGTAGGTCTACCCAATTCTTTACTGTCTCAATCTTAGATGGATCTACCATCACTCCATCCTTAGAAACCACGTGCCCCAAGAAGGACACTGAATCTAACCAAAACTCACACTTGGAGAATTTCGCATAAAGCTTTTTCTTTCTCAACAACTCTAACACCAATTTCAAATGCTCCTCATGTTCTTTCTTACTTTTGGAGTATATCAGTATATCATCAATAAACACAATCACAAAGAGGTCCAAGTATGGCTTGAAAATCCCGTTCATCAAGCTCATGAAGGCAGCAGGGGCATTAGTAAGACCAAACGACATTACCACAAACTCATAATGCCCATACCTAGTTCGAAAAGCAGTCTTTGGCACATCCGTTGCTCGTATTTTCAGTTGGTGATAACCGGATCTCAAGTCGATCTTCGAGAAGACACAAGCACCTTGTAACTGATCGAACAAGTCATCGATGCGAGGAATGGGGTACTTGTTCTTAATAGTTACTTTGTTCAACTGTCGGTAATCTATGCACATTCGAAAACTCCCATCTTTCTTCTTTACAAACAAGACCGGAGCACCCCAAGGAGATGCACTTGGTCTAATGAAGCCTTTGCTCAACAACTCTTGAAGTTGTGCCTTTAACTCTCTTAACTCTGCGGGAGCCATTCTATAAGGGGGTATAGAAATGGGGCGAGTACCGGGTTCCAAATCAATGCAGAAGTCTATATCCCTATCTGGTGGCATACCGGGAAGATCTGCAGGGAACACATCCAAAAACTCACAGACTACCGAAACTGACTCAATCGATGGTACTTGAGTAGTGTCATCCTTAAGATGTGCCAAGAAAGCTAGACAACCCTTACTAACCATCTTCTGAGCACGAATAAAGGAGATGATACGCACCGGATTGGGAGTGTAGTCACCCTCCATACTAACTGATCTGCCCCAGGCTTGGCTAACGTCACTGTTTTAGCATTACAATCCAAAATCGCAAAGTTTGGGGAAAGCCAAGTCATACCCAGAATTACATCAAAGTCACCCATTTCTAGAATAACCAAGTATACCTTGCTCTAGACTCAAGAACTCATCCCTCTTCCTATCCCTCAAAGTCCGGGGGATATACTTTTCCATGAATAGGGTAGAGAATGATTCCCAAGTGATAGGTGGTGCCTCTGTTGGTTGACACTCAACATGTGAACGCCACCACATTTTGGCGTTCCCTTGGAACTGATAGCTCACGAACTCGACACCAAACCTCTCTACTATCCCCATTTTGTGTAGTAGTTCATGACAATCAACCAGGAAATCATAAGCATCCTCAGATTCTGCACCCTTGAAGATTGGAGGTTTTAGTTTCAAGAACTTGCTAAAAAGTTCATGTTGATCGTTGGTCATAATAGGCCCAGTAGTCAGACGTGGAAATGTGCCTATTCCCAATGTTGCATCCATGCGGGGAGCCATAGTAGCCGCATGTCGTATCTCTGAAACCGGAGGTGTTGGTGCAGAAACCACTGGAGGTGCTTGACCCTGATCAGACAACCCGCTAAGATAAGCAAGTACTTGGTTGATCATCTCTGGGGTAGGTTGGGGTGGCATTTCCTCATTCTGCCCTTGTTCAGTTTCCCCTTCCTCACCCTCTCTTACCACATCCTCGGTCGGTGGAGGAGTCACTGCCCTAGTATCAGATGGGCTAGGGGCTCGTCCTCTCCCTCTAGAGGACGTTCTCCCACGACCTCTTCCACGGCCTCGTGCCGTTGTTCTCCCTCGAGCCACAGCCCCAGTGGCTGGCTCAGTCGTTTCCTGTCTTTCCGTTGTTGCTGCTGGTGCGGTCGTTGCTCTAGTTCTAACCATCCGCGAAATAGAGTGAAGATGGTCAGATACCAATTTGTATCACCTAGATACCAATTGGACTCAAGTAGTAGCACGAAAGAAAGAATGAAAGAATGGAATTTTCCTAAAGTCTTATAGCCTCTCAAAGAAAAGTAAAGGCGTCCCCCTACCGTTCTTTAAGACTCTACTAGACCTGTTCTTGTGTGATGAGACCAATGAACCTAATGCTCTGATACCAAGTCTGTCACGACCCAAATCGGGGACGCGATTGGCACCCACATTTACCCTCCGATGTGAGCGAACCAACCCATCTAAACCTTAACATTTCAAGATATTTCAACAGAAATAATGCGGAAGACTTAAACTCATTAATAAAACAACTCAAAACTATTATTAATATTCCCAAAATCTGGAAGTCATCACCACAAGAACATCTATCTCAACTACTAATCTAAGAATGTCTAAAAAGCTAAAACAATTAAAAACTAGTCCATGCCGGAAGTTCAAGGCATCAAGACTTGAAGAAGGAGACCCAGTCCAAGCTAGACGCATTAGCTCACCCTGAATTTCCGATGAAGTGAAGACTGGCTTGATCTACTGCTGAGTCGAAGTTGACGGAACGTTTGCTGCATAACACAAATAACAAAGGGAAACATAAAAGTAGGGGGTCAGTACAACCACACGTACTGAGTAGATATCATCGGTCAACTCAAAATAGGGAATAATATATATCAATAATAATGTAAATCAACTACAATACTCAACATGTAGCACAGCAATTACTTTATCATTAACAATTTCCGTCAAGTTCACACATGAGGTCTCAAGCCTCAATACCATACTCATTTGGGAAATTAAGTTCATTAGATTGAGTATATTCATTATCTTTCAAGATTCATTATCTTTCTTCCTCTTGTGTCGGTACGTGACACTCCGCTCCTCTAATTCTATCCTGGTGTCGGAACGTGACACTCCGATCCTCATATTCATTCTATCCTGGTACCGGAACGTGGCACCCGATCCTCATATTCTATCCTGGTGTCGGAACGTGACACTCCGATCCTCATATTCATTCTATCCTGGTACCGGAACGTGGCACCCGATCCTCATATTCTATCCTGGTGTCGGAACGTGACACTCCGATCCTCATATTCATTCTATCCTGGTACCGGAACGTGGCACCCGATCCTCATATTCTATCCTGGTGTCGGAACGTGACACTCCGATCCTCATATTCATTCTATCCTGGTACCGGAACGTGGCACCCGATCCTCATATTCTATCCTGGTGTCGGAACGTGACACTCCGATCCTCATATTCATTCTATCCTGGTACCGGAACGTGGCACCCGATCCCCTAATTCATCAAGCCTTCTTTTATACTAAGGCATCCTCATTATCATTATATAATTTATCAAGAGAATTAGGGTTCTTTCAAGATTTGGGATTCAATAGCTTCATCATGCTTGTTAATTTATCACAATTTCATAATCATAATCATGCAAGCATACAATTTAAGTACATAGACAGGTTCACAATACTATCAACACATAATATTCACTATTAAGAGTTCACTACGATTATCGTAATATAAAACCATAACCTACCTCCACCGAAGAATTGGAATCAACAAGAAATTTCCCAAGCTTGCTATTCTCCTCTCTCTCGATCGATCTGCTCTCTCTCCCTTTCTGTTCTTTCTCTTTTGTTTTACTCAAACCCTCTTTCCTTTACCCTAATTAATCATATAATTAAGTGTGAAAAAGGACAATAAACCCCTCTAATTCACTTAAGGTTACCCCTTTTAACCCCTAAGTAATTAGACTTATTAATGTTACCCCTCAATCTTTGTAATTAAGGAAAGAATAATCAAAAACGACCCTTAAAACGTGTGGAGAAATCCCAAACTGCCTGGGATTGTGCAGCCTGTGACGGGCCGTCATGCCTGCGACGGTCCGTCACACCGGCCGTCGTGCCTCCCCACTTTTCCATCGTCGCCACGGACGCTGTGACGGTCCGTCACGCCTGTGACGGTCCGTCCTGCACGTCCGTCATGGCGGTCAGAAACTCGTTTCTCGAACCAAATTCTCAAACGTTGAAGTGTTTTGCAACGGAAACTCACGACGGTTCGTCGTGGATGTGACGGAACGTCCTGCAGGTCCGTCACAATTTACAGAGAGTCAATTTTCAGTACCCAATTTCAGATTTCTAAGTGTCATGGGACGAAACATCCATGACGGGCCGTCGTGACTACGACGGTCCGTCACTGCTTCCGTCGTCCCAACCAGTCTTTCCCAGAATTTCAATCCGCTGCTCGAAACGACTGAACAGGTCGTTACACCTTATTTAGTTTGTTATACTTAAAGATGTATTAATGTATAAATAAAAAATAAAGAAGTATACAAAAATACAGCAAAAACTTGATTCAGTGTGTGTGTGTGTATATATATATATATATATATATATATATATATATATATATACACACACACATACACACACACACACACACCCTCCATTTAAAAAAGGATGACCTAGTTTGACTTGAAACAGAGTTTAAGAAAAGAAAGAAGATTTTTGAATCTTGTGATTCTAAATTAAAGTTATGTCAAATGTATCAAAGTGTCCTTTAATCTTGTGGTCTTATAAATGCACGTGAAAAGTTAAAGTTAAAATGTTTCCAAAAAAGGTAATGGGTCATTCTTTTTTGAATAGACTAAAAAGAATATAGAGTAATTCTTTTTAAAACGGAGAGAGTATTATATTAGTAGACTAGTAGTAGATATAACCTCTTTAGTTCTTATACTAAAACGCCATCAAATTACAATAATGTCCCAAATATAATGGTTTTGATTTTTGTTACTCACAAATATATTATTTTCTTGCACTTTAAGTAGTTTAAAAGTTCATTTTGGCCCTTCTACACCTCAAGTGTTTTTATTTAAAATCATTTATTTCCTCAACTTTGAACACTAATCAAACTCACCCCCTCTTTATCCAGGGGCGGAGCTACACCATCGTATATATAAATAAAATAATAGTATAGATGGTTAAATAAAATATTTTGGGCAATCTTGAACAATAAAGTCATTTGGCCCAATGGTTCCTGTTGCTTAGCTGAAATTAAGGCCTATGCCACCATCTGCACCCAGGATCGATTATCCCAAACTACACTTTTTTTTTACATTTTCAGAAAAACTCCTAATTAACTTCTAATTCATAATGAATACATATTTTGTTTTAAAAAAAATTCAAAAACAGTATTATCTACTATATAATCTAATAAAAAAAGCTCTTAATTAACTTTTAAATCATAATTAATAAATATTTTATTTTTTTAAAAAATCAAAAATAGTATTATCTACTAAATTATCTAAAATTAGAGACTTGGAAGTTAAAAAAATTAAGGGAAAAAGACTCTAGTAGCCAAATAAATTTTGAATTGATCTACTTTTGATTTTTATTCTTTTCCTTAAAATTTAAATAAAATTTAAAAGTAATTATTTAATTTAAAGTTAATTAGAAAATTCTATGTTTTTTTTCTATAAAACTATTCAAAGTGATAAATGCTCGATATAAAATTTCTTTAAATAAAACTTGTTTAGTTCTACTTTTTATTTTTCATATTCCGTTGTTAGTCATCAGAGGCTCATGAGTTCTTGAAGCATAAAATGAATTTCATTGTAAACTATTTTTTTTGTCCGTTCACTTCCTATTAAGTAAACATGATTATTAAAGCTAAATATTATGTAGTTCAATTTTAAATTTTTTGGTATACTTTTTTAATTAAAAAAATTAATCATTAATGTTACGTTGTTTGATTTACAAAATTTTAGTGCACCATTCGTTAAGTTATTTTTATTCACTATGCAATTTTTGGACACCCTTCGTAAAATTTTTGGCTACGCCATTGCCTTTATCCCATGTATTATCCATTGTATGCTTGTTATATAACAAATATATGTAATAGATATTTATATTATGTATAATTTAATTTTTAATCTAGGTAGTTATAACATTTTTTTATGTTCATTAATATTATAAGTAGAATAATTATTTTATAAATTTGTTAAAAAATTTAATATTATTTTTATGATCATTATTTTAATATAATGTGCATAAGTGTATATATATATATATATATATATATATATATATATATATATATATATATATATATATATATATATATACACACATATATACACGCATATATTTTTGTTTTTTATCCACTTTGTTGTTACATGTGTTTCATATTTACCTGGTCCTTCTTCATATGACAACCCCTAAGAACTTTTAATTAGAACTAGATTTTGTTAAACTAACATCATTAGTAATGCTTTGAAATTTTAATTTTCACTAGTATAAATTTATGCAGTTATTTAAAATTAAGGGTAGAAATAAAAAATATTTTAATTTCATAAGTTGGATAAGTAAATATTAAACAATTATTTTTAGAGTGATGGTCAAGTAATATAACCGCGGGAAATTATCTATTTTCTATATAAATAAACAAGTTTTCATTGACATTTATGGAGTATTACATAAATTATAGTTTAAAATAATTTAAAATTAAAATAAATACCATCAATAAAATTTAACCTTAATAAATTAAATTTATAATTTTGTATTTCCTACATCAAATATATTTGTATTGTTATTATTCTTTGTAATTTTCACTTGTATAAATGACTATTGGAGTTTTGATTATTATTAATAAAATTTTTTCGATCATCCTAATTTATTTTTATTATAGATAATAATTAATTTATATACTTAATTAGTCTTTCTCTTTTTTTGGTACAAAAGATAATATTTATGCATTTATGAAAAAATTGTTACATGTATTTAAGAAAATATCATAATTTTTAAAGAAGTTAAAAAAAGTGTACCTCCATACTTTAAAAATATTAGTAAAAATATCAAAAATGTCATTAATTTAGAAAAGATTGTGTATCCTAATTTACTTCTTTTAATCCTATATCATATAAGGGAATATTTTCTCTCTCATATTTTCATCTTCTTTTTTTTTTTCTTTTTGCAACATATTTTCATCTTCAAATTCTTTTCCATTTCAAAACCCGTCTGTCTCTCTTTTTTTTTTTTTAGAAGTTGAAATATATATTTTATATAGATATTCACACAATCCCTTTTATTAAGGTATGCATCTTTCTGTTTTTTAAGGTTTATTTTATGATTTTATTTTTGTTTAAATTGTTTAAAATATTTGTTTTTAGTTGAAATCACGGTTAGGGTTTGATAAACTCTTAATCACTCTCCAATGGCAGAACCTAAGAGAATTACTAGAGGTATCCAACTTAATCAATAATTTTCTACTTTTCAATATCACAATTTCTTACTTAGAACACAAATGACGACAATTTTGTATTCCAATATCACTTTATATCCAAACAAGTTCTACTTTTTTTTTTTATTTTGTATTCATCATAAAGGTATACCAACAAAGTCATATTTGTAGTTTAATTGAAATGAGTATTTATTGTGCTCATTTTCTGTTTCAATCTCAATTTTCAATGACAACAATTCTGTATTTCTTTTTTATTATGTATTCATCATAATTGTATACCAATAATTTTTATATTTTATGTGCTCACTTTACCATTCAAATAAAAATTAAATATCATTATTGTGTTGCGTATTTTACCATGATCATTTTGTATTTAACTCAAATATCATTATTGTGTTGCGTATTTTACTATGATCATTTTGTATTTAACTCTCACATTGTATTCAGGTAAGTTTGTATTTTTTTTTGTGTTCATCATATGACATGCCAACAAAGTCAATTTTGCATTTCAAATTATGTGAGTATTCATTATGCTCATTTCATATTTCAATCTCAATTCCAATGACAAGTCTGTATTTTTTTTAATTATGTTTTCATCATAATTTTATATCAACAACTTTTCTATTATATGTGCTTACTTTAGCATTCAAATTAAAATTGATATTTTATTTTCATAGTGAAACTAAAAATTGTGTCACAATAATCAAAATTGTATTACATAACTGACAACTATATTTTTCTTTTATTCGTATTACAAAAATATTACTTAGTGTATCACAATGTAATCTAATCATTACGTATGAATTCGATTAAAGAAAATTATAAAATTCTGGAAAAAGAATAGCATTGTTTGAGAAATGATACAATACAAACTAAAAAAAATACACAGTCAAAAGTCGATTTTGGCTAAAAAAATTGATCCATTGAAACTGTGGTTGGATATAAAAAAAAATGTGATTTAATAGAATTCATTTCAACAGAAATTGAGTATTATCAATGAAAATGTAAAAATCGATACTATAAATTTGATGAACAAGTGAGATGAGTTCTTTGTGTTTTTTTTTTTAACTTATGTAATTGATGAGACTTTAAGCAATTGTTCCTTTTAAAAAAATTCTCTCCCCTGAATTTCTCCCTTTTTGTTATTTAACAATTGTGTTCTTAAAATTAAAACAAGTAATAAAAACTTAAATAAGGTACATAATAGACTAAGATTTTGACATTTTTACTAAATATTGAAAGTGTTGACAATGAATCCTATTAAATGTTAAAATTGACATTTTGAAAAATTTCCCATTTAAACTATCTCATAAATCAAGACTTCTTGCCCATGGAGCGTATCTTATTCTTTGGAAGCCATTTTGGCTAAGTCTTGTCTATAAGACAAGAGTTATGAAGCATATGAAATTAAGACAAAATATGATAGTGTCAAGTCTTTCCATGGGCTGTGACTTATCATTTAGAAGACTTAGGGCTAAGTCTTGCCTTTAAGGCAAGAGTATAGACCATCTGAAAAATCAAGACACAATATGATAGTGTCAAGTCTTGCCCATGGAGCGTAACTTGTTGTTTTAAAGTTCTTGGCTAAGTCATGCCTCTAAGGCATGCATTATAAAGCATCTCACAAGCTAAACATAGTGAAATAGTGCAAACTATTGCCATTGAATTACATTTTGCTTTTGAGGAAAAAATATTGTGTTCAACTAGTGTAAATTATTGCCCATTGAATTACATTTTGCTTCCAAGAAAAAAGTTATTGTGTTTCCCATAAGTTTGACTTAGTGAAGATGGTGTAAATTGTTGTCTATGAGGCGCAACATGTTATTTGAAAGTCCTTGGGCTAAGTCTTTCCTCTAAGGCAAGAGTTATCGAACATCTCATAAATCAAGACACAATATGATAGTGTCAAGTTTTCTCCATAGGGAGTAACTTGTTATTTTGAAGTTCTTGGTCTAAGTCTTGACTCTAAGATAAAAGTTATAGAGCGTCTCATAAGTTAGACATAGTGAAATAGTGTAAACTATTGCCCATGAGACATGTGTTATTTTTATAAACCCTTGAGCTAAGTTTTGCCTCTAAGAAAAAAGTTATCGTGTTTTCATAAGTTATACGTAGTGAAAATGATGCAAAAAATTGTCCATAAGGCGCAAATTGTTCTTCGAAGTTCTTTGACTAAGTTTTGCCTTTAAGGCAAGAGTTAAAGAACATTTAATAAATGGCAGTGTCAAGACTTCCCCATGAGGGTTAACTTGTTATTTGGAAGTCCCTGGGATAACAAGTCTTACCTCTCGATGCAACACCTCGCAAAAGTTTAAGCTAAAGAATTGAACCATTCGTCGTAAGCATATTAGCTTGTACTGGGTTATGTATTACTTGCTTATATGTGCTAAGGTTCATTCCCAAGCTTAGGAAGTGTATCAAATGTAGTTTAGGTTCTTGTGGGGCCTCTAACACTAAGTCAAGTTAATAACTTTCCTAACGGCTAAGTTTTTGCAAGAGTTTATTCAAGGGTTAACTTCAAATGACCATGTCTCTCAACATATAAATTATGTGATCCATGACCTAATAAATTAAAGATTTATAAGACTTATTTCAAACTCTATCAATATTTCACAAACCTAAGTTCGAAGTAAAATGTTATGACTATTTTACGAGAGACACTCTAGTAGAAATTTAAGGACTTCAGTTTTTCAAGTTCAATCTACATCTCATGAATCAATGATTGAACTCGTAAAATGAAGTCCTGAAACTTGATTTTTATTAATCCAACTACACTGGTCATAAAGCAATCTATGTATTATAATAGGGGCCGTTGAATGAATTTATGACTCTTAAAATATCATCCTTGAATTCCACAATGTGATTAATGACCTCCTTCATAAGCGAGATTTTGAAGAAAACTCAGTCACTGATGCGAAACTCTAAGTCTCTTCGTCCCATATCTGTGTATGACTTCTATCGACTTTGAGATGTTAGAAAACTCTCCCGAATGAGCTTGGCCTGCTCCATTGTCTGCTGTATTAAGTCAGGTCGAATCATCGTTGATTGACCTATCTCGAACCATCCAATTTGGGTCTATATTTTCTCCCATACGAAGCCTCATAAGGTGCCATCCCGATGGTGGAATGATAACTGTTATTGTATGCGAACTCAATAAAAGGAAAGTGGTCATCCCAACTTTCTTTAAAGTCAAGTACTCACACCCGTAACATAATTTGTGTCTCAGCCTGGCCATCAGTCTAAGGGTGAAAGGTTGTACTAAGATTGACATGTGTCCCCAGTCCTTTATGGAAGGACTTCCAAAAGTTGGCGGTGAAATGTTCTCCTCTATTAGAGATAATAAATAGTGGACACAGTGTAGCCTTACAATCTCTCTAATATAGAGTTCTGCATAGTCTTCATCCATAAAAATATCCTTCACGGGTAAAAAGTTGGCTGATTTTGTTAGTCCATCAACAATTACCCAAAGAGAGTCAAACTTGCGGCGTGATCAAGGTAACACTGTGATAAAATCTATATTATTTACTTCCCACTTCCACAAAGGTATGGCTATCTATTGAACTAGACCAACATACTTTTGGTGCTAAACCTTCCCCTATTGGTAGTTAGGGCACTGTGTCACAAACTCAACAACGTCCTTCTTCATCCCGTGCCACCAATAGATTTCCTTAATATCATGGTACATCTTAGTCGGATCCATGTAAAAAGAATAACAGGAATAATGTGTCGCTTCCATAATCCGATGTCGAAGCCCGACAACATTCGGAACACACAATCGCCCAACATATCTAAGGACTCCATATCCTGCTATATCAAATACTAAAGTCTATTGATTTTGAGCCTTAGCTCTGAGCTTCTCTAAGTTGAGATCCTCTTGTTCCCGTGATCTTACTTCTACAATTAGAGATGATACAATTGTGTCCTAAATTGTTACCCCGGTATCATTTGCCTCTAACAATTTGACTCCTAAGATAGCTAACCGATGAAGGTCTCATGCTAGCTTACGCTTACCAAAACCTAAATTGGATAAACTACCCGTAGAACTTCGATTAAGGGAATTAGCTACCACATTCACCTTTTCTGGATGATATAAATATCTATCTCATAGTCTTTCAGAAACTCAAGCCATCGACACTGTCGCAAATTTAACTCCTTTTATCTAAAGTATATTGAAGGATTTTATGATCTATGAAGATGTCAAAATGAACGCCATACAAATAGTGTCTCCAAATCTTTAACTCATGAACAACTACAACCAACTCTAAATTATGGGTTTTCTCATGCTTTCTCGACTGTATTGAAGCATATGCGATAGCCTTACCATGTTGCATTAGAACACATCCCAAACCAATACCAGAAGCATCACAGTACATCACATAGCCATCTAAACCCTCTAGAAATGCTTGAACTAGTGTTGATGTCAATTTGTCCTTCAACTCCCGGAAACTATAGCCGTAAGACGTAGTCTATTGGAACTTAACTGTTTTTTGAGTCAGCCTCATTAATGGTACTGAAAGTGAATAAAACCCCTATACAAACCTTCTCTAGTAACCAACTTACCCTAAGAAACTAGGAACCTCAGCCGGAGTCATGGTCTGGACAAAGTCTTTACGACCTCAATATTTTATGTATCAACCGCAATGACTGCATCTGATACAATATGACCTAAGAAAGCTACAGGTCCAACCAGAACTCACACTTATAAGACTTTGCATAAAGTTCTCAGGGTCAAAGAACATGATGTACTTCTAGTAGATGATTTGCTTGCTAAGATTTTGAATACGAATACAATAGGATATCATAAGTAAATACAATAACAAACAAGTCTAGATAAAACCTGAGTATACTATTCATTAGGTCCATGAACAGTGTTGGGGAATTAGTTAATCCAAAAGACATTTTCCAAGAACTCAACGTGTCCATATTTAGTTATAAAAGTTGTCTTTGGAACGTCTTTCCCTCAGACTCGTATCTGGTCGTACACTGATCTTAAATCAATCTTTGAGAAACACTTAGCACCTTGTAACTGATGAAACAAGTCATCGATCCTCGAAAGGAAATACTTATTCTTTATAACTTCCTTATTCAACCGTCGGTAATCGATACACATTCTTAGTAGACATCTTTCTTCCTTACGAATAACACTGGCGCACCCTATGGTGAAGCACTAGGCCTGGTAAAGCCTTTATCTAGAAAGTTTTTTAGCTGATCCTTCAACTCCTTTAGCTCAACAGGAGCAATTCTAGAAGGAAGACAAATATGGGTTTTGTACCTTGTAGCATACTAATAGTAAAATCAATTTTCCATTCCAGAGGGATACCACAAAGCTTGTATGGAAATACATCTACAAACTCATTAACTATATGAATATACTGAAGAGTCGGTGTTTCTAAATATATATTATGAACTCAAACTAGATGATAAATAAACCCCTTAGTAATCATCCTCCTCGCCTTAAGAGAGGAAATAAAGCTACCTTACGGCATTGCTGTATCGCCTTTCCATTCCCAAACTGCCTCTCCTGGAAAGTGGAATCTAACAATGTTTGTCCAGCACTCAACATTAGCATAAGAAGATGTAAAACAGTCCATACCCATAGTGACGTCAAAATCAACCATCTCTAACTCTACGAAGTCTACATAGGTGTGGCGATCGATAGTGTCTACCGTGCTATCTCGATAGACTCTCTTGGCAAAATAGACTTAGTAGATACAAAAAAGGGTCAATGTAATGACTCTAACACTATGCGTAACTTCCCTACAGTAAATGGAGTAACATAATAGAGTTGATCCATGATCTATCAAATCATACACAAAATGGGAGCAAACCGTTAATGCGCCTGTCACAACATCTGGTAATGACTCTGAGTCCTTTCAATCGGCTAGTGAATATGTACAATTATGGATACTACTAGAACTAGATGCTCTCTCGCTACCTCCACCCCTGCCTTTACTTGCTGAAGTCTCGGGTCCATGCCTTGTAGACTGTGCTAATGCGGATGAACCTAATATTTATCCAGTTGCATGACCTATACTACCCTAACCTATGGTCGGGCAGTTCCTCCACCCATGCCCTTCTTGTCCACAAAAATAACAACCTGTGGAGCCCTACCTGCACCTCCCAAAATGATCCTGCCATAAGTAGCAAAAAGTGGAGGTGTTGCCCTAGACTGGATTGAACCCCTTTGCTGAGAGTATGATGCTTGTGAACCCTCACCCGGGCCTGAATAGCCCTGGCGATCAAATATACTACCCTGGAACTGTTGTGGTGGAGGTCTAGGTGGCCTACTACAATATTGGGGACTGGGACCACACTGAGAATCTCTATGTGAACCAATAGGCCTGTCCCTTTTTTGTCTCTCTCTCGACCATTTCACTCATATACTGTAGATTTTTACGATCCTATATGCCTTGCAAAGTCCTGAATTTGGGAGATATCCATATTTTTATTTAGTGTACTGGTAGAATAATCATCGATATAGTCCGAGTCAAGCTTTCCACAAATCTATGCACCCTGTCATGCATCGTATCAACAAATAGTAGTGCATATCTAGCCAATGAATCAAATCACTGCATGTACTCTCGGACACTCATGCTGCCCTGTCAGTGGTTTAAAAACTGGTCCACCCAGCCATTCCTAATATTTTGAGGCAAATAATGATCTCTGAAAGCTTATGTAAATCTATCCCAAATGGGTAGAGCTGAATCTTTTCCCCTAGATCTCTCCCAACTTTTGTGCCACAAAAATGCAATATCATGCAATCAAAATGCTGCTAACTCAATTGGCTCAGTCATTGAGGCATGCATGACTTTGATGATCTTATAAAGCTGATGAACAAAGTGCTTAGGGTCCTCTATGTGATCTATCCCTGTAAACTTTGGATGATTCAAGGCAAGAAATTCACGAACTCTTGAACTTCTAGGGCCTTTAGAAGATCGGGTAACATCTGGCGCAACTGGCTTGCGCTATGCAGCTACTAACTGGCTAACATACATACCACACTCTTTAAATCCTAATCAGATGGAATATGAGGGACTAGAAGTGGTATTGCTGGTTGAGGCAGGTTCCCTATAGCTTTCGGAGGATCTGAAGTGACGGATAAACTATAGGGGTTGAGAAGATGTCTTCCCTAGGTCTCACAATGGGCTACCTCGACTTGTGGTACCTTACTGGTACCCTCGCCAGTAGTTGTAGTCTGTCAAGTATTAGCCATCTCTATCTGCATACAAATATCAGTTATAAGCCTTAAACCTCAAGGCTTAAGATACCGCTCTATTGCATGAGGTGAGCAAAAGAAGGATAGTCATTCTAACATGTCCGGTAGCTTCTTGCTTATTGAATGTGGTGCATAACACAATTATAAACAAGACTCTACTAGACACGACTTGCAGACTCCATATGATACGATGTTGCTCTGATACCAAGTTTTTCATGCCCCAAACTCAAGGACGCAACTAGCTCCTAATGCAAAAACTTAGGCTCGAGCTGAACCTAATGAACCATTTGCTACTAGTGCATGGCATCCACACGCAATCAAGAAAACACCCAAGTATATCTCGGCTTAAAAATAAGCCCTCGACCGGCAAGGTCCATGTAAACACATCTATAAATGAAATAACTACCCGATATCCAATTAGCACAAAAGTACTTATTAGGCCGTCGAGGCCACCATGATATGTATACCAAAATTAAAGGCAGGTATATATCAAGAGAAAACATCAAATAGCTCACAAGCTTAAGGAAACCGAAAAACTAAGCCAACATGGCCATAACGTAGCTATACACCCCACATACTAGTCTGCAAGACTCTAAGAGTAGTAAAGATTGGTTGAACAGGGCACAATCTTACCAATAAAAATATATACAACAAAATCTAACGAACCTCCAAACTCTGGTTGCTTTTGAGGAAAGGGGCTAGTCAACCAGATAGAAGTCAACCCTACAGTTAGGAGGTCTATTCGGTTTTATGTCGGAATCTGCATGCATGAATACATTGCCCTAGGCAATGGGCCATTTGTACAAAATAATATACAGAGTATGAAAGACAATAGACTTTGAGCAGGTATCCTAATATACTGGAATAATCTGATAAATAAATAAAGTATAACATAAGTGTACTGACTTTCTCCTAAATCTAAACTTATATAAAAAAAACAACCACCTAACCAAGCCCCCATAAGTTCAGCAGGTACAAACAACACATAAGACCACCTACTCAGGCCCCCATAAGACTGGAAGGTGCCAATCAGTTTATATCCCCCTATTTTCTAGTCCCCTAGACCCTTAGGAAGTTACATAGCCATCTTAGGAATTAATATAACCCCGCATGCAGCACATAGATCTCTTAGGCATCAACATAGCTTATAGACAACTCATTGCCCTCGTAGGCAACAACATGGCCTAGTAGGAAGCATATATCCTTCTTAGGCGTCAATATGGCCATGTAGGTAACTTATAACCTTCTAGCATACATATAGCCCCGTAAGCAACTCATAGCCTCGTGGGCAGAACATAGCCATACATCACATTCCTGCAGCTAACCTTAATATCCCCAAGGGCAAAATTAACAATCCAATCTCTAAAAGTGAGCAATGTAGTTATAAGCTACCTATAAATATAGCCTTTGAGTCTTTTCCAACATGGGGACACTACTAACTGAATAAGAATCTCAACAGGGGAGGATTATATCAACTCGAGCAGCCAACAATAAAAAATAATGGTTACAAGTATAACAAGGAGAACAACCCAATTACAATACTTCTAAGCTTTAAGGAAACATGTCGTAAGTAGGGAACAACCTTAACATACACTTTTCGCTGAATTCACGCGGACTAATGACTTTTAATCACAACCACCTCGATACTACAACAAGGCAGAACCATAATCAACACACAAGAATTGAGGGTACCACGATAATCCAATAAAAATATATATTTCCGTCGCAAATCGCTATATGTGGCTTATTAATGCAAGAATCAATGAAAGAAAGGTCTTACCTTGATCTTAAGTTTGTAATACACCTCAAAACCTTAAAATATGTCAAAACCCTTGCTGTCCTTACACCAAAGTATGATATTCTACAAAATCGATAAAACAAATTATACCATATTAACGAGTTCAACACATAGAACAACTTTTGTCAATAACTTAAGTCAAGAAAATATGTAACTTGGCTGATCCTAAAAGTGATTTTTGTGAGTTTTCTGGTTCTTCACTAAGAATTAAGAAAATTCGAAGAATATTATCTATAAAAATTTCCACCAACTTAGGGGGATCCACACTCACATGCTTATTTGCATAGTCTCACGAAAACGTGAATGTCTCTATATTCTGAAGTCTTATAAACAAATGGTTTGATACGTTGGAAACTAGAGTTGTAGAACTTTGATTTCATAGGTGTTGGGACCCATATATATTTAAATATTGGGAGAAAACTTTTGAGACATTTGACCCAATTTTAAGAGAAATCTCTAAAAAGGAACTTACATAACTTTCTCCAACATTCATTTGCCACTTAACTAAATTAAAAACATGAGATACAACTCTTGAAAACTTAAAGTAGGACATATCATATCGTTTTTAATTTATTACCAGCCTCCTGGTCTTTCCATGAATATACAAGTGTTTTATACGTTTCGAAAAAGCGGGGTGGTACACCCACTTATTTATACAATCTTACCAAACAAATATTAATAAAATCACATAATAAATTATTCAAAGTCATTGTGTTCAGTCTTGTTCACTCAATATAGATGACAAATTATTAATTTTTACTAAAGATTAAAGTAGTAGTAGTAAATTTGATTGATAAAAAATAATGAATTTGATAACTATAGATGATAAAGTAGAAATTGATTTAAAGTAATAATAAATTTTATGTTGGTTATATGAATTTTAAAAAGTAATGATATAATTATAAATTTTATTTAGATATGAAATAAATGACTAGTATATATAAATGTGAGATTTTAGTAAAATATAAACTTGTGGGTCAATTTTTGTATTTAAAACATCCCAAATCATGATATAGAATTTCCAAATCAAATGTTAAGAATATGAGATTCCATCTCATGAAATATAATAATGAGATGGAATCAACGTGAAATCACATGTCCAAATATTGATTTTATCTCACGATATTACATCGTGATATGGTACCGCAAGACCAACGCCTATTAGTTTCATGTTCAACCACTGGTCAGCCTTGGGTCAATTGTGGCTTTAAGCACCATGTTACGACTATGGGTAGTCTCGCGTCGTTACAAACTTTGTATTATAAAATTATGTTTAAAGTGTCCTAGAGTGTGTAAAAGTCGCACTAAGTAGATCCTTGTTCATGGGTATGTAACACACCATATTTATATATGAGAGGCTATGAAACATTTCATGAAATACTTTTATCCTTTCATTCTCTCAGTCATGTGATAGAGTTAGACTCTATTAAAACTTATTCTATTCTATTATTTGCTCTACGCGTTTATAGAATCATGCCTCCTAAAATAGTTTATTTCATCAGGAACAAATCTAGGGACATGGCTGACTCAATTGGTTGGGCTTCAATAGCCGGCCAACCTCTGGAGTAGGAGAAAATAAAGTTAGATGTATTCTTAGGCTTCTAAGACAATGCCTTGGCCTGGCCGTTTAGTGAACTCCTTCTACATGTCACTTCATTAAAGCTTTTACCTACAGTGGCCATGTGAAGAAATAATACCTACAACTCGAGATTCAATCCCTTTGTCACGACCCAAATCGGGGACGCGACTGGCACCCACATTTACCCTCCTATGTGAGCGAACCAACCCATCTAAATCTTAACATTTCAATATAATATCAACAGAAATAATGCGGAAGACTTAATCTCATAATAAACAACTCCACTATTATTAAAATTCCCAAAATCTGGAAGTCATCATCACAAGAACATCTATCTCAAATTTCTAAACTAAAACTGTCTAAGAACAAAATACTAAAAAGCTAGTCCATGCCGGAAGTTCAAGGCATCAAGACTTGAAGAAGGAGACCCAGTCCAAGCTAGACGCATTAGCTCACCCTGAATTTCCGATGGAGTGAAGACTGGCTTGATCTACTGCTGAGTCGAAGTTGACGGAACGTTTGCTGCATAACACAAATAACAAGAGGAAAACATAAAAGTAGGGGGTCAGTACAACCACACGTACTGAGTAGATATCATCGGCTAACTCGAAAATAGGGAACAGTATATATCAATAATAGTGTAAATCAACTATAAACTCAACATGTAGCAACAACAAGTATTATAATCGTCAATAAATACCATTAATTTCATCCATGAGGGCTCAAGCCTCAATACCATACTCATTTGGGGATTAAGTTCATTATGTTGAGTATATTATCATCTTTCAAGATTCATTATCCTTCTTCCTCTTGTGTCGGTACGTGACACTCTGATCCCCTACCACTATGTGTCGGAACGTGACACTCCGATCCCCTATATGTGTCGGAACGTGACACTCCGATCCCCTATATGTGTCGGAACGTGACACTCCGATCCCCTATATGTGTCGGAACGTGACACTCCGATCCCCTATATGTGTCGGAACGTGACACTCCGATCCCCTATATGTGTCGGTACGTGACACTCCGATCCCCTATATGTGTCGGTACGTGACACTCCGATCCCCTATATCTACGTGTCGGTTCGTGACACCCGTCCCACTAATACTATGTGTCGGAACGTGACACTCCGATCCACTATTACTATGTGTCGGAACGTGACACTCCGATCCACTAAATTCATTCCATCCGTTCATCAAGCCTTCTCTATACCAAGGCATCATCAATCCCATTACTTTAATTCGTCAAGCCTTCTTTTATACCAAGGCATCATCATTAATATCATAGATTAAAGTTTCTTTCAAGATTTGAGATTCAATGGTTTTTCATCATGCTTGTTTTATCAAAATCACATGATCATATTCATACAAGCATACAATTAAGCATATAGACAGGTTTACAATATCATCACAACACATATTATTCACTATTAAGAGTTCACTACGAATATCGTAATATAACCATAACCTACCTCCACCGAAGAATTGAATCAACAAGCTATCTTCTCAAAATCCTTGCTATCCTCCTCGTTTCTCTCTCTCTACTCGTTTGTTTCTCTCTCTCTTTCTGCTCTTTTTCTTTTGTTTTGTTTTATTCAAACCCCTCCTTCTTTTACCCTAATTAAAAGTATAATTAAGTGTAAAGGAGGACAATAAAACCCACTAATTAACTTAAGGTTACCCCTTTTAACCCCCAAGTAATTAGACCTATTAATATTAACCCTCAATCTTTATAATTAAGGAAAGAATAGTCCAAAACGACCCCTAAAACGTGTAGAGGAATCCTATTTTGCCTGGGACTGCGCAACCTGTGACGGGCCGTCATGCCTGTGACGGTCCGTCACGCAGGTCGTCGCAACTGCCCAAAATCCCATCGTCACCACGGACACTGTGACGGTCCGTCACACCTGTGACGGTCCGTCCTGCACGTCCGTCATGGCGGTCAGAAATTCGTTTCTTGCACCAAATTCTCAAAAGTTGAAGTGTTTTGCAACGGAACTCACGACGGTTCGTCGTGGATGTGACGGCACGTCCTGCAGGTCCGTCACAATTTACAGAGAGTCGATTTTCAGTACCCAATTTCAAAATTCTAAGTGCCATGGGACGACACCTCCTCGACGGGCCGTCGTGACCACGACGGTCCGTCGTTCCATCCGTTGTCCTAGCCAGTTTTTCCAGAATTAAAATCTGTTGCTCAAAACGACTAAACAGGTCGTTACAATAGATACCAATTTACCCATCGTTCGTCCCCGAACGATCAAAGGAAGAAAAACAATGGCGAAAAGGAGTACCTGAATCTGTAAACAGATGTGGGTATCTTTCTTGCATATCTGCCTCCTTCTCCCAAGTAGCCTCTTCAACCGGTCGATTCTTCCATTGAACCTTGATGGATGCAATCTCTCTCGACCTCAACTTGCGAACTTCTCTATCTAATATAGCAACCGGTTCCTCTTCATAAGTCAAGTTCTCATCCAACAAAACTGAATCCCAACGGATAATGTAGTTTCCATCTCCGTGGTATCTCTTCAACATGGATACATGAAATACCGGATGCACTCCGGACATCCCTGGGGGTAAGGCTAATTCATAAGCCACCTCCCCTATTCTCTTAAGTACCTCGAATGGTCCAATATACCTTGGACTTAGCTTACCTCTTTTTCCAAACCGCATCACCCCTTTCATGGGCGAAACCTTCAACAAGACTTGTTCACCTTCCATGAACTCCAAGTCTCTAACCTTTCGGTCTGCATACTCCTTTTGTCTACTTTGAGCCGCTAAAAGCTTTTCTTGAATAGCTTTCACCTTCTCCATAGAATCTCTTAACAGATCAGTCCCCCAAGGTCTAACTTCAAATGCATCAAACCACCCAATGGGAGATCTACACCTCCTCCCATACAATGCTTCAAATGGGGCCATGTCGATACTGGAGTGATAGCTATTATTGTATGAAAACTCTGCCAACGGTAAGAAGCTATCCCAATGGCCACCAAACTCTATCACACATGCACGAAGCATATCCTCCAACACTTGAATCGTTCGCTCAGACTGACCATAGGTCTGAGGGTGAAATGCAGTGCTAAGGTCCAACCTAGTACCTAATTCAGCATGTAATGTCCTCCAAAACTTAGAAGTAAACTGCGTACCTCTATCTGATATGATTGAGATTGGAACTCCATGCAACCGAACGATCTCTGAGATGTAGATCTTGGCTAACTTCTCTGCATTGTAGGTCACCTTGACAGGAATGAAGTGAGCAGACTTAGTCAACCTATCAACGATCACCCAAATGGAGTCATACTTACTCAATGTCTTGGGAAGACCAACCACGAAGTCCATCGCGATTCTCTCCCAATTCCATTCGGGAATGGGCATTCTCTGAAGTGTTCCTCCGGGCCTTTGGTGTTCATACTTTACTTGTTGACAATTTGGACATTTGGCAACAAACTCGACGATATCACGCTTCATTCTACTCCACCAAAAGTGTTGCTTTAGGTCGCGATACATCTTGGTTGCACCCGGATGTATAGAATACTTTGAACTATGAGCCTCTGTCAGAATAGTGGTGATCAAATCATCAACTCGGGGTACACATACCCTTCCCTTAATCCTCAACACACCTTCCTCATCGATTGTTGCTTCTTTAGCCTCTCCTTGCAACACTTTATCCCGAATTCGCCTTAGTTTCTCATCATCAAACTGTTTTCCCTTGATCTGGTCAAGGAAAGAAGATCTTGCCTCTACACAAGCTAACAATCCTCCATTCTCATTTATTTCTAACCTCATAAGGTCATTAGCCAAAATTTGCACTTCTCTAGCCAATGGGCGTCTAGAAGCTTGCAAATGAGCTAGACTTCCCATACTTCCGGCCTTTCTACTCAAGGCATCTGCCACAACATTCGCCTTTCCCGGATGATACAAGATAGTGATGTCGTAGTCCTTCAGTAGTTCCATCCATCTCCTTTGTCTCAAATTCAAATCTTTCTGAGTAAAGACATACTGTAGGCTACGATGGTCCGTATAGACCTCACACTTAACCCCATACAAGTAGTGTCTCCATTGCTTTAGTGCAAATACTACCGCGGCCAATTCCAAATCATGAGTTGGATAGTTACGTTCATGCACTTTTAATTGTCTTGAAGCATAAGCGATCACGTTCTTCTCTTGCATTAGCACTGCACCCAAACCCGAATAGGATGCATCACAATAGACAATGAAGTTCTTACCCTCTACCGGCAAGGTAAGGATAGGCGCGGTAGTCAACAAAGTCTTGAGTTTCTGAAAGCTTTCCTCACACTCGTCTGACCATACAAATGGAACATTCTGCTTAGTCAAGTTCGTCAATTGGGAAGCAATGGAAGAGAATCCCTTGACGAATCGGCGGTAGTAGCTAGCTAACCCCACAAAACTCCTTATTTCTGACACGTTTGTAGGTCTTACCCAATTCTTTACCGTCTCAATCTTAGATGGATCTACCATCACTCCATCCTTAGAAACCACGTGCCCCAAGAAGGACACTGAATCTAGCCAAAACTCACACTTGGAGAATTTCGCATAAAGCTTTTTCTTTCTCAACAACTCTAACACCATTCTCAAATGCTCTTCATGTTCCTTCTTACTCTTGGAGTATATCAGTATATCATCAATAAACACGATCACAAAGAGGTCCAAATATGGCTTGAAAATCCCGTTCATCAAGCTCATGAAGGCAGCAGGGGCATTCGTAAGACCAAAGGACATTACCACAAATTCATAGTGCCCATACCTAGTTCGAAAAGCAGTCTTTGGCACATCCGTTGCTCGTATTTTCAATTGGTGATAACCGGACCTCAAGTCGATTTTTGAGAAGACACAAGCACCTTGTAACTGATCGAACAAGTCATCAATGCGAGGAATGGGGTACTTGTTCTTAACAGTTACTTTGTTCAACTGTCGGTAATCTATGCACATTCGGAAACTCCCATCCTTCTTCTTCACAAATAGCACCGGAGCACCCCAAGGAGATGCACTTGGTCTAATGAAGCCTTTGCTCAACAACTCTTGAAGTTGTGCCTTTAACTCTCTTAATTCGGCGGGAGCCATTCTATACGGGGGTATAGAAATGGGGCGAGTACCGGGTTCCAAATCAATGCAGAAGTCTATATCCCTATCTGGTGGCATACCGGGAAGATCTGCAGGGAACACATCCAAAAACTCACAGACCACTGAAACCGACTCGATCGAAGGTACTTGGGTAGTGTCATCCTTGAGATGTGCCAAGAAAGCTAGACAAACCTTACTAACCATCTTCTGAGCACGAATAAAGGAGATGATATGCACCGGATTGGGAGTGTAGTCACCCTCCCACACTAACGGATCTGTCCCAGGCTTGGCTAACGTTACCGTTTTAGCATTACAATCCAAAATCGCAAAGTTTGGAGAAAGCCAAGTCATACCCAGAATTACATCAAAGTCACCCATTTCTAAAATAACCAAATCTACATAAGTGTTGCTCCCCACAAAATTCACTAAACATGACCTATATACCTTTTCAACTATCACCGACTTACCCACCGGAGTAGAAACACGAATAGGCACGTCAAGTAATTCACAATGCAAATTTAGACCATTAGCAAATGAGGAAGATACATAAGAAAATGTGGATCCAGGATCAAACAATACGGAAGCCATGCAATCACAAATCAGAAGGTTACCTGTGATAACTGCATCAGACGCCTCCGCTTCAGATCTCCCAGGGAAAGCATAACAATGGGCCCCATTATTTGTCTGTCCGTTGCCCCTACCATGTTGTGTAGTAGTGGCTCCGTTTTGCCCATCACCTCTGCCGTTTTGGTGACCGCCATTACCTCGACCACCACGTCCTCCAGAAAAACGACCTCTACCATGACCACCCCTACCTCTAGCTAGTGGGGCTCTGTAACTCTGTTTTGGACAATTCCTCCTAATATGTCCAATCTCCCCACATCCATAGCACTCTCTGGAGTCGGGCATAGGTCTCTCGGAGTAGTGTTGACCGTTCTGAGGTGGACCCCCAACTACAGTTTGTAGTGAAGACTGTATTGGTCGAACTGAGTGACCTCCGGAGTTCTGTCCTCTAGAGTAAGAACCATTAAACTCGCCTCCCCTTCGAAACCTCTTTGATGTCGATGTCGTGGTGAAGTCATCTGGCTTCACTCCTTCCACCTCTATCACAAAGTCTACCACCTCTTGGAAGGATGTTGCCGTTGCCGCTACCTGTAAGGCTGAAATCCGCAATTCTGACCTCAACCCCCTTCACAAAACGGCGGATTCGTTCTTGTGGACTGAAACAAAGTTGGGTGGCATATCTGGATAGTGCGCGAAATTTAGCCTCATACGCGTTTACTGTCATCCTTCCTTGTTCAAGACTCAAGAACTCATCCCTCTTTCTATCCCTCAAGGTCCTTGGGATATACTTCTCCATAAACAGGGTAGAGAATGATTCCCAAGTCATAGGTGGTGCCTCTGTTGGTTGACACTCAACATGTGAACGCCACCACATTTTGGCGTTCCCTTGGAACTGATAGCTAACGAACTCGACACCAAACCTCTCTACTATCCCCATCTTGTGTAGTAGCTCATGACAATCAACCAGAAAATCATAAGCATCCTCAGATTCTGCACCCTTGAAGACTGGGGGTTTCAATTTCAAGAACTTACTGAAAAGTTCGTGTTGATCGTTTGTCATAATAGGCCCAGTAGTCAGACGTGGAAATGTGCCTATTCCCAATGTTGCATCCATGCGGGGAGCCATAGTAGCCGCATGTCGTATCTCTGAAACCGGAGGTGTTGGTGCAGAAACCACTGGAGGTGCTTGACCCTGATCAGACAACCCGCTAAGATAAGCAAGTACTTGGTTGATCATCTCTGGGGTAGGTTGGGGTGGCATTTCCTCATTCTGCCCTTGTTCGGTTTCCCCTTCCTCACCCTCTCTTACTGCATCCTCAGTCGGTGGAGGAGTCACCACCCTAGTATCAGATGGGCTAGGGGCTTGTCCTCTTCCTCTAGAGGACGTCCTCCCACGACCTCTTCCACGACCCCTTGCCGCTGTTCTTCCTCGAGCCACAGCCCCAGTGGCTGGCTCAGTCGTTTCTTGTCTTTCCGTTGTCGCTGCTGGTGCGGTCGTTGCTCTAGTTCTAACCATCTGCGAAATAGAATGAAGATGGTCAGATACCAATTTGTATCACCTAGATACCAATTGGACTCAAGTAGTAGCACGAAAGAAAGAATGAAAGAATGGAATTTTCCTAAAGTCTTGTAGCCTCTCAAAGAAAAGTAAAGGCGTCCCCCTACCGTTCCTTAAGACTCTACTAGACCTGTTCTTGTGTGATGAGACCAATGAACCTAATGCTCTGATACCAAGTCTGTCACGACCCAAATCGGGGACGCGACTGGCACCCACATTTACCCTCCTATGTGAGCGAACCAACCCATCTAAATCTTAACATTTCAATATAATATCAACATAAATAATGCGGAAGACTTAATCTCATAATAAACAACTCCACTATTATTAATATTCCCAAAATCTGGAAGTCATCATCACAAGAACATCTATCTCAAATTTCTAAACTAAAACTGTCTAAGAACAAAATACTAAAAATCTAGTCCATGCCGGAAGTTCAAGGCATCAAGACTTGAAGAAGGAGACCCAGTCCAAGCTAGACGCATTAGCTCACCCTGAATTTCCGATGGAGTGAAGACTGGCTTGATCTACTGCTGAGTCGAAGTTGACGGAACTTTTGCTGCATAACACAAATAACAAGAGGAAAACATAAAAGTAGGGGGTCAGTACAACCACACGTACTGAGTAGATATCATCGGCTAACTCAAAAATAGGGAACAGTATATATCAATAATAGTGTAAATCAACTATAAACTCAACATGTAGCAACAACAAGTATTATAATCGTCAATAAATACCATTAATTTCATCCATGAGGGCTCAAGCCTCAATACCATACTCATTTGGGGATTAAGTTCATTATGTTGAGTATATTATCATCTTTCAAGATTCATTATCCTTCTTCCTCTTGTGTCGGTACGTGACACTCCGATCCCCTACCACTATGTGTCGGAACGTGACACTCTGATCCCCTATATGTGTCGGAACGTGACACTCCGATCCCCTATATGTGTCGGAACGTGACACTCCGATCCCCTATATGTGTCGGAACGTGACACTCCGATCCCCTATATGTGTCGGTACGTGACACTCCGATCCCCTATATGTGTCGGTACGTGACACTCCGATCCCCTATATCTACGTGTCGGTTCGTGACACCCGTCCCACTAATACTATGTGTCGGAACGTGACACTCCGATCCACTATTACTATGTGTCGGAACGTGACACTCCGATCCACTAAATTCATTCCATCCGTTCATCAAGCCTTCTCTATACCAAGGCATCATCAATCCCATTACTTTAATTCGTCAAGCCTTCTTTTATACCAAGGCATCATCATTAATATCATAGATTAAAGTTTCTTTCAAGATTTGAGATTCAATGGTTTTCATCATGCTTGTTTTATCAAAATCACATGATCATATTCATACAAGCATACAATTAAGCATATAGACAGGTTTACAATATCATCAACACATATTATTCACTATTAAGAGTTCACTACGAATATCGTAATATAACCATAACCTACCTCCACCGAAGAATTGAATCAACAAGCTATCTTCTCAAAATCCTTGCTATCCTCCTCGTTTCTCTCTCTCTACTCGTTCGTTTCTCCTCTCTTTCTGCTCTTTTCTTTTGTTTTGTTTTATTCAAACCCTCCTTCTTTTTACCCTAATTAAAAGTATAATTAAGTGTAAAGGAGGACAATAAAACCCACTAATTAACTTAAGGTTACCCCTTTTAACCCCCAAGTAATTAGACCTATTAATATTAACCCTCAATCTTTATAATTAAGGAAAGAATAGTCCAAAACGACCCCTAAAACGTGTAGAGGAATCCTATTTTGCCTGGGACTGCGCAACCTGTGACGGGCCGTCATGCCTGCGACGGTCCGTCACGCAGGTCGTCGCAACTGCCCAAAATCCCATCGTCACCACGGACACTGTGACGGTCCGTCACACCTGTGACGGTCCGTCCTGCACGTCCGTCATGGCGGTCAGAAATTCGTTTCTTGCACCAAATTCTCAAAAGTTGAAGTGTTTTGCAACGGAACTCACGACGGTTCGTCGTGGATGTGACGGCACGTTCTGCAGGTCCGTCACAATTTACAGAGAGTCGATTTTCAGTACCCAATTTCAAAATTCTAAGTGCCATGGGACGACACCTCCTCGACGGGCCGTCGTGACCACGACGGTCCGTCGTTCCATCCGTTGTCCCAGCCAGTTTTTCTAGAATTAAAATCTGTTGCTCAAAACGACTAAACAGGTCGTTACACCCTTGATGAAAAAAAAGATCCTCTATTCTTTTGTAGTCATCAACTGTGTAGCATATCTGGACAAGACATGGAACTTAGCCTCATAAACAACTACAATCATACTACCCTACTTCAAAGGCATGGACTTTTCTTTTTTTACAATTTTTAAATTTAACTTTTCACATGACATTTTTGAGATCATGAAATTAAATTGCATTTCGATACATTCTACATATCATTTAACATCACAAGATTCATAAATTTATTTTACTTATTTTTATCATGTCAAGTTAATAATAAACAAACTGAAACTAAGAGAGTAATATCATGACATGTGGATTAAGACGGAGGAAACACTTCTGGATAATAAATTAAATCATAACATATGATGTTCAAAATAAGAAATATGATGTTTGTACTTAGACATGGAGGGAGTTTCACCTAGAAATATAGCTTATTAATTACTTTAAATTGACTACAAATTAATACTGCAAAAGTCAAACTTGAATAAAGAATTTCAAAACTTCTTGTCACGATCGAGGAGCACTACCTAGACGCAACCGGCGTCTTCATCCTCGAAGAGGTATTAGACTAGCCCTTAGCATACATCATTGCATATCATAGGTAGAGAAAAATGCGGAAAATTTTAAACTTTACATATGAAGTTTACATAGACTTATCAGATATCGAAAGTAGTCTACAATTGTGTCACACAAAACAATCTATCATGGGAGTACAAGATATGGGACATAAACCTTACTACATTTCAATAAAGTCTCATAAGACAATAGAACATAGTTTTTACAAGATAGGAAACAGAAAAAAGTCTTTAGAGTAATCAAATAGGAAAGCTAGAATGTTAGTAGGCTTCATCCTCGGACTGAGGACTCACCAACAACTTAGGAACTATCCAAGTCTTCCTTGAAAATGTCCTTGAAGCTCTTCAATAACCCGAACCTACATTATTGTATAAATAGAAGAGATATGGGTTAGTACAAACAACATGTACTAAGTATGAAAACATATGCAAGTAAAACCTTTGAAAATATGCACAAAGAGACATTTTGTATATAATCATGCTAAGTTAATTTTAAAATCTTTCATGCACATTCCATTAGCATATACACGTTCATAGCCACAAAATCACAAGAGTAACATCATGATAAAGTCATCTCAACATTTCATGTTGTAGAGTTCATTTCATCAAAGCATTACAAGACTTTCATTCACAATCCCAATCCAAGCCAATCAGTGCAATGCTCATGTGAAGCCCCATAACCCCACATGAACCAAGTAAACTAGTAAAGAGACCATAAGTAATGCCTTTACCTCATATAAAATCAGATCATGTGTAATTATCATGCATAGCAATTTAGAACAATATCATGTTCATTAAATGAAACCAACCATACCCTTACCTATACTAAGTAGTACCCCTTAAGTCTTCCTAGCTACTATCCATATTATTACTTCCATTCATTCTTTTACTTTCTGGAACATTCGCCATAACCAAAAATAGACCATGTGATATAAACATGAAATTTGGTGTCATGAAACCCTATACCAAAAGAAGGTGTTCTACTTTCCAAGGTAGAACTTATACAATAATCGTAGCATCTAGGTTGATCCACTAGTTAGTCTTCCTAGGGAACATAGTTAAAGAACTAGGAGATTGTTACTAGAATCTCTCTTTATGCTAATTCACGTCGTAGTTTCCATCTCATGAGAATATTAGTAAACCTATATTACCTCTTGAAAAGGGACACCTCTCATAATCTAGTTCGCTCGGTACTAAGCTGAATTCCCTTTCTGAAATCTCATTTAGTATTTATTAATCATCAATCTTGATATAGGTCTTAGGAGTTTATGACCTCATATAATCATGTCAATATCTCATAAGGTCTAGGATAAGAAAATCCTTTCATTACTAAACCGTCGTCATGCAAAAACATCATATAATAATCATAGCAATGGACTGCACATGATAAATCACTTCCAATCTTTTATACAACACACCTATCATTGTCTCACATCCATCATGTTTATATCATAATAA